>JARBWK010000001.1:155096605-155477412 GCA_030556195.1 Anolis apletophallus | reverse complement strand
TTCTGATTACACTCCTGCCCTCTCCACAGAGCTGTATAAAATCCACATTGAACTGGATTATCTGGCAATGTGGACTCAGATAACCCAGTTAAAAGCAGATATCGTGGATCATCTGCCTTGATATTCTGAGTTATATGGCTGTATGGAAGGGACCTAGGTTGAACTAAGCAAGTGGTTACTTCAGATAACATGATCTTAAAGGCAGGAAGGGACAGGAAAGATGCTCAGCCCTCATGTAGAGAATCTATGCATGGTTATACCATATAACAGTGGTTCTTACCATGTGCGTTGTGAGGACGAAAATCTGGTCCACAAGCCTCCTTCATCTTTATTTATTTTATTTTATTTTATTTATTTCCACTCCTTTCATGCTACCTGCCACTTCTTCCCTGTTGCCAGGGGCGGTCTAAGGTAATTTTAAATGGTAGGCGAACATTATTTTGGCGCCCCCAAAAACATTATTTTGCCGCCCCCATGTAAAACAAATATACAATTATAATATCACAATACCATTAGTAGTATTATATTGTATCAATGTATATACAATATATTATACCATACTCATACTATATTATATCATAATTATATTATACTACATTACAATATAATTATATTATAATATATTGACATTATAATATAATGTAACATTCTATTATATTATTATTATAAAATAATAAAATTATTTATTTAAATAAAATTATCCTCTACTAAATATTTTCATTACTCCTATAAAACTCAAATAACCCAAAATAAAGTAAAATAAAATATTATATATTACTATTTTGTACAATACCACTACACTGCAATATTGTTTGTAATATTACATGTAATATAAAATATATCATTATTCTATTGTTATATTGTATTTGTATTATATTGTATGACAATATTAAGCAGAACTGTGTAATAATCAACAAGAAATGCAATGTAAATGCATCAAAATCAGAATATATTACCTATCACCCAACTCATAATTCATAGGAGTCTCCCATAAGTCCAAAATTAGGATCCCAATGTAAATGTAAATAGAAAAACAGCCAAAATATTCAAATGAGGTCGAATACAGGCAGCGTGGCCTGGGCAAACTTGGGCCCTCCCTCCCTCTAGGTGTTTTGGACTCCAACTCCCACAACTCCTCATAGCCTCAGGCCCTCAGGTCTGGACAGAAATAGAGCCGAAGAAAGGAAGGAGGGAGAGAAGAGGTCACAGAGGAGGAGGAGGAGGAAAGCCCTTCATTCATTCCTTCACTTACACTTCCTTCACTGATTCTTTTCTCCTTCCCCGCAAATGCGCACGCAAGGCGGAGACAAAGGGAGAGGGGAAGCACTCCCTGCCTGCCCGATAGGGAGTGCTTTGCTTACAGGCTTCTGCGCAAGGGAGCTACTGGGCATGCGCGGAGGTTTCCGCGCATGTGCAGTTGCTCCTGCGCTCAACTTCAGCTGCGTGAAAACCTCCGCGTGTGCCCAGAAGCGGCGTTGGAGTGCACAAGGCCGGGGTCAAAAAGCAGGCCTGTTGCTGACTTGCCCTGCCCTTTGGGTAGATCACATCAGCTCTAGATTATTACATATGGTTTTCTGTGGGCGAGCAGATGGCGACTACTGGGTGGCATATGTTCCGTATCAGAAACTAGAGATAATGTGGTCTATCCAATGCAATTTTCTGAATCAGCACACCAAATAACAAAACCAAATCTAAAGCTGACCAAAATTGATTTGTAACCCTTTTGGTAATAATATTGGAGAGTGGTCCCTGGTCAAAGTGGTCCCTGGACAAAAAAAAAAAGGTTGGGAACCACTGCCTTATAACATTGCAAATATACTTTAGCACTTTTCAGTGATATTCACCCTAAGGTCCTTCTACTGGTACACAAAATGGCCACACCATGAGGCAAAACCACAGATAGAAGGCCACAGCTGGAATACTCACACCAGAAAAGCAAGTAAACAATTTAATGAAGATGTATATTTTGGAAGGGATGTATGCCTCTACATGTGTATGCCTTGCTTTGAGATTGAAAGAGTCTGACTTCCAGTAAAAGGCCACAAAAAGGAGGAGGGAAGAGAAGGAAAGAAAGAGAAAGAAGGGAAAGAGAAAGAAAGAGGAAAGGGAGGAATGAAAAATGGGAGGGAATAAAGAAGGGAAGATAAAGGAGGGAAAAGAAAGAAATAGAAATGAGGAATAAGCAGAAGGAGGAGGAAAAGAGTGAGGGATAAGGTGAATGAGAGAAAGTGAGGAAGAAAGGGGAAAAAACACAAAAAAATGCAAATTGTGTGCCTACATGTTACTTTGAGGCTGAGAACTTGTGATGTCCAAGAACAAGACAGATCTGATGTCATTTTGGTGGTCTAGTCATGAAAAGGCTCAGAATGAGGCAAAAAAACCAAAACCAAAACAAAAGCCGTGAAAGTCAATTTTAAAAGGGGAGATGATGACAAAATTTCCACTGAGACTGAGAGAATGTGACTCAAGGTCAAAGGAATGGAACAATTGACGCTGCCTCTGAGTTCAAGAGTGTGAAAATCATTTCTTAAGAATGAGTTTATGTACCCAGCATTGCACAAGAATACATTTTGTAATGTTATGTATTAGAAATTATCATTGTTAGCTTTACAAGTTTAGCTTTATAATTGCAAAGTACCTACAATTCTAGGATGCATCCTGTTTTTAGAGCTGTTTCTAAAGAGGAGACGGGGGTGGGGTCTTACAATTGAAGAAATGCGGCATATTTTTGAAAAAAAAAACTAGCAATCAACATGATATTCGGCAAGGTTAGTTGGTTTATACAAAAATGTGGCTTACCTAGTCTGGCAAGACATGCAGATGAAATTTTGAGATTGTGAGAGGGACAATGTTAGTGGGAGCAGAAAAATTACAATAGGGCTGATGGTTATGGTTGAATATGAAGGCCAAGGTGAATAAGCTTCCACCTGAAAAATGCTATATCCCTGACTTTTTCCACTGATTACTTTGGCTCATCTTCATCATGCAAACAATGGCACTCCTCTGCCCACGTACCTGCCAATGTTGCACTGAAGACAATTAGCACGAAACTTCGGAAGGTGAGGGAATGCTTATTAATGTTGCTGAAGATAGGAATTGTGTAGCACTTGAAGAGCATGGATCCATAAAACAGGCACATCAGGAACTGTATGAAAAATGGGAAATCACCATTTAGTGTGTGGATGCATTTAAGATTGGCATGAGAATGAAGCCAAGTTTAGTAGAGCCCTTAAAAACTTCCAGCTGGGCATGATGTAGCTGGATCCTGTGATCACTTTAATTTCTCACAATGCATCTCAATGACATCCTTTTAGCTCTGGAAACTTTAAATGACTGTAACAAATTGCACTATATTGATGCTCCGAACTGCAGGCTTCTTCATTGTTCTACAGAGATCTTAGATCCAATCTCAACCTTTTAAATGAAAGATGTTATTAGTAACACATTGTAGTTCTTTTGGCCATGGCCCTTTCAAACTTAGACATTTGGTGACTAATAAAGTTTTCACCTTTTATGGCCCTTTCAAAAAGTTAGCAAAGTTCTTGATGACATACTTCCATCGAACACAGGGAGTCCTACGAATAGCACAAGGAGAATAGGAGGTATTAGATGATATTTTTAAAAAATTCAGGAATTTTTTTGGCAATACTATTGAAGGGCTGGCATTCTGTATGGGAACCACAGACCAACCTCTGCAGTGTGCCAGGTTCAAACACAATAAGCTCTGCATTCTGGGGATACATCTTCCCCTAATTCCTTTTTCTGATCATTGTGCTGGAATTGTGGGTGTAAGAAGCCATTTGAGGCTACAGATATGTGTGGAAAAGACTCACCTTGGATAGTTTTCCCTGTAGATCAAAGTAGGGCAGAAGAGAAAATACAGGTAAGTAGAGAATTGAGGTAGCTGCATCTTCCCTGAAAGGGGACAGGAAAAAAAGAGCATCTGAGATGAGTGAGGAAGAAATAGACATGGGTTTGTATGGCATGCTGAGAAAAGTCATATCCTGAAAGAGGGCTTGGGAAACTATCATAAAGCACTTCTAATAGAATTTCCCTCTCCTTCTCAACCATCATGGGTACAAGAGCCTTGTTCTCATGTCACCTGGCATACCAAGGGTAAAGAAGGAGTGATAAGAACTGGAAACCCAATGGGATTCTTTCTTTCCTATGAACCCCAGAGAGGGTCTCCAAATAAAGCTCACCATCATTTGACCTGGCCTGAAGGATTGGAGGCACAGTTTCCCGCAGGAAGGAATAGCTTTTCATCAGGAACCGGATCTTAAACAAGACGGGAAAACAAATATTGACACAACACATATCTGATTATCTGATTTGAACTGGATTATATAGCAGTGTAGACTCATATAATCCAGTTCAAATCAGATAACATGGATTATCTGAATTGATAATCTGGATTATATGGCAGTATAGAAGGGACTTGGGACTTATTGTTTAGGAACTGCTGAGACAAGACCTGAATTGGGAACCAAAGCCATCATCTCCTTACTTAAGGTTGTATTCCGATCTATGTGATGTTTTATGACATATGTGATTGTTTTTAGGAATGTTTTAATGATGTTTTTAGGCTGTTTGTGTAATTTTATTGTGTTGGAAACCGCCCCCAGCCTTGGGGAGGGGCGGTCTAGTAAATCTGAATCCGAATAATAAATAAATAAGGGAGGAGTTTCACACCCATGTTCTTTTCTTAGGTTTAGCAGACAAGGTGATACTGCTCTCACTTGAGGGTCAGTACTGCCATTTTGGAAAGTCAGAGACTGGCATTATACCTACTAGCTTAACATGGAGCAGGTGACACAAGAGTAAAATAATTTTCCCCTTGATATGTTGAAGCCATTTGTTCTGATCTGGCTTTGAGTAGCTCATGACTCAGGTATAGATGGATCTGATCTCCCCTCTGCCAACAGTGACAACTTCACGCAAAGCCAAACACCCATGATGGTGTCACTGTTGGGACAATGTTGAAATGTAAGCCAAGGAGCTCCCTAATTCTGTGAGTGGCAGGTAGGAATGCTGCTATTTTAAAACTCAGGGAATGGCTGTCTCTTCTTTTCTGTAAAATGGCAAGAAAGCAGTTTTCTGAAATATAAGACAGAACACTAGGTGTTGCAGGGGCTCAGCCTGTGATTGTCTCTTTGCCTCCGGCCACTGAGGAGAATGATCAAGGTTCTGCTGGAGTGTCAATGTTGGGCCAGTATGATATGTAATCCATGCAGCCCACTAATTCTGTGAGTGGCAAATAGGAATGTAACTGTTCTCACATTGCTATTTTTAAACACAGGGAATGCCTGTCCCTACTTTTCTATAAAATGACAAGAAGGCAGTTTTCTGAAATATAAGACTGAACACTAGGTGTCGCCAAAGCGCAATGCAATAAATAGCTGGCCATAGAAGACTATGAGCTTGCAATATAAGCCTAAACACTAGGTGACAGCAAAGGGCAATGTATTGAATAGCTTTCCATAGAAGACCCATGTAGAAAAATAAATATTACTATCATCAACAACATTTTCAGTCTTCCTTGCAGCATTCTTATATGTAAGGAGTATGTGCTTTGGGCATCCAAACAGAAATGCAGCTAAAATTACTTCTAGATTCATATCCTAATATCGCACCTGCTCAAGGGTAATGATGCAACAGGAGGCAGGCCCAAAAGGCTGTGACATGAGAGTGTAGACAGGATAGAAGCCCAAAACAGTTGCATGGCCGATCAGCAACACCACTGCCGCAATGATTGTGAGGAGAGTGGGCAACTGGAGTGTCTTCAAGAGCTTGACCCAGATTTGCAGAACCTGATAGGGCACTAATAAGGTGTAGAGGAACATGACGAGCCAAGGCAAGACTGTCTTGTGTAGCCGTCCAAAAGCAAAGATGATCACTTCAAAATCAAGCACAATGCTGCAAATGACAGAAAAGAAACTGTGAGCACACAAGGACTAAGACTAACAATAAAGTAGATGGACACTGATGGAATATCAGGGCAGGGTCCTTAGGCCCCTTCTACACTGCCATATAATTCAGATTATCAAATCAGATAATCCAGATTATCTACTTTGAATTGGATTATATGAGTTTACACTGCCATTTGTGTCTTTTGTTAAGAGCCTTAACAAAAGACACAACTGGCACCTGTGACTACTGTTCTCTGTACCGGCATATTGACATAACCAATGTAGGAAAACTTGGCCTGCTCTCCACTTTCTTTGCCCATCTAAACTACAGTTTACTAATATTCTAATTCACAGCAGGAGCTGGAGGGTCCACCTGAAGCATCAGATTCTGGTCTGAAACCTTAATCTAAATAGCTCACCAGTGGAACAAAGACCATCTGGCTCTTGGGTGCTACATAATTTTCTTCCTTTGTTTTTCTAAGGAGTACTTTTCTCCACTAGAGGGACACCTGTGTCAGGAACTCTGGTCAGATTTCTTTTAGAGAGGGTTCCTCGGGTGTGTATGCATGAGTGTGTGTGTGTGTGTGTGTGTGTGAGCGGATCATGATTCTGGCATTCTTATAAAAGCTGAAGACTGCTTTGCATAAACTCCAGGAAAAGAAATTATAATGAAGCCTCAATTTGTTCAAAAGGCATTGGGATGGGAAAATGGCTTTTGATATTTTTCTCCATTGTGTATAAATCTAATACACAATGGAGAAAAATATATTGAAAGCAATTTCAATATATTGGTTTTTGTTTTGTTTGTGCTGTTGGCCATTTCAGGTATTCTGCTAATTCTGAAGACATTCCAGGGGATTCAAACCAGCACTTACGTGATCCTCAAATGATAACAACCATCTGGGATATTCTTTTTGATTGCAAAATGAAACATGTTTTAGTAGTGGTAGACATCTTTGCATCAGTGAGGAGGTGAGGAGGTCAAGCAGGTCATCTCAGTCAAACTGCAGAATCAGAGTGCTTCCAGACTGCACCAGGATATACAATTACCGATCAGTCTGGCAGACACAAAGCTTAAGAGGTGGAGTAGAACTTTATTTTCTTTCAAATTACTGGTGTAACAAAATATTGTAAGCTGGCCCTGAGCCAGGAACAGGAAGCTGGAAGAATCCCAATGTCAGTTTGGGATATGAGGCTCTTGGACGCAACGTTCTCATGGGAATGCCTCTCTCCCCCAATTTCTATGACATGTTTGTTGGCCCTAGTAAAGAAATTGCATCAGTGTGAAGATTGAACTCTTTCCTTATTGAGCAACATGACCATTTTTTTAAAAAAAAGTATTGTTTCTGTTTTTTAAAAATAATTTGAAAAATATCCAACAACTTCTCTTCCTCTGATCAGGCTATTTTGGAACCAGCTGGTTAAGCATGTAATGCAGGAAGGTTCTCAGTCTCCTTAACACAAACCATATATACCCTGTATGGCGGAAATCCACAAGGACCGCCCTAAGAACGAGGATACAGAGTACTGCCACAAAGATCATTGGCTGGTGTTACAGAACATTTCATTAATGTAAACATAACATTTTCAGAAGCTCATCTTAAATATGTTAGAACAAAACAAATTACAGGGTTATTTCTGACAGGGTAAACTGCTTGTCTGGGACTCCTGTGTTCAGTATGCAAATTTGAGTTAGCATCACTCTCTGACCTTACTCCTGCAAGAAAAGTACCAAAACCGCTTTAGCCCTAGTAAAGAAATTGCATCAGTGTGAAGATTGAACTCTTTCCTTATTGAGCAACATGACCATTTTTTTTAAAAAAAGTATTGTTTCTGGTTTTTTAAAAAATAATTTGAAAAATATCCAGACCTCTCTTCTTCTGATAGGCTATTTTGGAACGCTTAAGCATGTAATGCAAGAAGGTTCTCAGGCTCACTCATGAACCATACCGTCCTGTATCGATGAAATCCACAAGGAGCACCCTAAGAACGAGGATACAGAGTACTGCCACAAATATGTTGTAGATGGTGCGGAAATGTTGCACTTCCAGAAGCTCACTGGAAAAGGGAAACAAATAACAGGGTTAATTCTGAGTGGGTAAAGTGCTTGTCTGGGAGATTCAATATTAAATAATTGAGTTTAGTCCTGTGGCTCCCTGGCAGCTCCTGTGAATCCAGATAATCTCTATAACTTAATAAAGCGGAATGTTTGTGTGTGTGTGTGTATGTGTGTTTGTATGTATGTATGTATGTATGTATGTATGTATGTGGCAGCGTTCTGATTGGCTCCCGGCCTCTTCATTCTGACAACATTATTGGTTGCCAGTGAGGGAGCATTTGCATAACGCCTCTATTGGCCAGCCAATATGAACATTCCGACCCTCTAAACTGGCAGAGGAGGATAAGGCAAAGGCCTGAGGCAGTCGCCAACATGAACATTCCGAAGCTCTAAAGTGGCAGAGGGGGGTGGGGTGGGGGCAAGGAAAAGGCCTAAGGCAGTCAGGCCTGGTGGGAGTTTAAGGCCAAAACACTTTGCGACCCCTTTGCGACCCCAAACAATGAGAAAACAAGACCAAACTTGGCACACAGAACCCGCAAGACCCAACATTCAAACAACAGGATTGCTTCCCAATGAGGGAAAATATGCACCATCAACATTCCACTTGGCTCTGTGAAAACAAAATGGATTCCTGTTTTCTCCTCCCACTCAGCTTTTAGAAAACGGCTGCCTGGCATTTGGCCTTTTAAAGTTACCAAACACCAGCAGAGCAGGCCAGTGCATTACATTCCCCAAAAGAGAGTTTAGGGCAGGATGGGCCACAAATGATGGGATTTGCAGTACCTTCACCCCATTCACTTCCCAGACAACACTGTAGCCCCTACAAATCACAGACCAGGCCCAAAATTGACAGAAAGGCTTCATTAACTTGATTTTCCTGACTAGGCCTCAGCTAATGGGACATTGTGTATGAATTGACAGTAACCTACCTTGGCACACAGAGCCCCTATGACCCACGTTACATTCTACTGCAGTTTGGAGGAGGATGGACCATGGATGATGGGACTTGAAGTACCTCCATAGATTATGGGATTTATAGTACTTTCAAACCCTTCATTCCCCACACACCACTGTGGCCCTGAACAAAGACTGATAAAGACCACACAATGCCCCCATGACCCACACTCCATCCGACTGCAGTTTAGAGGAGAGCGGACCATGAAGGATGGGATCTCAAGTACCTCCATTCACTTCCCAAGCCCACTGCGACCCTCATCCAGTGACTGATCAAAAACCAAACTTGGCATACAAAGCCCCCATGACCCACTTAACATCCTGGTGAAGTTTGGAGGAGGGTGGACCATGCATGATGGGACTTGAAGTACCTTTACTCATTTCCCGAGACTGCTGCGACCCTCATCCAATGACTTATCAAGACCAAACTTGGCACACAGAGCCCCTATGACCCACTCTATCTTCTACTGCAGTTTGAAGGAGGAGGGACCATGGAAGATGGGAGCTGCAGTACCTTCACTCATGTACTGAAACCACTGCCCCCCTCATCAAATGACTGGTCGAGACCACACACATAATCCCCATTACCCCCTTTACATCCTGGTGAGGTTTACGGGAGGTGGACCACGGATTATGGGATTTTTAGTACTTTCACATGCTTTACTTCCCACAGACCACTGTGCCCTCAACCAAGAACAATAAAGATCAAACTTAGCACACAGTGCTCCTATGACCCACTCTACATTCTACTGCCATTTGGAGGAGAGTGGACCATGGATGGGACTTGATGTACCTCCATGGATTATGGGATTTGTAGTACTTTCAAAGGTTTCATTTCCCACAGACCACTGCAGCCCTGAACAAAGACCTATAAAGACTACACTTGGTACCCTGTGCCCCCATGACCCAGTCTCCATCCTTCTACAGTTTAGAGGAGGGCGGACCATGGATGATGGGACTTCAACTACCTCTACTCATTGCCCAAGACTGCTGCAGCCCCCAACAAAGACCGATAAAGACCATACTTGGCACACAGAGCCCCCATGACCCACTCTATCTTCTACTGATCCACTTTACATCCTGGTGCAGTTTGGAGGAGGGTGGGCCACAGATGATGGGACTTGAAGTACCTCCACTCACTTCACAAGACCGCTGCCAACCTCATCCAAAGACTGATCAAGAGAAAACTTGGCACACAGAGCCCCCATGACCCACTCTACATCCTGGTGCAGTTTGGAGGAGGGTGGACCATGGATGATGGGACTTGAAGTACCAAAGACCAACCTTGGCACACAATGCCTTTCTCAAATAACCCGGGCACCGCCGAGTCCCCAAGCTAGTATATTATAAAGATGATTGCCTGGAATTGTAAGGATGGAACAACATCATATGAAAATATGGTCTAGGATCAAGAAGTAAAGGGAGGCGTGGTCATCTACGCTAGGGAGTCATTAAATCCCACCCTCGCCTTCAGAGATCAGGATGGGAGGATGGTAGGGATCAAAATCAATATAAATCAACAGGAAATCTTGATATGTAATATCTACGCCCCTACAGGCCCGAAGTCTAAATTTATCCAACAGCTGAGAAACAACCTCCAGGAACACAGCTTTGATGGCCTCTTAATCATGGGAGATTTTAATGGGGTGTTGGATATGAAGTTGGACAAATCTAAAAAGGCAACTAAAGGCAAGGACCCAAAGGGGGGAAGATTACCAATGGACTTCCTAAACTTAAAGAAGGAAAATGCCCTAGAAGACATATGGAGGATAAGGAACCCATCAGAAAGGGATTACACGTTCTATTCACACCGGCACCTAGTCTGGTCCCGAATAGATATGGCATGGGCATCCAAAACGCTTTTAACTAAAATTGATAAAATCAAAATTCTCCCCAGGCTAAACACAGACCACTGCCCCATGACGTTGGTGATAAAAAACAGGAAAAGGGAACGGAGATGGCGTCTCAATGAGTATTTAATTAGATCGGATGAAGACATAGAACAAAACAAGAAATTACTAAAAGAGTATTTCGAGTTAAACAATACTGATCAAATCAAAAAGGAAATTTCTCTGGGACGTCAGTAAAGCCGTCATGCGAGGGCATTTTATCCAACAGGGAGCTCTCAAAAATAAGAGAAGAGTCAAAAAAGAGAAGTGCCTACAAGAAGAGCTAGCCGAGAAGGAGAGACTAATGAAGGCCAAACCGGGATTAATGCCCTCCAAATGGAACAAATGGCAAAGAATGCAAAAAGGCTCAAACTGAAATATTCCTTATATGTTAATAAACCAGGGAGATTGCTGGCAAAAAGACTAAGGCAGAAAAGACAGAAACAATGTATTGTCCAGCTGACCAAGGATAACACCCATTTTTTCAGTCAAGAAGACATAGCAAAACAATTTAAAACCTTCTACAAGGAACTCTACGAAAAGGAGGATATCGAGATAGACAAGGTATCATCATATCTGGCGAATCTGAAACTGGAAAGGCTAAAGGAAGATCAAAGGGAAATTCTGAACAAGCTAGTGAACGAGGAGGAGATAAAAGAAGCGATTCGGAGCCTACCAAGGAATAAGACACCGGGCCCGGATGGGTTGACGGCCATCTATTATAGAGTATTCCAGGATGAGATGTTACCCTATTTAAAAGAAATAATGAACAACACATTGAAAGAAGCAATAATCCCAGATACTTGGAGAGAGGCTAACATTACATTCATACACAAAGAGGGATCAGATCCAACAAATGTGAAGAACTATAGACCCATCTCTCTTTTGAATTGTGACTATAAAATATTCGCATCAATAATATCAAACAGATTAAAAACAGTGCTGAATGAGATAATCCATGAAGATCAAACAGGATTTTTGCCTACCAGACTGCTTAGAGACTGCTTAGGATAGTGATTGATACCATCGAGTACTACGAATGTAACAGACATAAAGAGACCGGCCTACTGTTTTTAGATGCCGAGAAGGCATTTGATAATGCCAACTGGGACTTCTTGATGCAAACAACCAGAGAACGAGACATGGGGTTCTTCTTTTCCAATGCGATCCAATCAATCTACACGAGGCAATCGGCAAACATCTTAATAAACGGCCAAAATGCAGGTAGCATTAACATCCAGAGGGGTACCAGACAAGGGTGCCCCCTATCCCCCCATCTCTTTGTTATGTTATTAGAACCGCTATTAGAAGAAATAAGATCTGATCCAGAACTAAAGGGCCTAAGACTTCACAGGGAGGAATATAAAGTAAGGGCCTTTGCCGACGATATCGTGTGTATCATTGAAAACCCTCTGGAAACAATCCAACACTGGATAAGGAAAATACAGGACTTTGGGGAAGTTGCAGGATTGAAGGTCAACCAGGAAAAAACAAAAATCCTAACAAAAAACATAAAACAAGAAAGAAGAGAGCTGCTCCAGGAGATCTCAGGATTCAGCCTAACAAGGAAAGTTAAATATCTAGGAATTCATCTGACGACAAATAATACTCAACTCCTAAAGAACAACTATGAAGAAACTTGGAGGACTATGAGAAAGAAACTAGAGAAGTGGAAACACCTGAAACTAAGTATCATGGGCAGAATTGCCGTCATCAAGATGAATGTCCTACCCAGCATGATGTTCCTTTTCCAGACAATCCCAATAATAAGAACAAACCACAGTTTCACAACATGGAAGAAAGATATCTTGAAGTTTGTCTGGGAAGGAAAGAAGGCAAGGATAAAATATAAAATCTTGACTGATAAGAAGGAAAGAGGGGGACTATCACTCCCCAACTTGCAATTATACTATGAGTCGGCGGCACTAAGTTGGACGATAGAGTGGGCGACACTAAGGAAAAAGAAACTACTGACATTGGAAGGCCACGAACTGAGAAGGGGCTGGCATGCGTACCTTTGGTACAATAAAGCCAAGGTCGAGAAGAACTTTACGAACCATTATGTCAGAGCCGCACTCCTGAAGGTGTGGAATAAATATAAAGACTTATTTTATCAAAAAACTCCCCTATGGATCTCCCCAACGGAGGCCCAACAGGTGAAAGAGATTTCTGCCAGTAATTGGCCATCATACAAAGTTTTAATACAAAAACATAATAAAACATGGAGGCTGAAAACGCTACAAGAATTAAGAGAGCAAGATGAATCTTTGTCATGGTTCCACTATGCGCAAATAAGGGAGTATTATAAACAGGATGTGAAGAACGACTTCTGTACCCAAGAAACAACTTGGGAAAAGGTGATGAAAGCGGGAAAGAAACAAATTACTTTACTATATAATAAACTTTTCCAATGGGATACAGAGGAAGAGTTAATAAAAGAGACGATGGTGAAATGGGCACAAGAACTGGGACATACCATCCTCCTAAAGGAATGGGAAACCTTGTGGAAGAAAAAAACTAAATATTCCGGTTTCACCAACATCACTGAAAACTGGTATAAAATGTTTTTTCATTGGCATTTAACACCAGTGAAATTGGCAAAATTCTACAAAAACCTGAAGGATAAGTGCTGGAAACGTGATGAACATAAAGGAACTTTCCTCCACTGTTGGTGGTCTTGTAAAGAAGTCAAGAACTTCTGGAACTCCGTACACCACCATGTAGTGAAAATACTAGACTACAAACTTGACCTGAAGCCAGAACACTACCTACTTAACATAACGGACTACGAGATAAGTGATAATGATGACAAAATTTTATTCTACATGTCGGCTGTGGCTAGGATTGAATTAGCAAAGAAATGGAAGAACAAGGAAACACCAAGCATAGAAGACTGGTTAATAAAATTAAGAGAAGTTATGGAACTAGACAACCTGAAAAAATTTGATAATTGATCAAAACAAAAAAAACCAGTATAAACTGGACCCAAGTGAAAGACTATTTGAAAGAAATAGAACTTAAAGAAGGAAACGGGGGGGGAGAGAAAGAAGAGCAAAGACCCAAGGATCTAAGGAGATTCCCTTGGCAAACTATACCAAAGTGGAAGTGACTGTTTCAAGTATAAAAAGTGTACCCTACAACGGAACTGGAAGCCAACACACACAGTTCTTTTCGGGACTTACCCTCTATTTTAACCCACCCTCTATCAGTCCAATTCTCTTCCCCCTTCCCCCCCTCTTTCTACCTACTTACTATTCTACTTTTCCGCTCTCTTGCTCCTTCTCAACCCCAACCACTCCTCTATTTCCCCCCTCCCCCCCGCACACTATACTCTACTACTAACTGCTACTCACACTCCACCTATCCTATCGTATTTTATTGTATGTATTGAAAAAAAACGTTGAATAAAGATATTTTTTTAAAAAAAGAAGTAAAGGGAGAGTTTTGTAAGGCCAGCAGTTCACTGGAAATCTTCAGGTAACAAAAAGAGATGGCCGTGTATATGGGTGTCTCAGCTAATAAAGAATTAAAATAGACTACATAATTGGAAGCAGAAGATGGTGATTTTCACTTTGTTGAGGCACCCACTCCCTGTGGTAGAGAAGGCCGAAGAGCTTGTATTTATTTTATTTATTTATTTCCAGCATTTCTACCCCGTCCTTCTCAACCCCTGAAGCTATCCTAGTTAAAGTGGTGTTCGCACTGCATCGGTTCTATAGTGTCCATGTATCCATACTGCTTTTTAAAAGGAGACCCATTGGATAATGCAACAACTTTAAGAAATGTTCAATGTGCTTGCAAATCATCTATACTGGAATGGAAATCACTTGTCCAGGGTTACCTGGGAAGCCCGTAGAGCTCCAGAGTCATTCATTTCATACAGTGTCCCTCTTACGTTTTACCTTTAAATGTCAGGTCTGGGAAAGAGAGAAAAACATACTCACTCAAGCAAGGACTTGCTTTCAGTAAAGACTTTCCGTTTCAGTAGAAATTGGCTCATCTTTCTGTGGGATTTCAAGATAGATATTAGCAAACATACTCTGATTTTCATATTTTCTTAAAGCTGTTTCATTTGCTGTCATTCAAGTGGGTGTATCAGACTCCTACCGTGTTCATGAAAGACTAGCTGCCTTCCTCCATGAACTTTTTCAATTCAATTTCGTTTTCATTATTTATTTATTTATTTATTTATTATTCAATTTTATATTCCGCTCCTCCCTGCAGGCTCGGGGCGGATCACAGCAAACAATAAAACCTACAATAAAACATGTAATAAAAACATCAGGTAAAAACACAATGCATGACAAAATGCCAGCAGATTACAATTCTCAGCACAGGCAAAATAACATGCCGTCCACATTCAGGTTTAGCCAAACGCCAGCCTAAAAAGGGCTGTCTTACAGGCCCTTCGAAAGGGGACAAGTTCTCGGATCGCCCGAACGTGGCTAGGAAGTGAGTTCCAGAACGCGGGAGCCGTGGCAGAGAAGGCCTGCTGTCTCGTACTGGACAAATGGCAGGAGCGGGATGATGGTACCACCAACAAAATCTGCTCTTCCGAGCGCAGTGATCTCGGGGGAACGTACAGGGTAAGGCGGTCCCTTAGGTACGCAGGCCCTAGACCGTACAAAGCCTTAAAGGTTAAAACCAGCACCTTGAAGGCAATCCGGTACTCGATGGGAAGCCAGTGCAGTTGCCAGAGGATGGGAGTGATATGCTCCCTCACTGGTGCTCCCACCAGCAAGCGAGCAGCGGCATTCTGCACCAGCTTGAGTTTCCGGATCGTCGACAAGGGAAGGCCTATGTAGAGGGCATTACAGTAGTCCAGCCTCGAGATGACCGTCGCTTGGATCACCGTGGCCAGGTCGTCCCTGGAGAGGTAGGGGGCCAGTCGTCTAGCCTGTCGTAGATGGAAAAACGACGTTTTGCTAACCATAGAGACCTGGGCCTCCATGGATAGCAAAGGGTCCAATTGGACACCTAAGCTCTTGACAAGGGATGCAACCGGCTCTCATCCAGCCCAGGGCGACCAGGCCACAAGATCTCCGTCTTCGACGGATTCACCTTCAGCCGGCTGGCACGCAGCCATCCAGTCACGGCTTCAAGGCATAGATGGAAACAATCGGGTACGGTATCCGGCCTGCCGTCCATTCTCAGCAGAAGCTGGGTGTCATCAGCGTACTGATAACACTCCAGACCAAAGTCGCGAACCAGCTGGGCCAGGGGGCGCATATAGATGTTGAATAATAAGGGTGAGAGGATGGCCCCCTGGGGAACCCCACAACTTAATGGGAGCCTCCCAGAGACCTCCCCCCCCCGTCTCCACACATTGTCCCCGATCCTGGAGGAAGAAGGTTACCCATTTAAGGGCAATCCCTCTAACCCCAGTCACGGCTAAACGGTGGGGCAACAATGCATGATCTACAGTATCAAACGCTGCTGTTAGATCTAACAAAACAAGCAGGGCTGACCCGTCCTGTTCCAGCTGGCGGCGAAGTTGGTCTGTAATGGTGACAAGCACGGTCTCCGTCCCATGCCCAATACGGAAGCCGGACTGGAAGGGATCAAGTCCAGCTGTGTCTTCTAAGAACCGCTGCAGCTGATCCGCTGCTGCCCTCTCAATTACCTTGCCTATAAAAGGCAAATTTGACACAGGTCGGTAATTGGAGGGAGCCGAAGGGTCTAAATTTAGCTTCTTCAGCAGCGGTCTTACCATTGCCTCTTTCAAACCCCCTGGGAACACTCCTTGCTCAAGGGAGCTGTTGATAATCTTTCCCAGGGGGTCTCGTAACCCCTCCCGGCAAGATCTAACAAGCCAGGAGGGGCACAGATCAAGGGAGCAGGTAGTTGGTCTAGCTGCAGCAAGTAACTTATCGACAGCTGCTGCATCCAGCAGTTGGAAACGGGTGAAGGTGGGCCCGCCGAGTGGCGGCGGAGTCTCGAGTTCACCCACTGTATCAAGAGTGGCTGGGATATCCCGGCGGAGAGTCGAGATCTTGTCAGCAAAATACTTCTGGAAAGCCTCAGCTGTGGGAGCCAAACCCCTATCATTTGGGACTGTCGAAATTGTTGTCAATGATCGAATTATTTTAAAAAGTTGAGCTGGGCGTGAACTAGCTGACTCTATCAAGGAAGAGTAATGGACTTTTTTGGCTTCCTTGATAGCTCGCTCATAAACGTCCTTAAATTGTTTATAAGCCGATCTCGATGCTCCGTCATGGAGGCCCCGCCACACATCCTCTAGCTGTCTCTTCCTCCGTTTCATCGCTCGTAGCTCATCGGTAAACCAAGGCGAGTGATTTCTACGGGGGGTGAGAGAGCGTCTGGGGGCGATCTCGTCTAAGGCTGCGGACAGAGAGGTGTTCCAGCAGTCCACTTGCCTGTCGACTGAGTCGCTGGAGAGCTCCAATTCCCTCAGAGCATTCAGGAACCTAGTGGGTTCCATAAGTCTCTTCGGGCGAACCAAAATGGGTTCAGCACCCTTACCGGGAGGAGAGACCACCTCAAGACGGACTTCCAGGACACTGTGATCCGACCATGGAACCTCTTCTATAGAGGTTAGGGTCACTTGAATTCCGGCCACGAAGATCAAGTCCAGGGTGTGCCCAGCCTGATGCGTGGAACCGGTCTTACAGAGTGAGAGTCCTAGTGTCTCCATGGTGGACACTAGGTCCATGGCTGCTGTAGAAGGGGAGGTGGTGTCGGCGTGGACATTGAAGTCCCCCAACAAAATAAGTTTAGGGAACCTCAATGCCCACGCCGAGACCATCTCCAGCAGCTTAGGCAGACTCCCTGTTGGTGCGTTGGGTGCTCGATACACCAACAGGAAGGCTACACTCTCACTAAGGTCCCACACAAGACCTGCACACTCTATTCCTGGGATGTTCGCAGTCGGAATCGTCCTGGAATTAAAATTGTCTTGGCTGAGAATGGCCACCCCTCCCCCCTGTCTCTCTGTCCTCATCTGGTAGCTGGCAATGAACCCCGGGGATGTTAACTCGTGCAAAAGGACCTCGTCCCCCTCCTGTAGCCATGTTTCGGTGAAACAGGCCAGAACTACCTTTCTTTCTAGGAGGAAGTCTCTGATGGTCCCCGTTTTGTTACGCACGGATCTAGTGTTCGCCAGTACCAGAGTTGGAGGAGAGCTAGTTGGAGACTCCCCATCTGAGTGCCTAGGGATAGCTCGTAGGTCAGAAGGGGGGCGAGCCTTTTCACGGCTCATCCTCCTTCTCTCATAAGGCCTACGTCTACCGTCCCAATTACCCCTCCCCGAGATCACTGGTATTTCCCGCCCCTGCACACCATCCACTAATAAATCATTTAAGTGTCCGGTCTTCCGCTCACCCTCTGAAAAGGGAGGGAACATCGATTTAGTCCATCGTAGCTTTGGCTGAGTCGGCCCGGGGGGAGAGGCAAATTAGCAGAGCTCCCTCCTTCAGCCCCTAAAGGATTTTGTTTTGGCCTCTGAATGGTAATCTCAGATCCAGAGACAGTGATGGCTTAGGACCAACCATCAGCCCTGCATCAGGGGGTGCGGTCCTAATAATGGGTGTGGAGCCGGTGGAATACCTACGGCCCCAGCTGTTAAACCCCAGTCCCCAAAAGGTCCTGGATCTGAATCTCATTCTCTTTGTTTTTGCCGGTGACCTGATGGAACAGTCAGCTCCAGAAACAGTTTCTCCCTGGTCCTCTAATGGTGGATCACATCCCAGAGTTTCCTCCTCATGGGTAGGGCCAGTAGCAGATGAGGCTCCTGGATTTCTTGGCCCCTCCGGCAGTTGGGTAAGCAATGGCAATGACCTCGAATAATCCCACTGTGGCTCAGCAATCAGAACTGGTGGAGTTGATGTAGTTCCTCCGTCCTGATGGTGGCGCTGGAGTTCTTCTCTCCCCCCTTCTGCACTTCCGGGCCGTCCTCTTGCATGTCGCCCTGAGGGATGGTCAGCGGGGGTCTCCTTTTCCGCCGGCGGCACTGGGGATGTGTCGCCTGTGCTTTTGCATCTCTCCTCCCATCTCTGGTGGGGGGGGGGAGAGATGTGTGCTCTTCCAGCACATCTTCAAGGCCACGCGCCAGTTTGCTCCGAGCCTCCAGCTCTCTTCTGGCTTGAAGCGATAGTGATGGGCGCCTCGGCCGGAGACCCTCCTGCCGCTCCAGGACTCGTTCTATGTTGAAAAACTCCTCCTCCTCCGGTTCCAGCTCCGAACAAGGCCTCGACAGGCCTCTGCAGGCAGACCATGGGCAAGACCCAGGGTCCAGTCCAGCCTGAGCAATCGGGCAGCTCTTCCCAAAGAAACAACCTGTCGGTGAGAGAACTCTGTCCCCCAGTCTTCTCTGGGCTGCCTCCTGCTCCGTCATTGTCGGAGAAGGGCTTTGGGGAAGGCCCGGTTCCATCACTGCCTCCTCCGGCCCCTCCATGGGCCCATCGACCCACGGTAGGTCTCCCGTTGGTGTTTCCAAACGGTCCTCCGTCTCGAGATCCCATGAATGATCCCAGAGGAGGTCTGGGGAGGCTCGGCTATGGCCTGGGGTGGTGGCATCCCCCTTAGCGCAGTCCAGAGTCACCGTGGTGGGTTGGGCGCCTGCAATGACTAGCTGCAGCCGCTCACCAAACCTTTTACATTGCTCCGCCAGCTCATCAAATTCCTCTCGGAGCTGGTATATGGTTACCGGTCCTGATGTTGGAGATGGGGGTCGTGCAGCTGCCGGGAAGTCCACCCGAGGCACAGGCTCCTTAAGTGCCCTTTGTGCTTTCAGTTCGGCCTCCAGGCCCAGGCAGAAGTTGTAGAAATCTTCGTAGTCATCGTCAGCTTCAGTCCCATCCTGTTCAGTCCCATCCTGTTGAGGACCCACACTGATCTCCTCCAGAGACCGGGGGTCTACTACAACCAGAGACTGGCCTATTTTTTGGTCTGGTCTGGCATCAGTTGCAAGAATAGGCGAACACAGGCGGAGCGCTCCTGCAAGCTGCTCCTGCACCAGCGCCATCTTTCTCTCATCTCTCATTAGACTTCCTATGTGACTTTAAGAGCTAGTGCTTTACTTTGCTTCTCTTCCTCTTTCGTTCCTAGGCCGGTTCCTTCTGTGTTTCGTGTATATCTTTTACATGCTAAGCTTGTAGGCAGGAAATACTTAAGTGTCCCAACTTCAGAACATATTGAATTAATAGCTGTCACTTGGCCGAGGTTCCACTTTGACATAAGAGCAGAGTTTTGAGTTACGAGCTAGTTCTAGAGGGAATGTTAGTGTGAGGGTACGAGGCTTTAGGGCCTCCATGCCTCATGCTCTTGTTCACTTTGGAAAATTGCAGCCTGCTTTGCTTTTGTTCGCTGTGAGGAACTTTGGGTTTAATAAAATTACCTCAGTGGCTTCTTCTTCAACTGGTGAGATTTCTTGATTGGGGAACATTGGGTTTTGCTTCTTCATCTCACTGGGTTCATGGATCCTCAGGGGGCCTGCTGCCAGAACCGGCCACTCGCTTAACAGGACTCAGTATTGGCCTGGATCTCACTGCTCTAAATTGTTCCGTTTTATTGCTACAGCTTTGTTCTTCTACCATTTTAAAGTTGATATTTCTTTTTATTGTTCTATGAGAATGTGCATTTATACATTCTTTGGCTTTTCTTCACAAAGGAAGATTCAGGAAGGACTCATCCCACGCTTTTTACAAGCGCGTTGATGATTCGGAGGTTGGATGTGTCCTTTGCAATGGATTTTTCTGGTGGAGCGCAGCATGCACAGAACTGGCCTCACCCTTTAAACGAAAGGTTCGTCTGCCAGGGTCTAGCAAGCTGAGACGGTGGCAGCAAGGTCCTCAGGTCGTAGGTTTGGTTCGAGTTTCCTTCTCTAGATGGTTGACCTTACAGGGTTAAACAAGCACCATCTGCCCAGGTTTGAAATCAGAGTTTTCCTTCTCCTAGGATGGTTGCCAAAAGGCTAGGGAGCCCATCCTGCCCGTTGACGCTCTTTGTCAGACCCTTCGGTTGTGACCTGTCTGGCATGGGAGGCCTTACCGGTGGCTATTATGCCACTGCCAACATAGCTCACAACTTCATTAGGGTACGCAAGCCCCTCCCCCACAACAAGAGGGCACCAATGGAGAGGATTTATACATTATTTGTTGTATAAAGTACACTTTCTTATTTAAAAACACGTAAAATGGGGTGGGGCAGTTTGGGTGGAACAGATTAATAGCATTTCAGTGGGGAATTTGCTTTGTGATAAGAGCATTTTGAATTAAGAGCTCAGTCATGGAACAAATTAAACTCTTAACTCAAGGTAACACTGCATATAGATGTTGGCACATTTGACTGGCACTTGCCTTGGTTCCTGTTTCTTCTTGGCCTCCCCTTGCAATCTCCTTGGTCTCATCCCTTCATCAGTGCTCGACAAGCCCGGCTCCATGTTGATACTGAATATAAAGAGGCACTTGTTGAGTTGTTTGACAGTCTGTCAGAAGATTCAGTGAACAGGAGAGAAAGTTCTCACCTGGAAGGCAAGAATTGCCGCTTGTTAGTGATAAGATAACCTCGGTCACAGTAAATTGGGACCTCAAGGCCAGTGACCTCATTCTGACTGCCAGTTTTGAAGAAGTGACATTTTCTGCTGTTTAAATTGGGAGCACCTTTCATTTTGAAAGCTGCAAAAAAATACTTATTAAGTTTAGATATATACACCGCTCCTTCTGATCCCTATAAGTCTCTAGTGGGGAAATAAAGCTACTCTGGAAAAGAATGTTAGTGCATAGATGCATCCATTTACCTTACCTTCCTATGGTGACATTTAAGGCATGTGCAGTTCCTGTTGGATATTTGTGTGTTGTTTGCCTGTGGTTAGACCTAAGTACTCAAAGCCATGGCCAGATTTGTCAAATGAGTCTGAGTTTTCAAGGGAAACCAATTTCTCATTCAACACAGTTTAAAATTTCCTCCCCCATCCCACGGGGTCTCCTGAAATCTGAGCAATACAAATTTCTTTTAGAGTTTGCACACACACTTTATAGCAAGCAAAAGAAAGTGTACTAACTCCGTTGAGACTAAAGTTCCCAGGTCTTAATCAGCTTCTCAGTGTGTGAGGCAGAAGGTACCCATGGTGAGAGCTTCAGGGATAATGACAAGTTTTGGGATGCAATAATACAAAAAGACAAGAAAAATATAACTAGAATATACAGTAAATTATTGGAATGGTCTACTAAAGATGAATTGATAAAAAATTGTATGATCAAATGGGCACCAATGTAGGCTGATAAGATTAAATGAATGGGAACAAACCTGAAATAAAAAAATCATTTTTGACAATTTTTTTGTTAGTATCATTGTTTTTTCTTATTAATGTTAAGGCCGGCTATATTCCCAGATTATTCTATCTTTGTCAACCAATTCTGTATATTAGTACTGGTGTCTTCTATATTGCAGATCAAATCATCTGCAAATGCTCTAATTTTATATATTTCATTTCTAATTTTGCGCCTTTTAGTCTATTGTCTTCTCCTATACTTCTCAACAATAATTCCATTGCCATTATAAAAATTAATGGTAAAATTGGACATCCTTGTCTCATGCTTTTATTCATTTTAAATGCTTCTGATGCTTGACCATTTATCCACATTTTTGCTCTTTGCTGATCATAAATCACATCTATTGCATTCTAAAATTGACATCCCATATCTAATTCATTCATTAACAGTTTGAAGAAATCCCAATTCAAATTGTCAAAGGCTTTCTCAGCATTCACTGCTAGGAGGGCCAATTCTTTTTGGTAGTTAGTCTCATAATATTCGATTATGTCTAGAACTTTTCTCACATTTTCCTTCAAATGTCTGTTTGGAAGGAATCTCGTTTGGTCTTCCCCTATCCAATCATTTAAGAAATTTTAAGCCATTCTGCTAGTATATTTGTAAAAATGTTATAGTCAATATTTAGCAGCAAAATTGGTCTGTACTTTCTAACATTTGACATCTTTGTGAATCATTGTTGTATTAGCTACTTTCCATATTTCAGTGATATTTTTCTGGGACATGGCTTGGTTCATTAGTTTCTTGAGAAATTGAGTTATCTCTACTCTCATCGCTTTAGAAAAGATCATGGTATAGCAATCTGGGTTCTTGATTGCTTTAACTATTTCTTCATCTGAAAGCTCTTTGTTTAGTAATTCCCTCTGTTGGTCTGTAATCTTGTTTAACCTTTGTCTTCCTAAGTATTTAGTAATATCTTCTTTAGCAATCAAGTCCTTAGTATACAGTTTTTCATGGAACTTTTGGGACAGCCTCATGGTTGTCATGGAGGCCATGAAGTCCTGAGCCGCTCCAGATAGAGAAGCCTTGGCATGCTCGTTGAAGTCTCTCAGCACAATAAACCACTGGGACTCCAACACCAAGGCCAAGATCACCCCTAGGCAGGGAGACTGTTGTGCAGCAAGGTGGGCGGTACACAAGCAGAACCCCAGTCTGTCCTGGTTATCCATTTTCAGATAAACACTCTCAAAGTTAGGCGATTGCAGTATGGGGCACCTGATCAGGGAGATGGACTCATGATAGACCACCATAACTTCACCTCTCCATCTCCCAGGCCTAGCCTGCTAATACATCCCAAACCCGGTGGGCAAAGCTGGGTGAGATTTACCTCCCCCACCCCCGTTTGTCCAACCAGTTCTTGGTGGTGCAAGCCAGATCTGCACATTCATGCAGGATTATATCCTGGGTGTCAGCTGTTTTACAATTTATGGACCTGGCATTTAACAGCAGGACTTTAAGCTCTGGGGGCCTGTCATTTTGACTATCCAATCTATCTTGCCTTAGGGTTGCAAAAAATCTGTTGTGCTTCTCTCTGGAATAAGGTTTTTGGCGACATCTCCTCCTATCCAATACAATCTTAATGGCAGCATCCTGGCTCCAGGACCCTCCCTCCTCAGGGGTACCAGCGTTTGGCTTTATGGAAGTGGGGGACGAATCCATTTGGGGAGATAGCATTCTGGAAGGGTTGTCATCTTTAGGATATCTTCAGGAAATGAATCAGAGAAGTTATTAAAGCTACAGAAGAACAAAGTGGGACTGGCATAAAGCAATGAACAACAAGCTCAGAAAATAAGTCACTCTGAATGAACAGCTACTACATATGTAAAGCAGTAATATAGGTATATTGCAGTATATCAAAACATTAAAAGAACATCCCAATGACTAACAAGAGACAGTATATCTGTCAGCATATATCATACAGATCAACAAGTAAAGTACATACAGTATACCCTCAAAGCAAAATAATTGTATTCCAATATACAGTCGAGGAGTTCTAAAAGAAAACCCGTAGGAGGATTCTGCGGGTGAGGCCTGGAATCAAAAATCTCAGCAATGGTCTCTCTGGCATCCTCTAGGGGGACATTGGTATAAAGAGCAGAGATATCAGAAGAGACAAGGTAGGTGTCTGGGGGCACATCAAGCCCCTCTATTTGAGATATCAAGTCCTTAGTGTCATGAATGTAGGAGGGAGTTGATTTAACGTAAGGCTGTAGCATGTTATCTAGATATTGGGCCAAAGGTTCCAATAAGCCACCACAGCCTGAAATGATGGGATGCCCTGGCGGAAGATTGATCCCTTTGTGTATCTTTGGGATGTGATAAAAAATCGGGATACGAGGATGTTGATTAGTAAGGAATTGTGCCACATTTGGGGTAATGAAACCCATAGTTTCACCATGGTGGATGATATTAGAAATGATGTTAGAAAATCTAGATGTCGGGTCACAGGTAAGTCGTTTGTAAAATTTATGGTCATCAAGCTGTCTGAGGGCTTCCTTGGAGTAGTCATCTCTATTGAGGATGACCAAGGCTCCTCCCTTATCTGCCCTCTTGAAGATTATATCAGGATGGTTGCCCAATTCTCTAATGGTGTCCATATCTTTTTTTAAGAGAGGTTAGAATGTTCTAAATCATGTCTTCGATCAATAGACGTGACCTCTTTGAGCACCATATTCTCAAAGGTCTTAACATTATGTGAGGGAATACTGGGTACAAAATTACTTTTCTTACGAATCACTGATGAGGTGTTATCCGGTTGAGTAGAGATAGGGGAAGTATTCACATCCTTAGCATAGAACTCTTTAAGTCTGACAATCCTAAATAATGTGGCCAGATCACGTCTAACATCAATATCACGGCACAAGGGAGTCATCACAAAAGAGGGACCTTTATTCAGAATCTTCATCACATGTGGTGGTATATGTACTTTAGATAAGTTAATGACTAAGTTACTCTCCCTTGGGGGTTGCCCCTCCGAAAATCCCGTTGATTATAGTATCCCTGGTTGTGGCGCTGTCTGCGTGGGTATCGTCTAGGGGGTAATGTAGTAGACCCAGAGGCTACTTCCGAATCCCTATTGAGGTCTTCGGTAGAAGAAGCGGAAATTTAACTCTCGAGGGTGATCTAGAATTGGACCTTTTGGACCAGTCATAGACCCTATTCCTTTTGTAATCCTCAACGTCTCTCTCAGAAGTTTTAATTTTGTACTGTTTGACGTCTTTGAATAATTTATCACACTCCTTCTTGATTTCCTCTATATTGACTGGGGTCAAGGCTTCAGTGAGTTCCGTTTTTAATGTTTGGATCTCCTCACGCAGGCTATCCATCTCTTTATTAGTTCTCCGCAAAAGATGTATGATCAAATCTTTGGAGCACCTTTCAATGATATCATACCAATCTTTGACAAAGGTGTCATCACATTCATAAGCTCCAGGGGGTAGAATTATCCTAAGCCCCCTAGGGATGATGTCCTGTCTTGTATAATCTGCTAGGGCCGCTGCGTTAAGTTGAACGCGAGTCAGCCTTAATTCTTTAAGCTTCAACTCTTCTATAGAGGAAGTCCCTGCAGCATTACCAAGGGAAGAAGCCCCCTCCCCTCCTGGACCTCTCAGGGACCAGTCCCTTAATTCAGTATTGATTTGGGCTTCATCAAAACGTCTGATGCCAATGCCATCCATACCCTAGAAAACAGACTAGCTGCTACAGTACAAACAACAGAAGAACAAAGTGGGACTGGCATAAAGCAATGAACAACAAGCTGAGAAAATAAGTCACTCTGAATGAACAGATACTACATATGTAAAGCAGTAATATAGGTATATTGCAGTATATCAAAACATTAAAAGAACATCCCAATGAGTAACAAGAGACAGTATATCTGTCAGCATATATCATACAGATCAACAAGTAAAGTACATACAGTATAGAGTCCAATACAGTGTATGGCAAGTGGGAAACTACAATGTACAAATAGCAATCATGGAATATAGCATCAGAGTATCCATGTATAAGATGCAATAGCAATAACAATAGTATCCAGAGACAAAACCCCAGCTATAGCTAAAGGGTGAATAACGCAATCACACAGTATACATATATATAGAAGTCATACACATCGCAAAATATATCAAGATAGTCAAAAAGGTCGAATCCCAGATGGATGATGGCCAACGGAGGAAGTGAGAGAAGAGTAGCAGCTTGCCTGGTGAGGCACAGCTCTCTCAATGGGGAATGCCACAATAAACCCAATTCAATGGGCTGCGACGTCACTGAGCAGCGTCTGTGTGAGAAGGGCGTCGCTCGTCGATGACGTGGCACACAAGGAGCTATGGTTCAAAGTAAAGTAGATGGAGGGGAGAAGCCCCAAAGCAATCTGGTAATGTACTAAAGTTAGTAGCGTTCCAGCTCTATGAGCTGCGACGTCACTGAGCAGCGTCTGTGTGAGAAGGACGTCGCTCGTCGATGACGTGGCACACAAGGCGCTATGATACAAAGTAAAGCAAATGAAGGGGAGAAGCCCCAAAGGAATCTAGTCAATGTTCTAAAGTCAGTAGCGTTCCAGCTCTATGGGCTGCAACGTCACAGAGGCACGTCTGTGAATGAGTAACGTCGCTCGTCGATGACGTGACGCAAATAGCGCTCTAATTCAAAACAAAATAAATGGTACAGAGAAGCCCCAAAATAATGTAAATAATCATCTAGGGTCAGTATGACCAGTGGATAAGCTTTTATATAGCATACGACCTCCGTGGTCACTATAGAGCCGCTGGGGCCGGTGGAAGCCCACTCAGAAGGAGGGGGGCCATGGGGGAAGAAAGCAAGCCGCAAAAAAGCGCCAGAGTGCTATGGCACCACAGTGAAGTGAAAATCTCTAGCTATATAGCTTGTGGTGTGGGCAAAAATAGCAAATATAACAAAGCTGAGGTTCAGCAGCAGGCTTGTTCCTGTGCCCCTTGCCCCAGAGATACGTAGGTGGGATGTCTAGATTGAGACGAAGCAGACACCTACGGGGATTTACCGCTGCGCTGCACCCGTTTCGGACCTCAATGGGTCCATCTTCAGGGCGAGTGTGAACACAGACATATCTGTGGCTTCAAATAAGTCTCAAGAATCTGAAATAAAGTATAATAACATCTATCTCAGAATATGCACAGTCACAGGGTTAAGGGTGGAAGCAAAGGCAGGGTAGGCACTATACCTGTGTAGGATCATCAGGTAGTATCAGTAGTAGGTGTGACCGCCATACAGTGGGGAGGAATTGGAGGGTGGGGTATAAATACCCTAGGAGCAGCTGGTTAAAATTAGGGGATTAAAGGGGTACCAGCGTTTGACTTTATGGAAGTGGGGGACGAATCCATTTGGTGAGATAGCATTCTGGAAGGGTTGTCATCTTTAGGATATCTTCAGGAAATGAATCAGAGAAGTTATTAAAGCTCCCTTAGAAAAGCTCTGGGGACCAGCGCAGAAAGGTGCTCCAAAGGGTCACTACTTCTGCACAGAGAATCATTGGTTACCCGCTTCCCTCTTTGGAAGAACTTTATAGGTCCTTCAGAAAGCTCAGAGCATTCTTGGGGATCCATCTCTATTTTTTTAAAATTATCGCCAACTGGTAGATGGCACAAAGTGATAAAGACAAGGGCAAACTGACTGAGATATAGCTTTTTATTCTATAGTCGTGGATATGTTGAACTCCATGGTTTCCCATTGATGTGGCATGGGGGGTTGTGCAGTGGTGGTTGGAGTGTGCAGGGATGGGTGTGTTGTTTTGTGGTGTGTGCTGGGGAAGGCATTTAATTTCATTGTGAAATAGCACAATGGCAGTAAATCTATTCCATTCTATGAGGTTCTATCTCTGGTTCAACATGATGTCCAACTTAGAGCATCCCCAGCAGACAGTAGTCCATCACCTCTCAAGGCAATTGGTTTCACAGTCAAACCACCCTCATCCTCAATGGGTTCCTTCTAACGTTCAGCTGAAATCTACCATCTTGTAGCTTGAAAGCATTAGCTCTAGTTCTACCCAATAAGGTAGCAGAGAAATAACCCATCCTCTCTGTGACAGCTCTTGAGGTATTTCACAAATGTAATTGTGTTCCCTTAGTTTCATGAAGCTGAACATGCTCAAGTCCTTCAACTTCTCATTCACGTTTGTTCTTCTTTATGTGCATTTCAGATGAGGCACCCACAACCAACTATGGCATTCCAGGAGAAGCCTGACCAGTGCAGAATATGGAGAGACAACTTCTCTTGGAAACTACATTTCTATTGCAGTATTGTGTAGTCTCCAGACTATGTGGCCGTGTTCTAGCAGCATTTTTTCCTACGTTTCACCACCTGATGGTGTTTCTATCTATTCCATATTTAGTCAGTTTGCTGATCAAAATATAACAGAAAATCTATCCACATTATTTCCATCATCCACTAAAATAGTCAATTTTTTTAAAAGGTAAATTTGGCAGGATTTGTTCTTGATAAAGCCATGCTGGCTCCTACTATTTACTTCATGACTATCAGGATAGCAATTGACATAATAGCTGTACTTGCTTAACTCAGACAATAGTTGACTATGCCCATGATAGATCAATATACTCAGAATTGAATTAATAGTTTTTTCATTACAACTTATTGAAAAATGGAAGAAGACTAACCTCTTTAGATGACAAAAGCAGCCCGCAGTCATCTGTCCCAATACCAATACCATGAAGGACAGGATAGCAGTGCCACAAATAAATAGTGCAAATGCATTTACAAGATTCATTAAAGATATGGTTTATCCGCCCCTTCTTACATAAGGCTTCAAAGATTAGTAAGTGTGAAGTCCATCCTCCATCCATCTCATCTACAACACCCAAATCCTTAATAATATCATTTTCTTATGCCAACTCTGTGGGAGTATTACTCTGTGTGATATTGGCTGAACTACAAAGTCATATAATCCAGATGACTGATCAAGAGCATGAGGCATTGTTGTTTCAGGGGCAACTGGGATGAGACAAATTTTCACCCTAGATGATTTTTTAGCAGTTTTCATTTCCTGTTTTAGGGGGACAAAACCTCTTGGAATTTAAAATTGCACACAGAGGAGCACATGACAAAAATGCCAATAATGCCCCAACCCTTCTAGAACACATTATGCTCTTAATATTTTTTTAACATTGCAGAGGGTGCAATTGGTAAAAAAAGGTGTGTTGCCATGAATCAAGGAGCCAAGATATGAAAGAGAACATAGTTCCAAGATGCTATAGCATTTTTAGCATAGCAAAAATATATGCCATTGTCATAGCAGAGGCATGCAATCAATTGTGCAATGGGCATCACGTTTTTGATTCGCCCACTGCTAAATTTATCTCACACCCACCAAATAAAAAAAAGACAGATGGGATTACACAACTACAGGACATGTGTTTGCAAAATGCTTGCCTGCACTAGAGAGTGCACTTGCATAACCCGAGTAAGTGAACTATTATCAGGGCCGGTTTATCCATTACGCCAACTACGCAGCTGCGTAGGGCGTTGTCACCTGGGAGGGGCGTTGCCACCTGGGAGGGCCGCCGCCGCGCTGGCCCTGCCCCCCCCTGCGCCACGCTGGCCCGCCCTGCTGCCGCGTCGGCCGGGCCTCCGCAGATGTCCCCTCGCCTGAGCCGCCGCACCACCCAGGCCGTTCTCAGCCGGCCCTGCCGCCCAGGGCGCTCGGGCCGAACCTCCGCATGCACAGAGATTTTTGTGCAGAAGGTTCTACAGACGCTACGGCGCCTGTAGGAGCTGCTGTGCATGCGTGAAAATCTCCGCGCATGCGTACTGGCTCCAGAGCGCCTCCTGCTTTGGAGCCAGTGCGCATGCGTGCAGTAGTGCGCATGCGTGGAGATTGGTGCATGCGCACTGGGCTCCAAAGCTGGAGGCGCGCTCTGGAGCTAGTGCGCATGCGCGGAGATTGGCGCATGAGCACTGGGCTCCAGAGCGTGACTTGCGCTCGGGAGCCACTGGGGGGGGCGCAATTTTTTTTGCTTACCCCCCCAGAATAGGTAGGTCCGCCTCTGACTATTATGTGGTTTCAGCTCCACTAAAATAATGGGTTCAGAGCTTGAAGTGCTAAGTTTCCAAGAGACCAGATAAAGACACAAATGGGCTGAAGGCGAAATCAGAGACTTTGTTCTCAGTTTTCCCAAAAGGATGTCAGCAGAGACAGTACTCCAAAGAACGGACATACCGTAATTACAAATATATAGCATGTTTATTGGGTTGAGGTTTTTTTTTTTTACAGCTATTCATACCTACTGCGCTGACTCCTGATTGGCTCAGAAAATGTCTGACTTGTATAGGCACACAAAATTTACTGCAATAGACTACTTCATAGTAGGAATTGACAATGTAAGATTAATAAAGAAGATCAAAGTGGGGAATCACTGGCCAGGAGATCATGCTCCCCTCTTGTTAAAATTAGGAGAGTCAGTTAGGAAGCCCCCAAGGAAATAGAGATTCAACCCAAAGGTAAGCTTTAATGAAAAGGATAAACAGGTCACTAGACAACAGATTCAATAATTATTTGTATTTAACAGAAAACCACAAATAAAAGAATAGATTATATGGGATACTTTTTAAGATTATATGGGATACTTTTTAAAACAACCATAAGGGTAACATGTATCTCACTGGAAATAGACATCAATAGAAAAGGAAAGTCTACATTTGAAAAAAATGAGATCAGAGGTAGAGAATGCATTTCAACATTTCCAAAACAAGCTGGAAAGAGAAAAAAAACAACAACTGGACTTAGATAAAATTGAGGCTAAAAATGATTACTGAATTATCTCGATCAATAATTCAAAAAGACTGGCTAGAGTTCTAAAATCAAAACAAGCTAGAAATAGAATTCTCAAACTAAAAGATGGCAGAGGACATCTGAGATCAACAGATAATGGAATAAGGGAGATCGTGGCTTGTTTTTATGAAAAAGTGGACAAAGGTGGACAAGGGAACAGGATAGCGTGGTTAGGCCTGTCAGTAGAGCTAGGGCGTGAAAAGAAGAGAGGTAGCAAAAACCCCACTAGAAAAAAAATAATTAAAAGGAAAGCAAATGTCTTGGATGTTTTGGATTGACAACATTCAGAAACATATGAGGATCAAAGAAACCCAAAGGAAAATAATCTTTAAATGGTATAGAACCCCCCTTCAATTAGCTCACATAATGGGAAATATTTCCAACAAGTATTGGCATAATTGTGGGGAAATAAGTTCATTCTCCCACATGGGGCGAGATTGTAGAAAAATTCAGATCTATTAAAGTAAAATAAGAAATGTAATGGAAGAAATAAAGGGGAAAGAATTAAAGTGGGATAAAGCCAGATTCATGTCTCTCACTATAGACGCAAAGGAAGATAACAATAATTGGACAGAAATCCTAAGATACATGACAGTCGGAATACAGGCTATGATAGCCCGAGGATGGAGAGGCAATACAAGATGGGATTTAGAAACTTGGTGGGCTTATCTATTGGAATATATAATCAATGATAACATTAATCAAAGGAGAATCTAGTATATATATATAGTCCTACAAAACAAGATTGATACAGGAAATGGTCTATTCTAACTGACAAAATAGACAGAGGTGATAGATGTAGCATTTTGAACCAGGTTTTGCACATAGTTAAATCAATGCAATAACATCATTTAGAATTGCTGTTCCAGGAGGGAGGGGAGAGTGGGGGAAGGGTATGGGTAATGGATGATACACATCTAAGGAATGTATAAAGTGTCATATAAGATAATTTTACTTTTTGAATAATGTCTATAGAGATAAGACTTGTATGGCAGAAGTTTGTTAATTGATGGAATGTATCAACTAAAATAAAAATTAAAAAATTAAAAAGTATATTGTTTGCATTGGATGCTAGTGTTAAAAATAAAAAATGACATGTCCCCCCTCCAAAAGGGGGGGGGGGGGAGAAAATGTCTGACTAGGATCCGACATCATCACTGATTGGTTTTTGCTGTGGTGGGAAACTTTAGTAAACTGCCACTGGAATATTTGAAGTGAAAAGAGGTGAGATCAGAAAGGAATTTGGTGGGGCATTCAATAATGAGCTTAATATCCCAGCTCTGATTGTTACAATAGTGTTTGTCCAGTAAACAAAGGGTGTGTAAGGGGATAGCCATCTCAATGGGTGCCATAAGGCTGGGTCTGGTTTAGGGCATGGAAGAGGAAGCGTTCCCAATCATAACCCAAATCATATCAGGTGAAACAGGAACATGACCCAGAAATTCTTCAGCAAGTATATTGCGTTTCCCACGAGTCTCCTTGTGTGTTGCAAAAGGATCATTATAATTTGGGGAAATCATTTCCTAATGTCCAAGGTGGGATGAGGCAACATTTCCAGGAAATTCATGAGGTTAATACGTGGCAGTGTGGATGCATTATGTGTTCCAACAGATCAGCATCTCATAATTCATAATGCTGGGGTCTAATTTTCAGTAACACAACTCTTCATGCAGTTATTTTTATCCTAGTATTCGGGCTTTCAAAGGATTTTCGCCTATTAGGGAATTGTTAGAAGTGAGAGAGAAAGACAGAAAGTACAATTTAAAAAGACCAAACATTCTGAGGAAAGAAAGAGGAAGGCTAAGGACAGGGGTCCTCGAACTAAGGTCTGTGGGCCGGATACAGCCCTCCAAGGTAATTTACCCAGCCCTTGCTCAGGGTCAACCTAAGTCTGGAACGAATTGAAAGCACACAACAAAAACAACAATCCTATCCCATCAGCCAAAAGTAGGCCCACACTTCTCACTGAAATACTAATACGTTTATATTTGCTAAAATTGTTCTTCATTTTAAGTATTGTATTTTAAGTGGTTTTTTGCACTACAAATAAGATATGTGCCATGTGCATAGGAATTCATTCATGTTTTTTCAAATTATAATCTGGCCCTCCAACAGTTTGAGGGACTGTTACTTGGCCCTCTGTTTAAAAAGTTTGAGGACCCTTGCTAAGGAGAACTGGCTTATTCAGTAACAGGTACCGTTACAGCCCAACAAGACTGAATTTGGGTCACAAGGTTTTCCATAGGCCGTTGTTTAAATAACAAACTGCATTAATTATATGGCAGTAGATCTGGCCTCAATCTCCTCCTAACTTCATTCCCCCACCCCTTTGTTTGTACAAAATTTCATGTTGTTTCCAAGTTGTGGTTCTTTCTGCGTTGTCGTTTCTCTTCGAGATCCATTCGGCGTGTCTTCTTGAAAGAAGCCGCAGCATTGTGGATAGTGCATCTCCATGCCTCCCAATGTGAGGCCAGGGTAGACCATTGTTGGTGATCAATCTGGCCGAGCCTGAGACGTTGTTTCAGAGAGTCCTTATATCTCTTTTTGAACCTCTCTTGCGCTGACCAGTGGCGAGTTCACCATAGAGTAGTATCTTTGGGAGGTGGTGGTCCTCCATCCTAGAGATGTGCCCTCAATAGCATGGCCTCAATGCTGGTGATCCCTGCTTGCTCAAGGACAGCAACATTAGTCACATAGTTGGTCCAGTGTATATTAAGGATTGTGCAAAGACAGCACTGATGAAAGCGTTCAAGGAGTCGTAGGTGTTGGCGATAGGTGACCCATGTTTCAGACCTATTTGACGCTCTTTGTCAGACCCTTCGGTTGTGACCTGTCCGGCATGGGAGGCCCTACCGGTGGCCAGCATAGCTCACAACTTCATTAGGGTACGCAAGCCTCTCCCCCACTGCAAGGGGGCCCAATGGAGAGGATGTTTTCCAAGTACAAGCATGGGTATTATAGATATTATATAGTTGGTAACATGACAGATTGCCTAAAGGTTTAAAGGTCTCGACTGCTGATTGGCCGAGTAGTCAATTAAAATTCTCACCAAACTTCTCAGCTGCATTTGAAGCTATCTTCTCTGTTTGTGTTCATCCCCTGGAGGTTGGGAAAGAATGTGGGATAGGTTTAGGGAAACAAAAGGTATCTGATGGGCCTACTCCTACTGATGTACATTCCACAAGATTTCCAGATATTGGACAACAGGTGTTTTGGTGTCCTGATGGGTACTAAGATTAGAATGAAACGATGATGGGTGCAGCTTAATGGGTTTATATCTTAGATCATGCCTGGGTCTTTTGAGAGTTGACAGAGCTACCTGGTTGCCATTCTCTGCTCATTGTGAAGGTCCAAGTTAGATGTGTAATGTTTGTGTATACTTAGCTAGTGAACGGGCAAGGCATGGGAAAGAGAATTTGGTTTGATTTTCTGGGAATTTCCAAAGTTGGAACCAGGAGACCTCTTCAGGTCATTTATGAGGCCCTCTGGCACCACTGATATGATGAAGAACTCCATCCACTAACAGCAATATGCTTTTCCATATTGTGACTTATTCTGTAGATGTTAAGATGTGCTTCCTATCTGTCAGATGATCAGGTGATGTGGTGAGTCCAGTATTACTGGTAATGAGATAAGTCCAGTATTCAGGGATGTTGACAAGCTGTAATGTGTCTAGAGGAGGGTGACTAAAATGATCAAAGGTCTGGAGACCATGTTCTATGAGGAGCGTCTTAAAGAACTGGGTATGATTAGCCTACAGAAGAGAAGGCTGAAAGGAGATGTGGTTGCCATGTTTGAACATTGACTGAGAAACTCTGAGAAATCCCAGCCAGCTTGCCAGCTGTTAGGAATGGTGAGAGTTGAAGTCCAAAACACATGGAAGATAAAAGGTTAAGAACTCTGGGATAATGAATTTGATGTAGACTTTAATCCAAATTTTAATGGAGCTAAGATAGTTATTTGTCACCACCTCCAAAAAAGACTCACCCTACAACTCTACTTTAAAAATTGGACTAAAACCTGGAATTCATTCACCATCTCAATGACAGCAGAGTTACTCATGTACCTTGTTCATGCTGCAGTCCATCAAGATTTGATTTCAAGCTGCATGGCCTAAAACTTCAATGGGGACAATTTACGACACACCATTACTGATGCTAATTGGAACAGAGTTTGGAAATCATACAATCCCAGAGTTGGGAGAGACTGTAAGAGCTATCCGATCCAACTCCTTGCCATGTATGACCACACAATCAAAGCACTCCTGACAAACGGCCATCCAGCCTCTGCTTAAACCTTCCAGAGAAGGAGACTCCATTACACTCTGAGGCCATGTATTTCACTTGTGAAAAACCATTTGCCATTGAGGAGTTCTTCCTCATGTTTAGGTGGAATCTCTTTCCATGCAGTTTGAATCAATTGCTCCATGTCAGAATCTCCAGATCAGCAGAAAACAAAGCCTGTCCTGCTCCTCAATATTACATCCGTTCAAATATTTCAACATGGTCATCATGAACCTTCTATGAACCAGCTAGGATGTCAAGATCGTCTGGGGAGGCCCTGGTCTCGGTTCCGCCTGCTTCTCAAGTACGTTTGACGGGGACAAGAGACAGGGCCTTCTCAGTGGTGGCCCCTCGGCTGTGGAACGCCCTTCCTACAGAAATTAGATCTGCCCACTCTCTGTTGGCATTTTGAAGGAAAGTGAAGACCTGGTTGTTTGAGCAGGCATTTGAATAGGCAGCTAATGAACATTGGAATATGGAAAATTGGATTGTGAGACCGGATCTTGTTTTAATTACAATTGATTTGTCTTTAATGATGTTTAATTGATTGTCACTGTATTGCTTAATTGCCTTTGTATGTATGTTTTCTGATGTTTAATGATGTTTAATTGATTGTCATTGTATTGCTTAATTGCCTTTGTATGTATGTTTTGTGATGTTTGGCATTGAATTTTGCTATTGTTCACTGCATTGAGTCGCCCGAGGGCTGAGAAATTGTGGTATAGAAGCAAAGTAAATAAATAAAAATAAATAAATCATGTCCCCTCTTAAATCAAAACTTTTTAAACCTATTTCTGAAGATTCCAAGAAGATAACCACAAACTTCTTTATAGATGGTATTTAACTCCAATATCACAAATTACAAAAAAAATATAAAATCCTATAATGCTGGAGAATGGATAGCTTACTGGGAAGCTAGCTAGCATACATGTGTGGCAGATTCTTGAGGGCTAGCTTTCAAGAAATATGTAATGTAACCAGCCAACAAGTTTAATTTGTTTGAGACTTGCACATTTTCTCTGGTTCTAAAGCATAGTTATCACACAAGGATGAAGGATCTACCCTATTTACTTGAATCTAATGCTCACCTTTTTTGGCCAAACTTATATACTGATATTTATGATTGTACCATAACTTGCATTATAGGTACGCCTCACTAGATATGGTGTTTTGTATGATGTGATGGCTATGTAATGACCATTGATACTTACTGTACATAATTTGTAATTGTACTATAACTTTGATATATTTACCACTGCAATATATTTGTGACCATTGATAATTGTGTATGTATGTATAACTGCTTGCTGCTAACTTGCATACCAGAGAACGTTATCTATATAAAACTGACAGTTTAATATCCTACATTGTTAGCGATTGTGAATTGCATAGACTAGTCTACAGCACCATCTTGTGGCCTTTATTAATCATGGCACAATTTATATTTTGTATTTTGGATCACTTTGCATTTGGGTACATCTTAGTGGTTTGACCCTTTCTTTTTGTACGCCTTTTGTGGGGTCAGCCACTCTCCTCCCGACATCCCCATTACCTTGGCACTATAAGTGGGTTTCACAAGACCAGTCGCTCTCATTGCAATGGTGTAGTAATGGTGAGACTGCAGACCATATTTTAATTCTTGGGGACCACTGATTGTCCGCGGACCATAGGTAAGGTACCACTACGCTGTCTCTCTCTCTCTCTCTCTCTCTCTCTCTCTCTCTCTCTTTCTCTCTCTCTCGGGCATTACTTTGCGAACGAAGATTCTTAGGAAGGACTCATCCCATGCTTTTTACAAGCACGTTGGAAGTTGGATGTGTTCTTCAAACCTGTACGATGGATTTTTTTTGGTGGAGTGCAGTGTGAGCACTACGCTACACAGTTAATAGCCCAACTGTAGAAATTAGGAATATTTTCTTGCAGTATGCACACATATGAGACAGCTCTCTCAGAAAAGTTAACACAAAAAATTGAATTTATTAAAAGAAGCAAATATAAATATATATATAATGAGCAGAAGAAGGAAGGACTGAAATCCAGGACATACCCAACCTTACCAGAGTGAAATGTCAGAACTGAGGAATATTAAAATAAAGACTTAACACAGGCCTGGGAGGCAAACATTATAGCCAAAAAGCCATGAACATCATAAGATCATCACAACTGCCTAGGGAGTTCCAGAATTTTAGGGGAGGGAGGGGGAATGAGTGGGGGGGGGGGGTATGGAAGAGGTTCTCTGTGGGATGCAAGATGTAATGTTTATCTATCTCTTGAACTCTAGGTCTGTCTTTTCTAGATATATGCATGTTGAGTCGAGGTGAATGGGATGCGATGTTATTTGTTTGTTCGTCTTCTTTTTATATGCATTAAAATTTAATTTAAAAAAGTTAACACAAAAAGTTAAATAACTATATGAAGACATGGACAGAAATAACTTTATGGTAGCTTGGTTCACAGTCAACAGACCCAAGAAGACAAATCCCAAACACTCAGCATTGTATATCATCATCACTTTATTTCTTATTAATCGCCCTCTATCAAGATGCTCCAGGCCAGGGGTGCTCATTAGGTAGATCGCGATCGACTGGTCGATCCCAGGACCGAAAGAGGTTGATCCCAGCTGGATGGGGCACTTATGAGGGGGCGGAGCCAGGCTGCACGAAGCCCCACCCCCTTCCCCCGGCTTTAGCGCTTCCGCAGCTTCTGGAGGCAAGAGGGGGTGGGGAATGCCAAGGCAGTAGTGGCATAGATAGCCACTACTGGCTTGGCATCCCCCCTCTTGCCTCCAGAAGCTGTGGAAACGCTAAAGCCAGATGGGAAGGGGGCGGAGCCAGGGCGTGTGAAGCCCCGCCCCTCCCCCTGCTCCCCCCTGGTAGATCTTTCAGACTTTGTTTTATGAGAAGTAGCTCGCATGCTGAAAATGTGTGGGCACCCCTGCTCCAGGCGATTTACACAGAAACAGTAAAAAAAGATAAAACATACACGGATTGTGAAAATAGAAGTTAAAATTACATCTCAAATGCTCTACTGAAAAGCCAGGTCTTGAGAGCCTGGATGAAAGAGCGCAGGTCACGCATAACTCTCATGTACAGAGGCAATGAGTTCCACAGTGCTGGGGCAGAGATAGAAAAGCCCTATGCCTTGTACTAGTAAGACATGCTTCTCTGGGGCCTGGAATGTAAAGCAGATTGTGTTGGGAGTGACCACTGATGGCCATAAGGGAAAGGCGGTCTCTGAGATATATCGGACCCTGGCCATACAGGGCCTTAAAAGTCAGGATCAGTGTCTTATAGAGACTCCGATATTCTGTTGGCAGCCAATGCAACTGTTAAAGAGCTGGTGCTATACGGCATTTCAAGGGTGTTAGTGTAAGCAGTAGGCCTGTTTTCGAATGCAAAAATGCATATCGGAAGTCGTTTCGGATGTTGATTTTGCTTTGGTTTTGGATGTGAATCACTTCTGATTTTTACAACGATGTTATCGGAATTTAATCAGATGTATTCCGATATTTGGATGTAATCCCAAGGTCTATGGGAATGCGTGATTGTTCCTACAGTTGGAACTTCATCAGGGCAGCAATGTGTTTAATTTGATTCCGGAGCTTAAAGCACTGTTTTCATAGCCACAAGATATGCGGTCACAACGATATATTCTATGGACATCACTGAGAGATTCCTGGCTTGAAGGTCCATAGAATATATTGTTGTGGTAAGATGTTTTCACCAGGAGGGGCCCGATCACACATTCCCATAGGCCTTAGGGTCCCGTTTAAGCACCCCCACATTGCGCCACCATCAGCAATGCTTCTACAGCCAAATGTGAGTTGTTTTGCCATTCCTGGCGTGTTCTGGACTCACCGTGATTTTTTTTGATCTGGGGATACTCCAGCAACTGGTGATTCTTACTCCACACTTCAGGATCCATTACATGGGACTACGTTATCTGGACTACCACACCAAACACACCTTGAACAACTCTAATTGCAGAGACTATTTAATTTGGAACATTCTTCTGGTAATATAATACTATGATATGTCTGGTGCATTGGATTCTAGGCATGGTTTAGAACCCAAAAATCGGGGTTTGAAAATCTAATGGGGGATTTTTTTGATTAGTAATAGAAAGACTTACAAAAAATGTTCCAAAATTTCTAAAATGTAACGTAATTACTAACGAAATTCGTTAGTAGTTCGTATGCCAGCGCATGTGCATTCCAGAGGGTTTTGACCAACAACTCCCAGAAATCCTAACAGCTGGTAAACTGGCTGGGATTTCTGGGAGTTGTAGGCCAAAACTGGAATAAATCACACTGAATTCTAGATGGGACTCTCCAAATAGGAGGGAGGGAGGGAAGGAGGGAGGGAGGGGGGTATTCTATTCTTGGAAGCAGCAAAAAAAGGAGGAGGAGGCCCCCCCTCGCTCCTCGCTGCCTCTCTCTCACCCCGATCCTGAGGGAGCGAGGGCCCAAGTTTGCCCAGGCTGAGAGGAAAAGGAAGAGGCCTGAGGCTGTGAGGAATGGTGGGAGTTGAAGTCCAAAACACCTGGAGGGCTGAAGTTGGCCCGTCATAAAGCCTCTTCAAGGCTTTAGATCCTGGCAGGCAGGAGGGGCAGGGAGGGCCCGTCCACTCCTCCTCCCCTGCCAAGATCTAAAGCGCATCAAGGCTTGGCACGCTTTAGATCCTGTGAGAAACCAACCTAATGCATAATAGAATGCATGCTAACTTATAGAGTAAGTGCCTAAATATTATAAGTAATCCAACTGGTCATATACCTACATTCCATGCACATGCAATAATACAGCAGTAATAACAATGGGTATAAGAAGAGGTAGGGGTTAATAACATAAAATTCAAACCGAAGTATTCTGACTCTGGTCCCTCCTCAAGTGGTGCAAACGCGCTCTTCTCTATGAGCCCGGGATTCTGCAGCAAATCCTCCCCCAAAGAATATGTATGTGCACGCAGGCAGCAAATGCTGTGCCCGGGCTTTTCCCGGAAGAGGCTGCCTCCCGGGCTCATAGAGAAGAGCCGTTTGCAGTGTGCACCGCTTGAGGAGGGACCAGAGCCAGAATACTTCGCTTTGAATTTTTTGTTTTTAACCCCTACCTCTTTTTATACCCATTGTTATTACTGCTGTATTATTGCATGTGCATGGAATGTAGGTATATGACCAGTTGGATTACTTATAATATTTAGGCACTTACTCTATAAGTTAGCATTCATTCTATTATACATTAGGTTGGTTTCTCACGTGTTGTGTGCAACTACCCCAATACTCTTTGATGCTTTAGATCCTGGCAGGCAGGAGGGGCAGGGAGGGTCCCGTTTGGCTGGAAGCCTGGAAAAATGTAAACAGAGAGGTTTACTCAAGAGTAAATCCACAAAGGAGGTACTTCATCCAAAGTGCCCTCCTTTGCGGATTTACTCTTGAGTAAAACCTCTGTTTACTTCCTTGCAGATTTACTTCTGAGTAATCCTCTCTGTTTACATTTTTCCAGGCTTCCAGCCGAAAGAAGGAGCGAGTTTAGGGCTTGCCTTGCCATAATACTTATTGGCAAGGGGAGGGGAGGGTGGTGAGAGAGAAGGAGGGTGCCCCCTTATGACCTAATTACGATACATAAGAAAATCCTGGCCCCGAAGTTCTATAAACAAAGTCCACTTCCTGTTTATGTTCCAGATGCAGAAATACTCAAAAGTAGCATTTCTTACGAATCCCTTCCGATTCATTTAATTTTCATAACTTTTTTCTCATGCCTATTGGATTCTATAATGTGCTGTCCTATGTTTATGTAATATTGCATTGTGTATATTATTATCATTGCTTTGAATATATTACATTTTGAGCATCACATTATTGAGTATATACATTTCTCTTCAATATAGATGATTCATTATGGAAATATGATGTCTGGATTTATATTACATTAGATCATTTAGCTAGAGCCCCCATTCATTCTTTTTGGTGTTCTTTCTCAGCTGTTTGTCAGTGGCTTTCTAGTAAACAGTCGCTTTTAGTGCTTAGGTTACTTCCAGGGATATCATCCCTCCCCAGCAGATCTGGGGGAAAGCTGTGTTTCTGGATTGCCATCAGCCATTGAGGAGAGGCAGCAAGACAGGGCAGAAATTACATCTGAGACCTTTCCGAGAATAGCAACGAAGCTCTCGGAATGGCGAATCCACTTCCTGGTTGTGGCGCTGCTCTCGATATCACTTCAATTATCTGAAGTCTGAAAAGATCTATCCAATAATCGGAAACAGGCCTAGTTCTGGACAATGCGGATCTTCCGAGTCATAGACCGGGAAGTGGCGCAGCTAGCTAAGTGTCAGCTGCATAAGATCTTTCTGACCTGTAGGTCATGAGTTCAAGGCCTGCCCAGGTCAGGGTGGGTGCCTGACCTTAAGTGTAGCCTGCTGTCAACCTTTGCAGCCCGAAAGACAGTTCATTTGTCAAGTAGGAGATAAAGGTACCACATTAAGTGGGGAGGCAAATTTTGACTGATTTATGAGCCCATTAATAACTCCAGGAATCGCTGAATGGAATGCGGAAGAACAACAAGGGAAGCTGGAAAAAGCTGGGAGAGGAGTGCTTGAGCTCCCCCTGGTGGCCAGAAATCTGTCACAAGTTTACCAGAAAAATTGCCTCTTTGTACATCTTTGTTCGTATATGTTCGTCAATATATGTATATATGTTAAAAACTGCAGGGATTGTCTGCAATGTATATGTACTGTAATCCGCTCTGAGTCCCCTTCGGGGTGAGAAGAGCGGAATAGAAATGAAGTAAATAAATAAATAAATAGGAAGGCCAGTGTATAGCGCATTGCAATAGAATGAGGCACTTGGTTGAATAAAATAAAAAAATCACTTTGGAAACCAGATTCTATTAACATTTTGAAATAGTGTTAGTTTATTTGTAAACTTTGATTATTTCATAAATTATATTTCATATTTATTTATTTATTTAAAAAAAGATTTATAAAGACGATTTTTTTCCATCCTTGTATACTCTCAAGTTGTGAGGCTTGGATTTCTTTTCAGATACAGATATGTGTGCAAGTTTGGTATACACTTTTCTTATGCACTTTTCTTAATGGATCCTTTTTATACACGTCTTCCCATTTGTGATTAGCTGTGTTTCAAACAACTTTTTTTCCCTAATCATCCTTGGAGATATGAGAAATTCAGCTGAGATCTTCTGCATGTGTTCTGCCACTGAGCGTTGGCACTTCTCTTGGTATTTTGATGATTAAAGTAAAAAAGATAATTTCTAGGCCAGAATTCTGGACACCCTCACATCTATTCCTCTACACTACAAGGTATCTCTACTAGGAGAGTCTTTTTTAGCAACATGGAGGCAGGAGCACAGGGGATAGACAGCTTTCCAAAAGGTCAGCTGGGGGTTGTTATGGCTTAGGAATAGCAGGACCAAAAATGTGTGGTTACTTTCGTCCAGAATGTATTCTGAAATAAAGAAAAACAAGGACATGTATACATTTCACGCATTTATATATTTTACACATACAGTGTAGGAAACGTTTGAGCTGTAATAGGAGAGAGGAACAGGAGATTTGCCCTGTTCCTCAGTATGCTCACCTTTGGGATTGGACAGTGGATTTGGGAATACCATTCTAGGGACTGCAGGCAGAACTGAAGTGCTAGACCCAATAGGAGGCATGTCCAGAATAGGATGTTCGAGTTGGGACTTTTATTCCCATGGCTGAAGGTAGAATAAAACATCCCTATGAAAAAGGTGGGAGATTAGTTGTACTTAGTAGACTGTTGGAGGATGTAGATGTAAATAAATAGAAGCTTTACCACTGTTTTTGAACCAAAGTATACCCTGCACTATAATTGTCACTCAGATTTGTGTAACGAGTAACAGTAACTTTACTTCAGTTCAAAAAGTCAAACAGAGCAACAACATATAAAGCAGTCTCTCTGAATTCTTACGGAGAACAGAGGGGATAAACAGTCCTTTTAAACAGTCTTTAAAATATGCTTTAGAAATGATCAGGCTTTGGAGAGTTGGCAGCCATGTCCTTCCTGGCTGTTTCCAGTCAGCGCTCTCTTCACTCTCTGCGGTGAAAGTGGCAGTTAAAACCATTTCTCTCTGCAGCAAGCTAGAGACAGTGGCCAATCAGAATTCTGGCTCCTGGCATGCTTGGCCAATCAGCTGCCGACACATGCCTTTCCAGTCAACCCATTACATCATGGTGCCTTTTTACAGACTACAGTATGCAAAAGAGAGCCCCGTGTTTTGTGAGCCATCCCTCTTTAATAGTCTCTCTTGATTCCCATGGGGACGGCTATGGAGCAATCCCTATGCATCACCATTTAGAATGAAACTGATTTCATTTATCATAACATCAAGGACATAAAGGACACAAATTGAATGTTGGAGTTAATGTTGCTTGTAACATTAAGCCTAAAAATATTTTTAAAACTTTAAATAATACATAAATAATAAGTTGGCTCAAACCTGCAACTAGAAGTTTGAAACCACTGAAGTGGACTAAGACACTGCCATTGGTTTCTCCCCCTTAAACCCTTAACTGTTTGTCTTGTAATATGTGTTTCTCTGTTATTACGTTATAATTCAGCTGTAAACCGCTCCGAGCCTCCGGGGAGTGGCGGTATAAAAGTTTGAATTATAAATAAATAAATAAATGGATACAAGCACATACATTATATCCAGACAACAAAATGCACTCCTCTTTGAAGCAACTTTATCTCCAGTTGAATATATATGAGCCAGAATGCTTCTGCTAAAACATGCATAAATACGAAAGCAACTTAAAAATAAAGTCCACAAGTGTGCAACATGTCACAGTACACTGCATGAGGCTTCCAGGGATGATTTTGAGACTCCCATAGTTCTCCAGAGAATATTTTTGCATTTTCCCAAATGCCCACAGATGCACTCTAGGGTTGCGAAGGACCACCACAAGTGGTGGAAATGTCCTTCACAATGTGTGTGAAGGACATGTGTGGTGTATTGGTGGGAAATGAGGTTTCAAGGGGTCAAAGATAAAAGCAAAGAGGGAACAAGAAACAAAGCTGTTGTGCTGAAAAAAGGTGAGCCATGAAATAGATCAGGGCTGTCCAACTTCTACGGGCCCAAGGGCCGGAATTCCAGTCACTGATCACCTGGGGGGCCGAAGGGTCTGCCTCCGCCCCCAGCTCCACCCCCTCCCCCGGCTTCGCCCCCTCCCTGGCTCCAATTTACTTATAATTGACCTTGAGTTGTGGAGTTGTAGTTCACCTCCATCCAGAGAGCACTGTGGACTCAAATAATGATGGATCTGGACCAAACTTGGCATGAATACTCAATATACCCAAATGGGAAGACTAGTGGATTTGGGGGAATGTTTCCTAATACCTTTGAGTTATTTGAGTCCACACTCAAATTGGGACACACCAAAAAAAACCCAAACACCTCAATGCCGTCGCAGGGCTTGATGGGGCCTCCTTTCCCAGAGGCGGGTGGAGGAGGCCCAAAGAGCTCCCTCCCTCCCTGAAGGGAAAACAAGCCGCGGGGGCAGGCGCAAAGGAAGCCACGTTGCGCCCTGCACGCGGGGGAAGGCAGCACAACAAGGGGGAGGGGGCACGGAAGAGGGGAAGAAAGCGTCACCAAGGAAACTGCCACTGAGGGACCCCTCCCCCCCCTCACCCAACATCCCACTGTTTTTAGATTGATTGATTCGAGCCAGGCCTTCCTTACCACAGGGCCGAAGTGCCAACGCCGCCGCCGTCCCTGAAGAGCCACGCTGGAGCCGAGGCCAAGCTCAGGCTGGGTGCGGCGGCTTTCCCATCTGCGGGGCGGGAAGCGAGGGCCCTCCACAGGAAGACGACGGAGCCAGGAGAGGCTTTCCCTGCCTCACTCCCCTCCTCTCTGAGGGAATGGGGGCTGGCCTGGAAGCAGCCGCGAGGGGGGAGGAGGCGCGCGCCCAGGCCGGCCGCAAATCCCGCGGGACCCGAGATTTCGGCAGCTATCGCGAGACTCCCCAGCCACAGAAGGGGTTTCGACCTCCCTCGAAATCCCGTCTGTGGCTGGCGTAGTCTTGCGATGCTTGCCTAAACCCGGAAGTAGGTATTTTTTTATTTTTTTATTTGTATTTTATTAAAACAAGTTAGGGGGGCGTAGGGAAGGGGCTCGGGGGCCGTGTACGGCCCCAGGGCCGCCTGTTGGACAGCCCTGAAATAGATGAAAGAAAGATCCACTTATTTTATAAGTTGTGGTATGGACAAACAGAATGATTTCTTACAAGGAGAGCTCTGCTGAGCAATTTCAGGAACCAGGGAGATATAGTGTGAGATATAGTATTAGTCTCATGCATTTGAGGTTCAAACTTCTTATCACGCCTCCTAATGTAATTAACTGGAAATTGAAATATGCTCATTCCAGTATTCACACTCTGACTTGCATTCTTGTGTGTCCACCAAAGTTTATCAATGGAGCCTGATTTGTGTCAAAGTGTATCGGCACAGTTTTCAAGTGTTTCCAACAGATGTATTTTTTGTAACTATAAAAGACCAATTAACAGTTATTGTAAGTTATTTAAGACTTGAAACTTTTTAACTAAAAACAGATATTTGATTTAATTAAATCTATATGAAAATATAGAATGAACCATATAATTTAAATTATTTTGTGTGAAGGAACAGCTCTTCATGATTGGCTATAAAAAGTTTCAGACCCCCCATTTTTCCTGGCAGTCTCTGCCTAAAGGTGGTACAGGTTTTATACTGTTACCTGATTCTTTTGTTGATTGGCATGGCATTTTGCTAACTTTTCTCATTTCTGTCTCCTCTTCTGCTCTTTCTCTTTTCTTTTTGCATTCTATATATGTCTTTTCTCCCTTTTTCTTCAATGCAAAAAAAATCATTTAACTGAAGCCAGAAGTGGCAGATGCAGGAGAGAGGAGCTGATATCGAGAGCTGTTTGGGCTTCCTTTGTCCTTTTATACATACGCTCCCCGCTCTTTTAAAAACAGCAGTTGATTGATGGAGCCTACTTGATTCTTCTATAATTCGGGTATAGATGTGGTTGGATTTATGTTGATTAAATATCGATTTATGAAAAAAGATTTCATGGTTCCTTTTTATGAAGTTCAACTTAATATCATACATTTGCAGACATGGATTTTAAAAATCAATACACTGATAATTAAGATGACTGATGCTTTGATGTGCAGCAGTCCTCTAAAGCAATACTTACCTTCTAAGGCAATAACGATCGAGAATGGGAGTGTAAATGGGTAGAAGAAGCCAAAGCACAATGTGAAGGCATATTCATGGGCAACACCTGAAATAATAAAGGTAGACAGCAGAGCCACAGGCTGGGCCTTTGCTTTGAATACCTGGAAGGCAAAGAGTACAGGTGAGTCATATGGTGGAATCACATAAAAAGCCTCTTCACATTTGATGAAAGGGGGTGGATTGTTCTCCCAGGCAGTAAGTGAATTGATAGGATTGAGGAAGCTGTGGCCTGCAAAATGTTGTTGGGTGCAGATGCCACCTTCCCTGATCATTGGCTTACTTGCTTTGGGGTGATGGGACTTGTCATCAAAAAACATCTGACAGAACAACATCTGGATGGTCAGAAATTCACCACTCTGCTCTATGTTCCCATTTGTTTCTATCTTGGTGTTTTTATCCAATCAACCAGATTCCTCTTCAGTCTACTTTTCCCAATTTTTCTTACCCACAGGAGGTCCTGATAGATATAGTAGTACAACCAGTCATGTACTACCACATTCCAGGTCCGGAAAAATGTAGGGAAAGATGTGGCGTTCCACCAGTCCTGGGGGAGGGTGAAAAGAAAAGAAAGAAAAGGAAGCACACATTTTAGATGCTATCATTGCCATCATCACAATATATTTCTGTCCAGCCTTAATGTTGTAACTTCTAGGGAACAAGATGTTGCCCTCTCCTTACTTTGGAATTGTGACCTGTTCCTGTAACAAATACTGTCTGTCATCCAGGTCAGTACCCAGTTCTATGAGAGGATAAGCATCCGCCAAAGAGTCTTTGGGCCCTTCTACACTAGCCAAAATATAACACTAACTGCCTGGCATTAAAATGCCAGTTTGTGTGGCATGTTGTAGCCATATTGGGGTGGAAGGAACCCTGCCTCATTGCCAAGGGGTTGCCCAAACATACATGCCATGCCGATGCACTGTCCGCACAGGCTGGCATGGCTAATGTCACCCTCTATGCCCCATTTTGCCCCCAAACCAAAGAAACAGCATGACTACTGCAGGAAGCTTCCCTGTAGCTCTGTGGTGCTCAGAAATGATGTGAGAGAGCTTTGGAGAGGGAATCCTCCTTCTTTCTCCAAAGCTCTATTGCACCATTTCTAGGCACCATGGAGCTACAGGGAAGTTTCTTTCATTGGTAAACATAGGGGTTCTTTGGTTTTGGGGTGGAATGGGGCACAGTGGGGAGAAGGTGACACTGCCATCCCACACCCCCAGGCTACCTGAGCCTGGGGAGCACAGGATGGCTGTGAAAACTGCCAGCAGGAATTGAGCATAGTGATCCTCATTAATAGTCTCCATAGTCACAGCACCAGCAAAGGTCAGGATCATCCTGGAAGATTTGGACATTTGCTGGTGTTTATTTATTTATTTATTTATTTAAAAACCACTGCAATAACAGGTTTATCCTGGGTTACATCACATTAGCCTAGGGCAGTGGTTCCCAAAGTGGGCGGTACCACCCCCTGGTGGGCAGTGGGGCGATCTAGGGGGGCGCTGGAAGGCCCAGGAGAATTTGGGGGGCGGTGAACCCCTGTAAGGGGACGGTGGTGTGAGCCAGGTGACAGGTTTCCATCCATCTCTCTGTGTCTCTCTCTCTCTTCGTCCCTCCTCCTGCTCCTTCCTCCTCCTTTCGCCAAGCAAGGGATAATAATAATAATAATACCTTTGGGGTTCCCTTCCAACTGGTCTTATAACAATAATAATAATGTCCTTCAACATATTTAGTGGAACGTGGATTCGGTGCGGTAACCAATTTATTAACAAAAAAAGAAATCGATTGTAAAATAGTCAATCGCGATGATTTGAGATTACTGCTGACGAAAATAGATCTGAGGATTACTAGATTGGTAGCAGCATACCAGGTTCATCCTTCTCATTAAGATGATTTCAAATGTTTTAACTTTTTTTGTGTTACCTTTCTATTCTAAGTTCAATAAATAGTTTCATAATTTCAAACTTCAATGTTTCTAATTTACAACTTTCTTTATTATATTTTACAAAAAATGTAGAAATATTAATACATATATCTTCCTGTTTAATTGCTATTAAAAATTTCTAGGGGGGCGGTGAGTAAATTTTTTTCTGGAAAGGGGGCGGTAGGCCAAAAATGTTTGGGAACCACTGGCCTAGGGCATCATCTGGACACCCCAGGCTAATGGAATTACTGTCACATGTCATACATCCAAATCTGTGTATGCTTCTTATTTAGTTTTTAATTTTGTGGAATTGTAAATATTTGGATTTCTTTGCAACATTTAGAAGTAGCCAGGAAAGCCATGAAAACCCTTTCCCTGGTGCCTCTCCAAGGCCCCCGTGATCACCTTGTAGAAACCGCGGTCAGCAAAACGCAGCATTTCGGCAAAGGCATTAAGCCAACAGTGGAAGAAGCAGAAGAACATCAGCAGTACCAAATATAATGCTATGGGGAGAGATGGAAAAACATTAGTCTCTTAACTTGCATCAATACATTATTACAGAGGTATAAAAGGATTAGGAAACATTAGCAGAACCAAGGTCTGCCATAGCTCAATAAACAGAATGATCTGAAGTTGTTATGATTAACCCCTCCATTCCTGGCACACAGAATTTTCTTCTAGCTTGGGACCAATAGGAAGTCAACTTTTTCTAACATCTGGATGTTCTCCCTCCATTTTTGGTTTAGAAATATTCCAAAATAAATTGGAATTAGATTTTCAGCAAATTATTTTCTTATGTTGCTGTGAATTTTTGGGCTGTATGGCCATGTTCCATCAGCATTCTCTCCTAACGTTTCACCTGCATCTGTGGCTCGCATCCTCAGAGGTACCTCTGAGGATGCCAGCCACAGATGCAGGTGAAATGTTAGGAGAGAATGCTGCTGGAACATGGTCATACAGTCTGAAAAACTCATAGTAACCCAGTGATTCCAGCCATGAAAGCCTTGGACAACATATTGTCTTATAGAATACCTGGTAATTTGTTTTAATGATCTACGTTAGTCTAGTTTATCCAGGTTGAAATATAAGCTAGTGGTTAGTTCAGGTGATGTGGTCAGAGAAGGAAAAGGGGACAGGATACATGTTTAGCCTACATGTAGTGAGTATATGAGATAAAACTTTGCAAATAAATCTTAGGACTTTTCAGTGAAGTTAGCTTCAAATTGCAATCCAAGCAGTATTTATAAAGAAAAGTATGCAAAATTCGGTGACATATGTAAACCATGAAAAGTTATAGAGTAATTCCTATCCTCCCTCTCCCCTTGTTGCATTAAAAATCTTTCTCATTATGGAGGAGAAGAGAGGAAGCTTGTGGTGCTTTCAAGACATATTGGCTCTTACATTTCATGAAATATTGCCAACACATTTGCAAGCTGGTCTTTATAAGTACAAGTTGAGCCTCCCTTATCAAAACCACTTTGCATCCAAAGTTTTTTTTCCAAATTTTGGACTCCTCCCTGGATTTTGGAGAACTTGTATTTGCATATGTATAGTGTATGAAGGATAGGAGGGAAGGGGTGTAATAAGGATCCATCACACTAGAGGATGGATCGACTTCAAATCCGGTTTCTGCCTCCTGCAGAATTCTGGGGTTTGTAGTTTAGGAAGGGGATTTTAAACTGCTCAGCTAGTGCCTCACTAAACTACAAACCCTAGAATTCTGCAAGAGGCAGAAACTGGATTTAAATTCAATCCATGCTCTAGTGTGATGTGGCACTATGTGGCATGTTCAGTCCCCATCAAGCCCTCCATCAAGGAACCCCCAATTCATCACTGCAAGACATCTGATCAGGAAGATTGTTGGCACAGAAACAAAAAAAGGTTACAGTAACACCAAGCCATACTCTCTAACCACTAGTAAATTTAGAATATCCAGCTCTGGCTGGTCGGATTTCATGAAGCATTGCCAACACATTTGTATGCTGGTCTTTTAAAGCACTGGAAACCTATTTGTAAAAGAAACTGATAACTATGATATATTTTGAAAACTGGCAACCAACATGATGTTCTTCAATGTTCCTTTGTTTACATAAGAATGTATGAAATGACAGGCTACTGAAATATTGAGATTGTGAGTCGAGCTGGCAGCAGAAGAACCAATTAAGGCTGAATGGGGTGGATTGAGATGGATGCCAAAGTGAATCACCTCTCTTACCTGAGAAAAACTACTCCCTGACTTTTTCCAGTTCATTACTACATCTTATCACTATTACAGAAACCATGCATTGCTCTGTCCAAATACCTGGCAATGTTGCATTGAAGACAGACAACACCAAACTTCGGAGGGTGAGGGGCTGCTTATTCATGTTGCTGAAGATTGGAATAGATAAGCACTTGAAGAGCATGGATCCATAAAACAGGCACCCAAGGAACTGCATGAAAAAGGGAGAAAGCTCCATCTTAATGTGTGGATGTGCTTAAGACTAGTGTGAGCATTGTTCACCAGGTTCCTTAAAATTATTTCCCAGTTGAGCTTCTATCAGCTAAATCCTATGATCCCTTTAATTTTCCACAGGGTCCTCTTAGCTGGAGCATATGGGAACTTCAAGACACTGTTATTTGGCAGCTACTGTTTTTTGGAGAGTTGCTGCCCACAAACTCCACTGCCATGTACGGCTTCCAGAGCACACCAGTACAAGAGAGGCTTTATCAAATTCTACTTTTGCTCATCTCCAGACTTGGATTCAGCTAAACTGAGGCTCAGGAGGTTACAGAGCAATGTGTAAATGTGTTGAATTCTTTCCTCATTCACAGAAATGTCAGGCATAAAGATCAGTGTATAGCAACCTTGTTTGGTGTCTCTCACCTTAGCGAAGTTCTCAATGACATACCTCCAGCGAACATGGGGTGTCCTGTGAGAAGCACAAATAAAACAGCAAGCATTCAGTTTACTGCCTTTGGAGAGATGACTGAAGGGTTTCCTTTTTGTAAAGCAATCCTCCACAGCCATTTCTACTGAAAATACCCAGAGCAACACAGCAGCTCCTTCTCCATACTGGCTATAGGTGATGGGAACCACAATCTAGTGCCAGGTTTGGAAACACTCCACAGTATGTTCTGAAGCTATGTCTTCCCGTCTTCCCAAACTCTAAAAACCACCAGAGACTAAGGATGTGTGTGGTGAGGACTCACCTTGGGTAGTTCTCCCTGTAGATCAAAGTGGGGCAGAAGAGAAAATATAAATATGTAGAGAATGGAGGCAGGCCCATCTTCCCTAGAAGAGAAGAGAGTGAAACAAAGGAGCTGTAAGAGCACTGAAGGTGAACAGGTAGATAAGGGCTTGCATGGCACACTACGGAAAGGCACCACTGGCTGAAATTCCCTGTTCTGCTCGACCATTGAGGATACAAGAGCCTTGTTCTGCATTTCATCGGGCAACCCCAGTGTCAAGGGGAAGAAAGAGCTACAAACCCTGGAAACCAGATGGGAATATTTCATTTCTGAGAATCCAAAAGGGCCCCCAAATCAAGCTCACCATCATTTGACCTGGCCCGAAGGATGGGAGGCACAGTTTCCCTTAGGAAGGAATGGCTTTTCATGAGAAACCGGAGCTAGGTAAGAAGGGAAAACAAGTATTGACACAGTGCATGTCTAAGGCTTCGTGTTTAGATACTGCTGAGATAGGTCCTGAATTGGGAACCAAAGCTATCTGATCCTTACCTAAAAGAGAGTTTTCACATCCCTAGTTCTTCACTCAGGTTTGGCAGAGAAGGAAATGATGTTGTTCTCATGTGAAGTTCAGCAAGGGACTGGCATTGTACCTCCCAACTCCACACAAAGGAAGTGATACAACAGGAAAATAAGTTTCAACTGAATCTTATGAATCATTTTACTCTGGTTTGGCTTTCAACAGCTCATGACTTAGGTAAATATGGATCTGTTCTTTCCCCTCTAGTCCCTGCTTGCTTTGCAAACCTGATCTCTATTTCCCAACAGTGGCAGCTTCACATAAAGCCGAATACCTGTGAATGTGCAAACCTTGGCCAGTATGTATTGCAAATCTTAATTCTGTGAGCTACATACAGAAGCACAGCCATTCTCACACTTTTGTCATTCAACTCAAAGATAACCTGCATGGTCTCTGAATAGCAGGGAGGCAGATTTCTGAAATGAGTTTTGCCAATATACACAAATAAATGTTGCTGTCATTGACAACATTTTCAGTCTTCCTTGTGGTGTGCTTTGTGCTTTGAGCATCCAAATCTAGTATTGCAATGAAGATGACTTCGAAATCCATATCCTAGTATCACACCTGTTCAAGGATAATGACAAAACAGGAGGCAGGTCCAAAAGGCTGTGAGATGACAGTGTAGACAGGATAGAAGCCCAAAGCAGTAACATGACCAATCAGTAACACCACTGCTGCAATTACTGTGATGAGAGTGGGCAACGGGAGCATCTCCAAGGAGCGGGCCCAGATTTGTAGGACCTTGTAGGGTACTAATAAGGTGTAGAGGAACATAACAAGCCAGGCCAAGAGTGCCATGTGTAACCGTCCAAAAGCAAAGATGAGCACTTCAATATCAAGGACAATGCTGTGAAAGACAGAAGAGAAGCTGTGAGTAGACAACAACTAAGACAGATAACCAAAACAGATGTTTGTTAGTGGAACAGGAGGTCAAGGTATCTGGAGTCTTAAGAAAAGACACCGATGACACTCATAATATTCTTTGAACAAACATATCAGCATTCCCAATGCAGAAACAATTGGCTTACTCTGTAGTTTCTTTAATCAAGGAAACCACCATTTGCCAATGTGGTAGTTTGCATTGACCCTATAAAACATCAGATTCTGGCCTGAGTCCTCAGTCAAATAGCTCATCAATGGAACAAAGGCCAGCCAACTCTTGGATGCTCTGTGATTTTTAATCCCTCTGCTCACTTTTCTTCTAAGTCTTTTTCTCCACCAGAGTGACACCACTGTTGGGAATTCTCAAACACTTTTATGGCATGTTTCTTGGTCCTAATAAAGCTATTGCCTCAGTGTGGAAGTTGGACTCTTTCCTCATTGAGCAATATGGCTGTTTATTTATTTATATTTTTTTGCAATATAAAGTGACCTGATCTTCTCTTGCCCTAGCAGGCAACTTTGGAGTGCTCTAGAATGCAATTCAAGAAAGTTTTCAAGCTCTCTCATGAACCATACCATTCATTATCGATGAAATCCACAACGACTGCCCTAAGAAAGAAGATACAGAGTACAGCCACAAAGATGTTGTAGATGGTGCGGAAATGTTGCACTTCCAGAAGCTCACTGGAAAAGAGGGACAGGGTTGATCATGAGTGGGTAAGCAGGTGTCTACAAGACTAGAAATTAAATGGTTAAAATTGGTCCAGGGGAATTTTTTAGATTGCCCCAAGCCCTTTTGAATTCAGATGTTTATTATAATCCGAGGCAAGGGGAATAGGGCTTGTAGTAGAGATGCCTTCAATTGATAACAACAACAACAACAACAACAACAACATGCAAGTGAGAGCCAGTCTGGTGTAGTGGTGAAGTGATGGATTGGGTTTCTGGAAGAGAAGGGATTCAACCTTTGCTCTGTCATAGAAACTTACTGAGTGACCATGAGCAAAACACATCCCCTGTCTTAGAGGCACCCAGTGGCAATCCCCTCTCAGTATTGCCAAGAACACCCCATGAAAGGTTTGTTTTAAAGAAACACTTGGAAGAAATAAATATGTTTCTATGTATGTATATAACAGCTATACTATGAAGTAATTAAAAAATCAGCACATTGAAATGTGGTGCTGAAGAAGAGTTTGATAAATACCATAAATTATAAGATAAATAAGTAGATCTGAGAATAAGCCTGAACTCTTACTAGAAGCCAAAATGTGAAGGTGAAGATATCATACACTGGATAGTGGATATATTATATGGCTATGTTTTAATATTTTAAAGTTCTGATATTTTAATGTATATTGATAATTAATTGTCTATTTAACGTTAATTTGCTTTGTGTTGTGACTGTTGGCATCTAATGGCTGCCACTTGTAAGCTGCCCTGAGTACCCCCCTCATGGGGTTGCGAAGGACGGGATATAACCCCTCATGGGGTTGCGAAGGAAATAATGCTGTGAAAGGTGGAAAGCAGTAGGAAAAGCGCAATACTATAGTACACATGGATAAGTTCAAATAAAAAAAGCCATGGCCTTGATTTAGCAAGATCTGAGGAGGCTTTGATGGCTAGGGGTCTTTGAAGTCTCTCATTGGTAGGGGACGGGGTGGTTATAACTTGAAGATGACTTTATGGCAAATTACAAAAAGTAATTTGAGAAGATTTCAGTAGTTTTACAAAACTTAAGATTTCTTCCAGGCTGTTAATTAAACCCTATGTAAGGGTGATCTTACGTTTATTACATAATGGCACACATTTGGCATATAGTTCACCACAGCTGTATGGGAGAAGTAGAGATAGTCCTTCCTGCTCTTCTTGGACAGACAGAAAGACATACTTACTCAAGCAAGGACCTGCGCTCAATAAAGACTTTCTGCTTCAGCTGTAATGGTCTCTTCTCTCTGTGGGATTTCAAGATAAGATTACTAGTAGTATTATTGTTCTGATTTTGATGGCTTCTTGCCCACAATGGATCTCTATCTCTATCTGCTGCCATTCTGGTAGGTGTAGTAGACAATGGTGCTTGTTCTGCCTATGCAATAATGACTCCTTTCTCCTCTAAACTTCTCCCATTTACATTGGTTTGCTTCTTTTCTTCTTCCATTCCCAGGCTTTTCCTTTTTGTATTTTGTATAGAGTATATGTATCTTTTAGATGCTAAGCTCATGAGCAAGGACTATATTTTGGTTACGAAATGGGGTAAATAATAATAAAAATAACAATAACAACAACAACTTCATTTTTAACCCACCTTACTTTCCCGGAGGGATATTTATGTTGGCATGGTTTAGTCATTACTGGCACTTGCCATGGTTCCTGTTTATCCTTGGCTTGTCCTTGCAATGTCCTTTGGCTCATGCCTTCATCAATGTCCATTTCTCTTGGCTCCATGTTGATATGAATTTAGAGCGGCATTTGTTGCGCTTCAGTTTGACAGTCCGCCCTCCTTATCAAATGACTCAACAAACAGGAGGGGAATACAGTTCTCACCTGAAAGGAAGGAATTTCGGTTAATTCAAGATAATTGTGTCTGGAAATCCACTGGAAATCATTTTAGCCGTTTCAACAAGGGAGCCACATACTCCTTGTATATTTCCTCTGCTCACTATTAGCCTTCTGAATTCTAGACAAAGTGAAGTCTCTGGGTATTCCACAAAGGCAGATCTATATTATTATTATTATTATTCAATCCTGTTTTCCCCTCAAAATGGAGATGTAAAGCCGTTCACACTTAAAAAGCAATATAACGAAAGAATACAAAAGACAAATATTAAAATGGCATTAAACTTGTATAATTATTAGAACAATTCAATCAAAATACAATGTAATGTATCATCATCTAATTCTCTATCTGTTACATGAACCTGCGTTTTTAAACTGTGTTTTTAAAATATTTTCTAATCTGTTTTTAAATAACTGCTTCACTGGGGAGCTGTGTTTCCCCTTCCCAGGGCACTTGTGCCCCACTTTGTACTGGTCAGTGACTGTAATAAAGTTTAGTATTTGCATTCTCTAATTAGTATTTTGTGTTTTAGCTTTAAATCCTAGCTTTTAGCCTAGATTCTAACAATTTTAATGTATTATGCTTTTGTGTTGTCAAAGGCTTTCATGGCTAGAATCACTGGGTTGCTGTAAGTTTTTCGGGCTGTATGGCCATGTTCCAGAAGCATTCTCTCCTGACGTTTTGCCTGTATCTATGGCAGGCATCCTCATAGGTTATGAGGATGAGACTTTATATGCTGTTCTATGACTATAATAAAGATTTGATTTAAATTTAAATAAATAAATCTTTAAAACAATTCAATGCATAATGTGTTTCAACCTTCCAGAGGAAAGACATTAAGGCATGTATAGCTCTAGCCAAAACGGCACTTTGCACCACTCTCCCCTGGAAAAAATACTATTGGACACTAATACTAATACTACTTCACCTTTTTACCTGCAGGATATTAGAGGAGAGTGAAGAGCCCAGGACAGGTTGAGTGATAGGCACAGCACTATCCTTCAATTCCCCACTATTGCTCTATATCTCTAGCATCTGCTGCCTCATGCTACAAAGGGAGGTCAGGATTTCATCATTCCAGTTTCAGGGAAGCCAGGATCATGTAGCTTGGAGGAAAGAAGGCTGGTAGATGACATAATAGTGATGTTTAAATATCTGAAAAGATGTCCCATTGTAGAGAGGCAAGCTTATTTGCTGCTCCTCTGGAGACTAACAACCTCATCAGACAGGGTACTTTTTGGCAGCATGCGCCAATTCCTCTATAACAGAGTTTCTTAAACAGTGCTCCCCCAGATGTTTTTGACTTCAGCTCCCACAATTCCTAAGCTGGGTGGGATTTCTGGGAGCTGATGTCCAAAATACCTCGAGGAGTACAGTTTGAGAAATACTGCCTTATAGTTTTATGACAGAGCCTACTGGCTCCCAACCAATGACATAGAATTACTTTTGATGGGGCATGTCATAAAACTATAGAGGAACCAGTGCATGCTGCTACTGCAGCAACATGGCATGCTTCCCATGTTCAATTGGAGTCAACTGAGGGAAGCCACGCAGTGGACGCCTCCCCACTTCTCGGCCCAACCGGCCCTCATGGGATGAGATAAGGGAGAAGCCCGGTCATGCAGGATGTGGGGCGATGGGTTTCTACCCCTCCTCCTCCCCCCTCGGGCACTGCAGGATTCACCACAACATGTAGTGATACCATCAGCCCATCTGATGAGGTCCTATGACACAGAGCAATCGATTCAAATTGAAAGAAAAGAGATTCCACCTAATTATTGGGAAAAACTTCCTGACAGTAAGAGCTGTTCAGCATTGGAATATGTTGCCTCGCTAGGTGGTGAAGTTTCCTTCTCTAGAAGTTTTCAAGCTGAGGTTAGATGGCTATCTGTTGGGAGTGCTTTGATTGTGTGTTCCTGCATGATAGAAAGGGGTTGGATTGGATGGCACTTGTTGTCTTTTCTAGCTCTATGAATCTATGATTCAGAATGAAAGGAAGTTATGTAAGTTAGTAACACTTCTTGAAACACAACTTTATTTGCAGATGTTAATTATCCTAGCAAAGTTTCTGTAGCCAGAAAGCATGTGCTGTCATTTCCGTGTAGCTTTACACCTGGGTGAAATTGCACCTAAGATAATAAGTGCGAAGAAAAAAAACACATGTATCTTACTAGTAGATCTGTAGATTAATGTTTCCCTGTTCAGCAGCTTAATTTTAATATATTTTCTATTTTGATGGATAAGGCTCAGTCTTTCCGCCCATTGAATTTTATTATACTTGCTATATGCCAACATAACCTTGTTGACAGGACCATGGCTAGGATAAAATACAAAGACAGTGCATCTTGGAAAATAAATATGTTAGTACAGAAAAGAGTTTTTGCTACAACATACCTAAGATTTCATATAACCACGAGACTTTTTATATACTCGCATACACTTGAGAATTGTTATAAAATTAAACGTATGATGGGAATACAAGAAATGCCAAGCAAGAGATTTCATAATGCTCTGAGTTCACAACCATTGAAACACCTGTCTAAAAGCTAGAAGCATTTCAACTAAGCAATCTGCTATTTCACCACTAGATGGTAACAAAAACATAGTTTATCCAGAATAACAGGTGGATTTATTTTCTTAAGGTATCAAGGGCCTCTAGATAAACTAATTGATTTCACTTTGTTTCAATCAGAATTTACCCAAATGTGCAAAGTACATATTTATTTATTAGATTTACTTTATTTATTAGATTTATCAACCACCACTCCCAATGGCTCGGGGCAGTTCACACTCAAAACAAAGCAGTACAATAAAAGCAATAAAACAGTTACAATAAAATACAATTTAACCTGTATATTAGGACCCAAAAGCCTGCTTGAACAAAGCGGTCTTATAGGCTTTACGAAAAGCTAGCAAATTTTGTAAAGCTCGAGCCTCAGGGGGTAGCGCATTTCAAAGAACTGGAGCAATAATGGAGAACGCCCTTCTCCGAGTTGTGGTCAGATGGTACGATTTCATACTAGGCACGACTAGGAGGTTCTGCTCTTCAGAACGCAGTGATCTCGTAGGACAATATGTGATAAGGCGCTCCCTCAGGTACACTGGCCCCAGACCATACAAGGCCTTGAAAGCCAAGACTAACACTTTGAAAGTGATACGGTACTCAATTGGAAGCCAGTGCAGTTCCCGCAAGATTGGTGTAATATGGCAGCTCACAGGAACTCCAGCGAGCAGCCAAGCTGCAGCATTCTGCACCAACTTGAGTTTCCGGGTCACCATCAGAGGCAGGCCAATGTAGAGAGCATTACAGTAGTCTAGCCTTGAGATGACCATAACTTGGATCACCGTGGCCAGATCATGCCAGGACAAGTACGGGGCCAGCCTCCTAGCCTATTGAAGATGGAAAAATGCCACTCTGCTGACAGCGGAGACCTAGGCCTCCATAGACAGCAGAGGGTCCAAAAGGACTCCAAGGCTTTTTACTGATGATGACGGGCATAGTGCCATGCCATCCAGGGTTGAAAGCTGGACATCCCTACCACCCGGACGACCCAGCCAAAGGATCTCCATCTTCATTGGATTCACCTTCAACCTACTGGCTCGTAGCCATCCAGTAATGACTTCACAGCAACGATGGAAATTATCGGGAACGGATTTGGGCCAGCCTTCCATCTTCATAATGAGCTGAGTGTCATCAGCGTACTGGTGACACTCAAGCCCAAAGCTATGTACCAGCTGAGCAAGTGGTCGCATATAGATGTTGAATAACATATGTGAGGGAAGCAGAATATGAAAAAAGTGTCCACCCCATATAGAGGGATAGAAGTTTTGTTTCATTTTTGTTTTGATCCGTTTTACCAGAACTGCAGAAATTCAGTTGTGAAGGAAAATCAAATGTATAGACTGGCATTACTATAAAACATTTGTGCCTTTGGGACACAAATAAATGAGAATCTGTAATATAGTACAGTCTAACTACTATTCTAATTCTATCATTTGTGGGGTCTGAATGCTCTTTGATTGTATGTAAATTCCAGCAATGACAATTCCCAAATGTCTCCTAGAAGATTAGTATTAAAAATATAAAAATACTCTGGATACCTGAAAAATGGACACCCTAAAAGCTTACATGCAGGCATGTAGCCGGGGGGCTCTGGAAATTCTCAGGGTGGTAGGCCTTACTGGTACATTATTTAAACTGTTATGTTTATTCATAATGATCTGATCACTATGCTCATTATATCCCACATTAATGGGGTTATTGGGATAACAATACCTAGGGAAAGTCTCAGCCCCGAAACAAAATGGATGGAAAAGAGTTTGGCCCTATATGGTGGAAAGATATGAAAGATAAAGGCTATTACTGCATTAAGGACATGCACGATATAAATGGTCAACTGATTCCCATGGATAGGATAATAGAAAAAATGGGAAATAAAAATTGGATAAAAGTATTAGGCCTATATAACAAATTTAAACAGGAGAAATATGGAGACTGTTTAGGCAAAGAAAGTGAGTTTGAAAACATATTTATGAAATGACAGAAGACAATGAAAGGTTAAGTAGAAGAATTATATAAAACAATGATAAAAGACGATTAATATGCAGCAAGAAGATTACAAAATAAATGGCAGAAGGAAGGGACACTCACAAAACAAACTATTGAGGAATTAAAGAAGGGGGTAAATAAAATTTAAATGGAAAAATGCAGAGAATTAGAAAGGAAATTCATCTGGAAATGGCACAGGACACCAGCTCAATTAGCAAATATGGGAATAGGATTAAATGTGTTGGCACTGTAAAGCAGAGAAAGGCTGGTATGCACATATATGGTGGGGCTGTTTAAATGCAAAAACTTTTTGGAATAAGATATTTAGAAAAATTGGGAAACTTTTCAAAATAACAATCCAAGTCAATATGAAATGTATGTTAATGGCAATTACAGAGAATAAAAACATTGCTGCGAAGAACCAATACTTATTTAAAGCAATGATTTTAGCAGGAAAGGCTGTAATAGCCTGGGGATGAAGAGATGAAAAAAATGGAATTTGGAAAATTGGAATAACTATTTATTTGAAAAGGTCCAATCAGATATTATTGCATGTATAACCCAAGAAGATTAACAGGACAAAACAAAAGAAATTAACGAGAAATGGACAACATATATGAAATGGGTAGAAGAAGGTGAAGCCAGCGCAGATATTGTACAAAAATTTCAAAAGTTGTGTCCGTGGTTAAAAATAAAGATATAGAGAGAAAAGTGGTGGAAGGGGTAGGGAAGGGTGGTGGGAGAAGATGGGAGAAAAAATAAAAAAGTAATATGAATTTGTAAAGAATGTGAATAGATAATATAGAAATATGTTATTATAATGTATGCTTACAATAGACAATTATTATCTGTTCAAATATGCTATTTTCTTTTCTCTCTCTCTCTCTCTCTCTCCTATATATATATATATATATCCCAAATGTCAAGGTCTGTTATCTCCAAACTCCACCAGTGTTCACATTTGGGCATATTAGGGATTTGTGCCAAGTTTGTTCCATATCCATCATTGTTTGAGTCCACAGTGCTCTCTGGATGTGGGTGAACTAGAACTCCCAAACTCAAGGTCAATGCCCACCAAACCTTTCCAGTATTTTCCATTGGCCATGGGAGTTCAGTGTTCCAAGATTGGTTTAATTCTATCACTGGTGTAGTTCAGAATGCTCTTTGAGTGTGGGTGAACTATAAATTCCAGCAACCACAATTCCCAAATGACAAAATCAATCCCTCCAACCCTACCAGTATCCAAATTTGGTCCACTGAATGAAAACATATCCTGCATATCAGGTATTTATTTTATTGTGTTTATTGCCTTTATTGTGTTTATTGTTTTCTGATGTTTTTGATATTTTTTGTGATTTGTTGTTTGGGCACGGCCCCATGTGAGCTGCTCCGAGTCCCCTTTGGGGAGATGGATGCGGGTTATAAATAAAGTTTTATTATTATTATTATTATTAGATTTACATTATGATTCACAACAGTAGTAAAATTAAGGTTATGAAGTAGCAACAAAAATAATGTTATGGTTGGGGGTCACTACAACATAAAGAACTGTATTAAGGAGTCACAGCATTAAGAAGGTTGAGAAAATCTGCCCAAGACAGCTCAGGTCCAGGCTGTTGGCTGACCGCATCTCCTGTACGAACCTGCCTGAGCCCCGAGATCTACGGGAGAGGCTCTTCTCTCAGTCCCATTTCCATCCCATGCTTGGTTGGTGGGAATGAAAGAGAGGGTATTCCTTCTCAGTGGATGCCTCTAGATTCTGGAATTCCCTTTCTCCCAGGAAAGGCAGAATTGCCCCCTCCCTGCTGTCCTTCTGCCTTTTTATTCAAGCAGGATTTTAAAGAACAAGGTGGTGCTGTGGTTTTAGCTTTGAATACATTTTTGTGGATTTTAACTGTAATTTTTAAAAATACAATTGATGTTTAATTCTGTTTTGATATTTGTATATTTATAGTTTTTATATTGTACTAGCTGTCCCCTGCCATGCATTGCTGTGGCCCTGTCTGTATATATGTGTTTTGTGTGTGTATATATTTGTGTATATGTGTGTATATATGTGTGTTTGGATATATATGTGGTTTTGTGCATGTGTTGTAAAATATAAGGCTATATATATATATATATATATATATATATATCCTTTTAAGTAGCCTTTTAAGCTACTTCTGCTTTTCACTGTTTTTCAGTGTTTATATGAGTGATGGTCACTCGTTGGCCTGATACGTGTATTGTGTCCAAATTTCATGTCAATTTGTCCAGTGGTTTTTGAGTTATGTTAATCCCACAAATGAACATTACATTTTTATTTGTCTAGATTGAAATGCTTTTAAAACATTAAAGCTGCTTTGAGTCTCCAAGTGGAGAAAAAAGTGGGATATAAATAAACAACAATAAATAATATTTTTCTGTACTTTTGTCTCAGTAGTTAGAGTAGGTGTGACTAGGGGCCCTTCCACACAGACCTCTATCCCAGAACATCAAGGCAGAAAATCCCACATTATCTGCTTTGAACTGGAATATATGGCAGTGTGGACTCAGATAAACCAGTTCAAAGCAGATATTGTGGGATTTTCTGCTTTGATATTATGGGATATAAGCTGTGTGGAAGGGCCCAAATCTTACTTTCAGTCTATTGCATTGCACTCTGAAGTAATTTAACTTGAAAAAGCACAAGTTTTTTAAAAATAACTGAAGCATGAATATTCAACTGGAAATTGACAAAGACTCATACTTTAGGGCTAATTGGTTGAAGTTCATGGTAAGTCACTGGCACCCAAATACTCTGTAACATTTGGTCTGGGAAGGTTAAAATCTTTCATTGTTGTCTTATCTTATTTCACCACTGAGGCCCCTACTAAACTGCCATATAAAATCCAGATTATCCACTTTGAACTGGATTATGCGGAAGTATAGATGCTTATAATTCAGTCCAAAGCAGATAATGTGTATTATCCATTTTGACAATCTGTCTTATATGGCAGCGTAGAAGGGCCCTGAGTCTCCTTTATTGTGCAGAGTCAATCTTGGACAGACAACATAAGAAGGGGGTCTGTGTATTTCAGAAGGGTGAAACCCCATTGAAAACTGTGCAGTGAAGGGGGAGAGGGTTGTAAATGCAGACCTTACTAGGTGGAATGTGTGTGGATGGTTCCTCATTTGCTAAATAAGCACTAAAGTACTGAGGATAGCCTTTAAAAAAGGTGTATGACTAATATTCTTCTTGTAGTTATTAAATCGGTAGCTGCAATTAATGTCACCCTTTCCCACATTGTGGATTTTAACTGTGATTTTTAAAAATATCATTGATGTTTAATTGTTTTAATATTCATATAGTTATAGTTTTCAAATTGTATTGAAATGCTTTTCATGTATGCCATTTTGAGTCTCCTTGGGGAGAGAAAAAGTGGGGTGTAAATAAGCAACAACAATAAATAATAAATCTTTTTCTGTACTTTTGTCCCAGTAGTATGGGGCGCTTCCACACAGCCCTATATCCCAGAATATCAAGGCAGAAAATCCCACATTATCTGCTTTGAACTGGAATAGATGGCAGTGTGGACTCAAATAACCCAGTTCAAAGCAGATACGGTGAGATTTTCTGTTTAGATATTCTGGGTTATATGACTGTGTGAAATGCCCCCATTCATTTTCCCCAAGTCAGTTCATCCTCATTCTCCATCAAGAAGGTTGGCACTTCACTCTTGGTGGAGGGAAGTCAAAGATTCATTACTCTCAAGGGGCATTTGAAAGTTTATTTATTTATTTTATTTATTTGTTTTGACTTTTCTGTCTCCACTCCCATGTGGCTCAGGGCGACTCACAACAAATTGTGATACAAATAAATACGGATAAAATGCATATATCTACCAACCGCGCATAACTACCTACCACACCTTAAAACACCTTAAAAACACAATTAAAAACAGATAAAAACATTGCATATCTTTTTTAAAAAAACCTTACATTCACAGTTAATAGCTAAGTCATACCATGTAGGATTACATTGGCTGCAGTAAAGTGCTCGTGAGGCTATTCAGCAATCAAACGCCTGTTTGAACAGTAAGGTCTTACAGGCCTTCCTAAAGGCCAATAAATTAGTCAAGGCGCGAACCTTGGGCGGGAGAGCATTCCACAGAGTTGGTGCAATAATGCGGAATGCTCTCCTCCTTGTTGCAGTCAAACAAAAACTTCTACAACTCGGGATCTCAAGGAGGTTGTATGTTTCTGAACGTAGTGGCCTGGTGGGACAGTATAGGAAAAGGCGGTCCCTTAGGTACACTGGCCCTTAGGTACAACTGGTACAAGTTGCAGATTACACACACCCCTTTCCAAACTCAGTCTCAAATAGGTCCCAGAATGGAGGACACACAAACAAGAGTAAACTCACCACCTCTCACATGGGGCTTTTGCCCCATTGTAGTACCCTGTCAACACAGGGCTGGTACGGAGCCTGCTGGAGCCCATCATATGATGTAAGGCTACCTCCAGCAGGGCTCTGTGCTGGCTCCATGTTGAAAGCATGTTGGGAGGAAGAATTCATGGAAGACCACTCATGTTCTGACTGAATAAATCAGGGAAAGCATGGGGGGGGGGGGGGAGCCGTGCAGCAATGACTTCCCCTGTGGGATGGGGACGGGGGCAATGTGGAGTGCAGAGTGACAGTTTCCTCTGCTGCCCCACAGATTCCCCTGCTGTCACCCAGCATTAGGACCTCAATGTGATGACGTCCTCAGCTTATAATGAGTGATGTTAGCAATGCTCCTATGCAGCACTTTCTTTAAATGCCCTTGTTCAATTATAAATAGACGTATGTCATTCTCTGTAGTAGAAAACAGTCAAGTATGATATACAAAGATACCATTAGGAGAGATCCTAACTCACTTTCAGTGCTTTACACTGAGTACTTTTTGTCCTATGCCATCAGAGCTCCTAGCAAGGGGAATGTGCAAAGTAACTTTGCGTGCAGAGTCCAGAAATACACTGTATCCTTCCTTAAACAAACACCAGCTTAGATATATTCAGATACTCATTTTATAGATGGGTACTTTTGCTAGGAAGTAATGATTAATCCTGTTGACTTTGCAACCCTTGGCTTGGGGAGGGGGAGGAGGGGAGACTGGTGTCAAGCCAGCAGGACGGAAGTGGGTGCGGCAGAGACAGCTGCTTAGTGAACAGGATTATTCAGGAGTCACAAACCATGGACAGCTCCTGCTGAAAGGGGCCTGCTTCCTTGCCCTCTTGATTCCTGCTCCGGGCTATAGTCAGGAAGGTGACTGCAAATACTCAGAGGTGAGTGTTGAATCTGACTTGATATTTTCTTCCCAGGGCATGACGCTGTGCCTACTCCATTCTTGTGTTCTACTGATGACTTCTCCTTCTATGTCAAAAGGAAAACTACATCCTCAAAATGTTTGTTTTCTGGGCGGACAACCCTTTTATGTTGCGACAAGAAATAGTCACCATAGTCACATAGTCTTCAGAGAGACAGATTCTGTCTGTCGGAAATCTCCATGAAAATTCTGCCTTGTTTCGAACTTTTAAAGGAAGTGTTAAAAGCTTGTTTTCTCTCGCCTTCTCCGATGCTTCCTGAAGAGAAGCCAAAGTTATTTTACGGAGACAAAGGTAATTCCTTCTGTTTTTGAATACACAGAACTTTTTTTTAAGGCAATGTGAAAGAAAAGCCTGGGAGAGGTGTGTTTAGGAAAGAAAACAAATCTGGGACTGCCACATCATCTGAAACTCTACCCTTTGTTATTAACGCTGCATTTGCATGGTGGAGTCAGTAAAGTATTGTATTCTTTTTTCAGATACATTTTTCTTTGTCATTGTCTTGACTACTGGATGAGGATTTCTTTCTTGGCACTTAATAGGCTTATAGGTGCATACCTTCTCTCTCTCCCCCCAAAGTAATTTGTAAAATTTAAGAAATAGAAGGGAGGGAACTGTAAGCACCCTGTAATCTGGTTGAAGGCGATTCAGCTTGATCACGCTCTACAGCAGTCCTCTCCAACTTGTTGTCCTTCACATTTGTGTTGAACTAAATCTTCCACCATCATGAGCCACGTCTGCTCCTTTGGTCAATGATCTTTTTGGCACATACCCCCCACTGATATTCTCTCTCTCTCTCTCTCTCTCTCTCTCTCTCTCTCTCTCTCTCTCTCTATATATATATATATATATATATATAATTTCAAAATTTTCATATGTACATAAATTTAAAAACACCCCCAACTGATATTCTATCTATATATTTGTAAATAGTGGATATACTGAAATGTCCTGCATTTGCCAGTGTTCTTTCACCACAGAATCAAGGTAAAATTCTCTTGGAAATAATGGGAGAAGTAAGGGAAATGCAATTTTATTCTGGGTCTCTATTTTGGCTTTTGAAAATTTCTTGGGTTGAGTCCAGATAAGTGCTAGGAAAAAAGTACACATCTGTCTAAGATGCTGCTTGCCAAAAATACAAAAAAAATTTTTTTTACATTTCAATTATGTTAAGGTCAGGGGTAACCAGTAGGAAAACAGAACAAAGTGCATGAAAGTTTGAGTACCACTGTGCCACAAATTAAAAGGTAGTAATTTTCAAAGTAGTCTCTGAAGCCCCTTCCACACAGCTATATAAAATCCCACAATTTCTGCTTTGAACTGAAATATACGGCAGTGTGGACTTAGATAACTCAGGGTCCTTGCACACAGCCCTATATCCCAAAATTTCAAGGTAGAAAATCCCATATTATCTGAGTGTGGATTCAGATAATCCAGTTCAAAGCAGATATTGTGAGATTTTTTTGCCTTGATATTCTGGGATATAGGGCTATGTGGAAGTGCCCCCAGTTCAAAGCAGATATGGTGGGATTTCTTGCCTTGATATTCAGGGTTATATGGCTGTGTGGGCCCTTAGAGTCTCGGGTTGCTTTTAATTTATTGGGAGCTGGCAAACTTAGGCACCCAACTTTGGCAGCAATTGCTTGTGGAAGGTTGGTGTTGCTGTGGAATGTTTGAAGATTGAGATTCATGTGCTGCATATCTTGCATTTCACACCTTAATCCTGATGTGATGGATAACCTCAAATTACCACTCTTGAACAGTCAACTGCCACACTGGCTAGGTTCTGTATGGTTCTGTATGGAGAACTCAGTTTTGCCATTTACCTCGGGCAAAAAAATGTTTTGGCTGAGCCCTGATGACTTCAGTTGAACTCTGAGGGTAGATCTGGAATTTTTCCATACCAGCTTGGCCGTGACAGTTCCACATATTCATTCCCATGGCGGCATGGATTACTGTGACACTTGTTTATGTCGGTTAAAAAGATAAAGTAAAACTAAATCTGACAACCAGAAAACTTTTATCTTGGTTCACTTCAGACAAAATATTCCATTTCTCTGAGCAGGAGGTTCACCCCCTCTTTTCCTACCACTATTGTTAAATGCTTTAATTTCCTCACTACTCATTGTCTGTATCCTAGCTAATTGCTCAGAAGGCTTCCGATCCTCCTCTTGGGAATCATGGCGATTGTGAGTTGTAAGACTGCAATGCTTGATGTTTAGTCTTGGTTTGTGTTTCTCAAAACAAGTAGGTTTCCCTTTTGAAGGCATGAGGACTTATAAGGAAGGACATAATTATTTTCTCGGTCATGTTGCCCAGGATGTTCTACTAAACATCCTCTTTTTTCATCTGCTTATATAAAATGCACACTTCCCTTGTCATTGATTTATGGCTAGTTAGAACAAAAGGGATTTTGCCAGGGTTGAACCGAAACATTTTGCAGTCTGAGACCATGAACAGAGCATCATGATTTTTCCTGTTCTATTAACAGGGGCTGATTGAACTACCAGCTGTATACAGTAATATTTCCTGTCTCAACATACAGTAGCTTAGTTTAGAGAGCCCAGGACACATTGAAAAGACAATGCATTCTTTTATTTTTTAATACAGGTTGAGTATCTCTTATCCGAAATTCCAAAATCTGAAATAGCTAAAATTTCAAAATTGTCTATGAGGGTAACTAATATAATGAAGTTTTACTTTCTTCTAATTCAGTGTACACAAACTTTGCTTCATGCACCAAATTATGCACAAAATTATTTTAAAGTGGAGGATATCTAGAATCGAGTGTTTTGGACAAAGGATTTGATAATCGTAGAGTGAGGGCATTATAAGGGATTGATCATAATAGTGGACTCTATTTTTAAAGTCATGGACACAGGAGGTTGCTGATATCAGTGGGACTGAAGCAGCACAACCATATTTCTGATGCAGCTTTGGACTTTATAATGCCATTTTAGATGACAGTGCCATTTTTCTGTCCTGAGAATTTCATGTGCTGCTAAAAATACCAAAAGTCACAACATGAAAGTGGCAGGAATCATGCCAAGTTTTGAAAAACAGGCTTTTAAAATGATGAACAATGTTTGTGTGCAGGAAGGAAACATTTAAACATAATTTTTCTCTGTTGCAGCAGCCTTCTTGGGGGGTAATCTTGTTGAGCCTTAATATTTATAATAAAGACCTCATCAAAAAAGTCCATGGATTGTGGGGTGGGGGACATGGGGAACCCATCACTCCATGCCCCCATCGCACAAATTGCCTTACCCTTCATCAGGGAAGTGCTGCTGCCCAGCTTCCCCCTTATTGATAAGGAAAGATGGGAAAGCTCTTGTGTGCCACTTCCTCTCCTTTTTTTGGCATGGAGCCCTGCCGGAAGTCCCTGTGCATAATCTAATGGGCTCCACACTGAAAGTGGAGAGGAAGCAGTGTACAATAGGCAAATCAGCCCATCTGATGAGGTAGTAAACTGACCAACTGTGAAATTCATCAGCTTTTTGATTCATTGTCTCTTCTTCCCTCCCTCCCTCTTTGCCTGTTTGACCAATGGGCGACTGGGAGGGGTGACGTGTGCTCTAGTCACATGTCTGAATTAGATTATTCATGCACACCAGAATATGATAGCTAAGCTGTGCTTCAGGCAGTAGGAATCAAAAGCATAGATAGATAAGAGCTGAATGGCACGCAGATTGTGCAAGGGACCATCATGCAGAGGAATAGTCGGTGCTTTGAATGCACAACACCACAACTGCTTTGGAACCAATGCCTGGTATTAAGGGATCATCAGAGGTTTCATGCCCAGGAGAGATGTGGGGGATAGGTCAATGGTATAGAATTATAGAATAATAGCATGTCCTTTGCCCATGTACCATGTCCAAAGTTCAAGGGACTGAGAAGGTCTTCCAACTCAGACCTCATCTGAGGATGGTTGTCGAGAAAGAATTATAGGCTATATAGACTAGACATCCTCAAACTGCAGCCCTCCAGCTGTTTGGGCCTCCAACTCCCAGAAGCCCTAACAAGCTTGTTCAGTTGTCAGGAATTCTGGGAGTTGAAGGCCCAAACAGCTGGAAGGCTGCAGTTTGAGGATGCCTGATATAGACCAATAGCCTGACCCCTTATGTTATCCTGCATCTTTGCTTCAGCAAAAGAGAATAACCTGTTCCCCAGCTGATATCAGTTAGTATACAAGAGGAAAAGCCACTTGAATCCATAAGCTGCATATATACTGTGATTTCCCTCCACAGTGGCACCATCTCATTTCAGAAACAGGATTGATAGCAACCCAGTAATCTCCAAAATATCAAGCTATAGCTTTAAAGATTTAGGGTGACCCAGATTGCATAGCTGCAAGTGGTTTTTTTTCTTCTTATGGAATAGATGCTTACTTCCTTGTCTATTACCACACCCCTTGGACTGTTGCTCCTTTCCGATGGAAATTTTATTTGAGTATGGCTGTCTGATAACATGATTGAGATTTTATAGCTATGGCGCAGAGTCCATGGACAGCCTCCCAAATCAAAGGTGAAGTTTAGTGTTTTTATGATGTGCCATAAAAGCTAGCTGGTAATTTTCCCATCCTACTTTTTAAAAGTAACTGATAAAAAAACCAGTGGTAAAGGATGATAACAGTTGCGGTCTAACAAGCAGTTAGACATTTCGCAAAAGGAGAAAGGATGTTCCATGTAGGGAAGGAGTTAATCTTTTCAATATAGGAAATGTTTGCCTCTGTTTGGACCACAAACACTGATTGTTTTCTGTTAACACCGAGACAGAGGAAATTTAACTTGAATCAAAGGAAGAGGAAAGATCTCGGTTGCATAGTGTTAAGACTTCCTACTTGTAAGAACACCTGTGAAGTCAGACACGTTGAAAGAGGAAGTTTTGTCCTTTGTCCTTGAGATCAGTTATAAATATGGTTAATAAAACAGCAGAGAGAAATGATCCAGGGCAAACGACATGCAAGGTTGCCATTGGCATGCGCACCCCATGATAATTGCCCCATTGTTATTTCTTATCTAAACAGAATATAGTGCATCTAGACTTAGCTCTAGAACTGACCAAAGGATAACTATATGGTCTTTTTAGGAGGGAGGATACAGTCAATTTCTTACCCAAAATCAAGCTAAAGGAGTGGAAATATAAACTTCCAGATTATTGTGGGGTCCCGCAAGGATCTATTTTACCCCCCATGCTATTTAACATCTACATGAAACCGCTGGGCGAGGTCATCCAGAGTTTTTAAACCCCCAAGTTTTAAAACATTTTATATGTACATGTGGCTCGCCCTGTCGTTTCTGTTTTAGATTCACCTATGTTGTTGTGTTTTCATAGATGTCTATTGCTTTTATTGTGTTTATTGTTTTCTGATGTTTGTGATATTTTCTGTGATTTGTTGTTCGGGCACGGCCCCATGTAAGCTGCTCCGAGTCCCCTTTGGGGAGATGGATGCGGGTTATAAATAAAGTTATTATTATTATTATTATTATTATTATTATTACTGTGTGACCAGTTCTTTATAATCCATAGACATTTCTCCTTATTTTAGTTGTACTATATATATATGTTCATTTTGATGTTTTACATGGTTCTGCGTCAAATCAAACTACGGTATATTAAAGTGTAATTTGGGTGATTTATAAGAACAAACATTATTTAATTCTACCAGAACTAATCAATTATGTAAGTTATGGTAAAATGTTGGACAGTGAATGAATAAAATATTTTTAGGATAAGGGAAAAGAGCTAAGTACGACAACATATACTTTGAAAGAAAAATATCCTAGGATTATGTCGTTCATGCCAATAGCTCTAGTAGCCTATGTAACAAAATTTGGGGAAAAAAACCCTGTTCCTGATTTGAAAGTGTTTTTCCTGCTTAATTGTGTGGGACTTGCTTTGAAAGTATTTGTTATACCCCAGAACATTTGTTTTTGTGAGAGCCACAAGCTATGTTGATTTGGGCGAGTCTCTATGAGATATTTATTCAAAAACAGTAGCAAAATGTGTTGCAAGATGTTCCACAAAATTTTAGCAGTTTAGGAGTCCCCAGTGGTGCAATGGGTCAGCGGTTCGCATCCAGGGTGAGTGCGTTGAGCTCCCTCTGTCAGCTCCAGCTCCTCCATGCGGGGACATGAGAGAAGCCTCCCACAAAGATGATAAAACATCTAACATCCTGGTATCCCCTGGGCAACATCCTTGCAGACAGCCAATTCTCTCATACCAGAAGCTACTTGCAGTTTCTCAAGTTGCTCCTGACATGAAAAAAGCAGTTCAATAAACATTGTCTATGGTTTTTTTTTGATAGAACCAATTAGGAAATGACATTTATAACCTTGGAACAAAAATCGTGCTACACGGTGTAATGAATCAGTCCACATCTCATATTTCACAACCAGCACAGCCATGCTGGCTGTGAATAATGGGAATGGTAGTATCTGCATGCTGCTTAGAGAGGGAAAGCTGATAATATGGATAAATGACCTATAGAGAAATGACATATAAAGAAATGTTGCACAGTTTGATTTAATTCCTAATATTTGCTCGTCTTTTAGTTAGCAATTGGCTTATGCAAATTTCAAGTATACTCTTTAAAAATGTAAGTCTTAAGCCATGTTAATGAATTTGAAAGTCTCTCTCTCTCGGCATTACTTCGCGAACAAAGATTCTTAGGAAGGACTCATCCCATGCTTTTTACAAGTGTGTTGATGACTAAAAAGGCCAATCTGAGATAGGCAAGTTTGGTTGCAGAAAGCACAGCAGAATGTCTCCTTGGGTGATGTTGTTTCCAAGTTGCGGTTCTTTCTGCGTTGTCGTTTCTCTTTGAGACCCATTCGGCGTGTCTTCTCAAAAGAGGCCGCAGCATTGTGGATAGTGCATCTCCATGCCTCCCGATGTGAGGCCAGGGTGGGCCATTGTTGGTGATCAATCTGGCCGAGCCTGAGACGGTTGTTTCAGGAAGTCCTTATATCTCTTTTTTCGGGCGCCTCTCTTGTGCTGACCCGTGGCGAGTTCACCGTAGAGTAGTATCTTTGGGAGGCGGTGGTCCTCCATTCTAGAGACGTGCCCTGCCCAGCGCAGCTGTGTTCTCAATAGCACGGCCTCAGTGCTGGTGATCCCTGTTTGCTCAAGGACAGCAACGTTTGACACATAGTCGGTCCAGTGTATATTTAGGATTATGCGAAGACAGCGCTGATGAAAGCGTTCAAGGAGTCGTAGGTGTTGGCGATAGGTGACCCATGTTTCAGACCCATAGAGGAGAATAGACAGTAGGATAGCTCTGTACACACTGATTTTGGTGCTTTGCCTCAGGTGCTTGTTGCTCCAGACTCTTTTGTGAAACCTTCCAAATGCACTATATGCCTTTGCTAATCTGTGCTCTATCTCTTTATCAATCTTGCTTCCCAGGTAATAACATGTTAAATATCAACTATCCAGTGAAACTCAGGATTACTAGAAATGTAACAGCATTTCATTGATAGGGGTGCCTATTTTTTTAAAAAGGTAATTTAAAAATGAGGTTGCACAGACAGAATGGTTTTGGAGCTTTGGGGTATTGTGCATTTAGACTGCTTCCCAATTTTAATCTATTTCACCTCTTTATAAAAAATCCCCTTCATCCTATATATTTACATAAGTCAGTCAGTCAGTAGCCTTTATTTCGGTCAACAAACCATCGGCTCTATTTACATAAGAGAACTACATATCACACTTAATTTCACTATTTCCTCTTCTCTCTCTACTCTGCTACCCCAGCTAGTGTGTGTTTGTGTGTTCTTTGTAGTGTGACTGGAAATCAAGAAAGAGCTCCTCTCTCCTAGCAGTGACTGTCTTCTCCTGAAATGTCAACAATTATTCCCTCCTACCCACTCTGAGAGTGTAATTTTTTTAAAAAAAGGAATTTCAAGAGCTACACATCATTGTGAAACAGATATTGTACTGTTACTTGTTAGGTCAGTGTTTTTCAACCTTTTTTGAGCCGCGGCACATTTTTTACATTTACAAAATCCTGGGACACACCACCAACCAAAATGACACTCTAACACAGTAATACATATAGTTAATATGTTTTTTAATGTATCTATACACTCAGTGTGAAACCTGGGCCTGTTTCGATGAACACAACATATATATGACTTCCTCTCACATATTTATACATGGCTATCATGTCTTCTCTCAGCCTTCTCTTCTTCAGGCTAAACATGCCTGGCTCTTTTAGCCGCTCCTCATATGGCTTGTTCTCCAGACCTTTGTGCAATTTCACCCTGAGTGAAACTTGCTTTCAGTTAACTATGGATGCCATGAAGCTGTTATAAACAGTTCCTTTGGGGGGGGGGGGGGAGGCAACGCTCGAAAAATCCAGTAAAATAGTAAAAAAACCCCACATTTCCAAGCAGAGAGGCTCAATTTGTTTCTTGGAAACCTGTGAGGGGGCTGCTAGGAGGGGGGAGAGTGCCAATTTCTCACAGCACACCTGATGATAGCTCGTGGCACACTAGTGTGCCACGGCACACTGGTTGGGAAACACTGTGTTAGGTCATTGACTGAGAGGAGAAAGGAGGCAACAGTATCTTTTTTTTCTTGGCTCTGATTGACAACCCCATGCAGTTTTTGTTTAGCAAAGCATCCACTGAGTTAGTAGACAGCTATTAGATGGCTATTAACTCTACTGAAGGCTCAGCAAAAAAGTCCACTGAAGCTGTATCAGCAGCACTTCCAAATAAGAGTTTCCTGTTAGCACAGGCATTAGCCCAACCACTGACAATCTTAATGGCCATAAAGACGAACTGATTGGATTTCTCTTTCCCAGCATCAGACCACAAACAGGCAAAGAAGAAGAAGCATATAAGAAATGGTTAGTGGTGTGTGCATTACAAGGAACACAGCTCAGGGCGGAATATATGTTAGCTGAGCTAGAAGATAACATTCTTGGATGCTTTGGATTTACTTTCATTTCCAAGTGGTGCAGTGGCTGTGCTGGACAACTCTTCTTTTTTCTTTTCTTTTTGTGTGGCCTTGTTGTTCAGAATGTACATATTTTCCTGCATTATGTCCACAACTTGGGAGGACAGCGGATAGGCTTTCAGATCACTACTTTGTCCATTTCCTTATCATTAAATAATGAAGCCTTAAGAAGAGTTATTATCACAGCTGGGGATTTCTTTGAAGATCCCACTACAACTTTTTGACATTCGAAAGAGGTAAGGCTTTGAATGAAAAAAAACCCCTTCTCTCTTCAGATATTTGCAGAAAGGAAGAAGAAAATCATTTTCATATGGGGGTGCTTAAATTGAGAATCAATGTGGCCACGGTGGTTAAGAAAGTATAACTGTGAGCAAACAGACTTTGTATTTCAGGGGGTGATGGACCTGCCAATTACATTCCTCTTGCCTTCATGGTACTGAGAGCTGGCAATATCAGAGACGGGAAGGGTGGGCATATTATTTTATTTATTTATTTATTTATTATTCATGCTTATATACTGCTTCTTCCCGGAGGAAGGAAAGGCAACGTTGGAATTCAGCTGGTCCAGCAAGCAAGGGTGATTTATGTGTTTGGTTGCCTAGGTCACTGCTTCTTAAAAACATGTGCTCCTATCCCAAATAGGGTTCTCTTAGGTCAAATTTGGTAATAGTAAATGTTTCTGGATGTCACCTAACGCTTCACCACATGAGCAAATAGGCCTGTCGTAGTGCGCTTCCAACACAGGTCCTAGACAGAGCCCATTGGATCTGATCAGACAAGGCACAGCTACTTCCAGTGAGGCTCTGTCCATGAACTGTGCTTGAAGCACCCATGGAGGTAGGAAAACACAGGAGGCTTCCCACAATGGGGACAGCATGGGGGAAAGCCAGGTAGCGATGCTTTCTCTCATGTGATGGGGAAGGTAGCACTGTGGGGTGCAGGACACCAGATTCCCGCTGCCCCACGGATTTGCCGCACTGCCCAGAGAATTCCCCCACTGTTGCCCATGTTATGTGACCAGGCATTGCCACACTGCTCAGAGGCCTTACTGGATTATTTAAACTGTTATGTTTATTCATATCATGACTGATCACCATTGCCCATTAATGTTATTGGGATAACAATACAAAAGGTTTGCTAGGGTAGACCCTCTTCCACCCAGTCTCAACCCCCTCCCAGAACCAAAGGTCCTGGCTACGGCCCTGTATGGCCGTAATGTGATGAGGTCCTAGTGGCTTTTTTAAGACATTTACATGAATCTGTTGTGCAGTGTGTACAGTGGACTCTGCAGAAGACGGCTTTTGCTATACTTCATAAATAGGAAAATCACTCCGTTTAGCTAGCCTTGCAAATGCTGGTGTGTTATCAGTAAATGTTTATACATTTTATATACTTACAGTATATACCTGGAGCCACGTCAAAATTTCTCAGGCTGAAAGGAGTCATAAGTCAAATAGGTTCATGAAGCCCTGGTTTAGGGTGCTCCCCTGTGCATATGTGCAGAATGTCTGAGATGTTGCCTAATTCAGTGGATCAGGCAATGGCAGAGGGCATCAGAAGGAACTTCTGTATATACTTTATTATTATTATTTGAGTATAAGCCTAGTTTTTCAGTCTTTTTTTTAAAACTGAAAAAGCCCCACCCCCAATCCTCAGCTTATACACAGCAACCCAGCTCTCCTTCCTCTCCTTCTCTCTTTCAGTGCAGCATGCACCTTCCTCTCCTCCTCTCTCAGCGCCAGTCTTTCCCACTTTCCCTTATCCATATACACAATCATTTCCCCAAAAATGTATAGTTAAACTAGATTATGGTGAGTATTGGAAGGATACATAAGCACATTTACATTGAAGAAGGTTAGAATAATGATTTAGACAGTCTTATCTTAAATTACAGTTTTATGTAAATATTCAAAAACATTTTACCTACCGATGCCTCTATTAATGTAATTTTGTTGATATCTATTTTTAGCTGTAGCTGCTGCATTTCCCACCCTTGGCTTATATTCAAGTCAGTAAATTTTCCCAGTTTTTTGTGGTAAAATTAGGTGCCTCAGCTTATTTTCAGGTCGTCTTGAGTATATACGGTACTTTCCCTGTTAAAATAATTTCCCTCTCATTTTTTCAGGTCCAAAGAAATGACTTAAAATGGGGTAGGATGGAAGCTTGCCCTAGCCTTCCTTAACATTGCCCACTGCCAGAGTTTGCTAGGAAAAGGAGGGCAGTGCAGAATTCAGGAACATCTTGGTGGAAAGAGCAGCTGTAGGATATTTGGGAAGGTGTGTCTTTGTAACTAGGGTGTCTCATGCCTCCTCCCTTGTGTATGGTGGAAGCAAACTGAGGATATTAACCAGATGTTATCGTTATCTCATTTTGCTACTGCTCCTACTTCAGAAGGGTGGATTTGGGCTGCACTGTTCCTGTATTTCTTTCCTATGCAATTGCTGTTACATTATTTTTTAAAAAAACATCCACCCCCAGCGTGCATGCTACAGACTCTACTGCTGCAAAAATATCCACCTCCACTGCACCTCCATTACTTCTGCCTAGGATAAGAACACTGCTGCAAAAATCTCCAGCAACGTGGGCATCTATCCTGCCCCCCCCTCTTGTTCCTCTTCCTTTCCTGGCCCATACTTCCTCCCACCTTGGCACCAGGATACCTCTACCTTTGAGTTTGGGGGAAGGGGGTTCCTGCCTAGAATTTTATTTGCTTTGCTGTTGGGTGTACTTGGCTTCATCTCTAATTTATTTATTTATTTACTTTATTTACAGTATATTCCCGAAAGGGACTCAGAGCGGATTACAGGTGCACATACTAGCAGACAATTCCTGCTGTTTTTCACATACACAACATATAAACAAACAGAGGCAAACTCTGGCCAGCAGGGGGAGCTGACACACTCCTCATCTCTCATTCTGGAAGCTAATAACTCTACTTCTCTGGTGAGACATATTTGGACTCAACCGTAGGCAGAAAAAATATCTTGGACCAATACTACGAGCAATACACATTACTTCACAGAGCTGTAGGAGGCTATCCAGTCAAAACTGTGTCAATTTTTAAGCAATACAATAATTCTGTATTTATCATATAAGACAGTCAAAGTAATGTATCAATTGGCTGTCTAGCTCATTTTTTTGGAAGCTATTAATTGTGATGATGGAGAGGTAGCACGAAGAATGGAATAAAATAGCTGGTACTCAGCTAACATATTGACATCTTCACCAACCCTGAAGATCAGCACTTGAGCCTGCCCTGGAGATCCCTTGACTTGTTCAGTATTCCACAAAATAAACCAGATAACAAAAGAGTGAAGTATAATACTCAGTGCATGGCATACAATTGACTTTGCCTATAATTTTTTAAAAGCAGAATATATGTAATGTTAGAAAGGAAATGACAACAGCTCTGAAAGTCGACCAAAACACATACATTACTCTAGGATGCTGCTGACTATTATATTCAGGGCAGACAAAGCAGTGGTTGCATAAAAGTTTTAACTCTTTCAGGTAGCCTTATGCTACATTGTAGGTATGCTGCTGTTTTGGACTATTATGGGGTCACAGTGTCATTTGTTTAGGCATCAAGTTGGTCCCAGCTTCTCCGAAGTAACTTGACTGTTATCATTTGTGAGCTTGGGTGATGGCAGGTAACTGTAATTATGATCTCAGTAAATCTATACAGTACCCCTAGATGTATTGTCCATTCAGTAACTACACAGCTCATGATAAATACATCCAGGATTCACTGATATCATCTCTCCTTTTAAATCACCAAAAAAAGAAGAAAAAGACTAACCTTTTCATATGACCAAAGCAGCCTGTAATATCCCAAGTCAGTTGTACAGAATGCACTGTCATGCAGGATGGCATAATTGGGGTTTAAATACATTTGGGAATGACAGTTTTGCAAGATGAACTGAAGGAACTGATAGTCCGCCCTTTATTACATCAGGCTTCAAAGATTAAAAGGAGAAGCTTCACTGCCTTGATTTATCTAAGCATATATCAGGCAAATCATTTCCTCCTTTCCACTTCACCTGCTCTGTTTGTTATTTAAATCACTGTCTCTTGTTAACAGTCATTGTTGTATCTGAGACAACCGGATTCTCAATATTTCAAAAATGCAATGGGTGGCTGCTGGCTATAGCTTTCTGTTGGCATCTAGACCAGGGCTGTCCAACTTCTTCCGACCCACGGGCCGGAAGAAGTGTCACTGATCACCTGGGGGGCCGGAGGTGATCAGTGAGCGGGGGCGGGGCCGCTCGTGGGGGGCGGGGCAGGGGCAGGCCACTTGCTCACATAGCCCCTCCTCTTTCCCCCCGCTCACACCGCTCCTCGGATCCCGGGCGGCAGGGGCGAGCGGGGAGAAGGAGGAGGGGCTACAGAGGACGAAGGCAGCCGGCTTCCTCTGTAGCCCCTCCTGCTTCTCCCGCTCACCGCTTCTCGGATCCCGGGCGGCAGGCGACCGGGAGAAGCAGGAGTGACTACAGAGGAAGCCGGCTGCCTTCTTCCTCGGTAGCCAGTCCTGCTTCTCCCCGCTCGCGCCTGCCGCCCGGGATCCGAGGAGCGGTGCGAGCGGGGAGAAGCAGGAGGGGCTACGGAGGAAGCCGGCTGCATCCTCCTTCCCTCACTTCCCACCGCGCGGGCGGCGCAATCTCTGGCCGCGGCGGCGGGGAGAGAGGGGCGAGCCGCGGGGAGCCTCTCCCCTCGGCTCGCCCCTTCCTCCTAAAGCCGTGACATGGCAGCTTCCTCAGAAGGGCAAAGCAGCCGAAATCGCCCTTCTGAGGAAGCCGGCATGTCACGGCTTTAGGAGGAAGGGACGAGCTGCGGGGGAGCCTCTCCCCGCGGCTCGCCCCTCTCTCCCCGCCGCTGCCAGAGATGCCGGAGCCAGTGGGGGAAGGGAGGAGGAAGGAGGATGCGGGCAGGAGGAGGAAGAGAGCTGGCTCCTCCTCCCTGCACCGCCCCTTGTCCCTCTCTCTCACCGGCGCCGATGCAAACCGGTTTGCATCGGCGCCGGAGAGAGGGAAGAAAAGGGCAATACAGGGAGGAGGGCTGGCTCTCTTCCTCCTGGCTCCCTCTCCCGGCGCCCGATGCAAACTCCCAGGGAGGAGGAGCTGGCTCCCTCCTCCTCCCTGCCCCGCCTCCCCCCCCCCCGGCCACCATTTTTTTAAAAAATATATTTTAATTTTTTTTAAAATTTAAAAATGGCGGCCGGGGACATAGCGGGGGCCGTGTCCAACAGGCTGGGGGGCCGTGCATGGCCCCCGTGCCGCCTGTTGGACAGCCCTGATCTAGACTATGGAATTCCTTTCGAAAGGAACTCAATAGGTTATTTTATTCTGTGGCAAGTTAAAATGATGTTGGGTTTTCATAGGTTTTTCGGGCTATATGGCCATGTTCTAGAAGCATTACCTCCTGGCATTTCACCTGCATCTGTGGCAAGCATCCTCAGAAGTTGTATTACTTCAGTTACTCTGGGGTGTATTAAACTAGACTTGCTGCACTTGGCGAAGCTCCTATTCATTCTAATGAACGAAACTTTGGACAACTACTCATGAATCATCTGTGAAGGTACCAGTGTGTGTTGTTTTAAATGCTTAGGGCCATCCTACCAATTACCCAGATGTAATTCTCACAACCCTGTCAGATAAGTCAATCACATTTATATTGCAGTTAGAAAATAATTAATCTAAGGAGTAGCTTCCACCAAGAAGTGGTTCCTCCTAATGTTGACTATGTGGGAGAAAGGAATCAAGATTTACTGATTCTATGTGTGACTGCATTGGTAATTCTCCTGTAGACGGGGTGAAAAGCTTTCAATGACACCATCCCCTGGCATGTATGAGGTTGCTGAAAGTTCATGAGGATCCCTGAATATCTGGGCTAGCTTGTCTTTGTAATATTTGTTTTCTTTTATGATGTAAGCAGACACTCATGCAAGATAGCACATCATTGACTCTTTTTGTACTTCAAGGTATCCCACCTGCATCCAACACTCAGCTCTCTGGCTGAATCATGTTTGTTAGGGCCCTTCAAGCCAGGCCCTATAACTCAGGATCTGATACCAGGTTTTCTACTTTAAACTGGATTATATGACTCCACACTACCAGATAATCTGGGATAAACAGATATATAGACTGACTGGAAGGGCCCTTAGTTCCACCTTAGAGAAGGTCCATTGAATCAATTCTTCAATCAAGTGTCAAAACCGAGGTAAATCTCACTTCTCCAGTTGGGATTAAAAACAGTGTTTACTAGTATAGCTCCTGATTGTTTATCCCACTATACAAAAGTGCTGTTTTTATATGCAAGTGACAGAAAATCATCCATTGCATACAGTACATTTGCCCCTACAGATAAATTGCCAGTCCTTGAAGCATCCATATAAGCTATAAAATATCCATCATGTAGAGTCAAACAAAACTAACAACATATCTGTAAATTCACAGTAATCAGGTAGGAAACTCACAATTTGTCAGTGAGTGGATGCTTTTGGCTGGAATCTCATTTGGATTTAATATGTTTGTCCCATTATCTTGCAGGTTGGCCTTTGTGATTCTTGAACCATGGAGTCCATGGCCGTCCTTGACACTGTTGGGGTGGGAGACCTAGTGCTGCTGGACCCTTTGACAGAAGACACAGTGATGCGGAACCTGGAGAAACGTTTTCACCAAAAGGACATCTATGTAAGAGTCATTGGGAGAAATGGGATCATATTATTGGAATGAGAATTTGTATTCCAGGGAAGATGGAAAATCAGGAAGGTGTGGCAGTAAGGTGATGCATGCTACTATAGTGGCAATTCTTCCATTCTAAAAAAAAATTTACATAACATTTGCATTTCATAGTGTCATAGAATCATAGAGTTGGAAGAGACTTCACAGACCATCCAGTCCAACCCCCTGCCAAGAAGCAGGAGAATTGCATTCAAAGCACCCCTGAAAAATGGCCATCCAGCCTCTGTTTGAAAGCTCCAAAGAAGGAGCCCCCACCACACTCTGGGGCAGAGAGTTCCACTGCTGAACAGCTCTCATAGTTAAGACGTTCTTTTGGGGAAATGGCATTCATAACCTTTTTGAAAAGAAAAATGATGTCATATCTGTTTGGCAAATGTAAATCTCCATGAACATATTGAGACCACCTTTTGAAAACCACTAGTCAAGAAAAGGCATGACTTTGTTAGATGTCCACCCTTTGAAAAAGTGATAATCACAAGCATTTATGTAATGGCACACAGGTAAATCAGCTGCTAAACTGATAAACCATGTCTTTGAACTGCCAAGGTCAAAGACATGTATTTTATTGTGCCTTCGGCTCCTGTAAGCCGCCGCGAGCCTCAGGGAGTCAGCGGCATAGAAGCCCCAATAATAAAATAAATAAATAAAAATTGCACAAAAAACATACACCTAGCTATCAGAGTTTAAAAATGTTTCTTTGAAGTTGACTTTTAAACTGCTGTTGTAGTTGCCCAAAACATATATTCTCCCTTGAAACCTCTTAGTTTAAAAAGACGCACTTAAGAGACAAAAAACAAAGTCTTCTTTTAAAAAGTAACATATCTTGTTTACTCATAAACATCTTATATTAATTCAGCATACAGGCAGATTTATATCATGCTTCATCCATAGTCCATAGTCCAAAGTCTTTAAGTATGCATCTTATGAAAGCCCAAACTATATAACTGTACTCACTGCTTTTCAAGGCAAACATATAGTAAACTGTTCTTGCATAAATCCAAATGCAAACTGCTTCCACTGAAGTCCAAAATCATACTACATCCACATCCACTGAGCATTAAAACAAACTGCTAACATTGAAGTCCAAAAGTGATAACAAAATGGAGTCTTAACATGCTCAGCACAAACACATGTCTGCAGCCCCTCTCACACCAAAGAGGTCAGTCAAACTGACAAATCAATATATGCATACAATACAGGTTAGGAAATATATACATTAACAAACAAATAGTGAGGGTTGCTATTTCCAACAGATCTGCCTAATGTTCAGGTGAAATCTCCTTTCCTGCAATTTGACGCCGTTGTTCCATGTCCTAGTTTCCTGGCAGCAGAAAACAAGCTTGCTCCCTCCTCCCCAGGGCCGTAGCCAGGATTTTGTTTCGGAAGGGGGATAGTTTGGTTCGGGGGGCTGAGACTGGGTGAAAGAGGGTCTACCCTAGCAAACCTTTTGTATTGTTATCCCAATAACCCCATGAATGTGGGATATAATGAGCATGGTGATCAGATCATGATATGAATAAGCATAACAGTTTAAATAATGTACCAGTAAGGCCTTTTCGCGGACCACCCTGATAATTTCGGGGGGCTGAAGCCCCCTTAGCCCCCTGGCTACATGTCTGGCTAGGGTAGACCCTCTTCCACCCAGTCTCAGATCCCCCAGAACCAAACTCACCCCGAATCAAAATCCTGGCTACGACCCTGGGTTGGGTGAGAGTATACAGCCCCGCCATCGTCCTTTCTCAATCTTGAACCAGTCGGCTGTTCTGTTGCTATTTGGTCGTTATACTGATTCCTCCTTCCCTCCTTCTCTCTTCCCTCCCTTCTTTCTCCATCCCTCCTACCAGGCATGTAGCCAGGGGGCTAAGGGGCTTCAGCCCCAAATTCTCAGGGTGGTCCACGAAAAGGCCTTACTGGTACATTATTTAGACTGTTATGTTTATTCATATCATGATCTGATCACCATGCTCATTATATCCCACATTCATGGGGTTATTGGGATAACAATACAAAAGGTTTGCTAGGGTCAGGGCTGTAGCCAGGATTTTGATTCGGGGGGGCAGAGACTGGGTGGAAGAGGGTCTACCCTAGCAAACCTTTTGTATTGTTATCCCAATAACCCCATTAATATGGGATATAATGAGCATGGTGATCAGATCATGATTTAAATGTACATAACAGTTTAAATAATGTACCAGTAAGGCCTTTTCGAGGACCATCCTGAGAATTTCGGGGGGCTGAAGCCCTCAGCCCCCTGGCTACATGCCTGCTCCTCCCTATGACTTCCCCTCATTTACTCATATATATTATGCATACACATTTAGATACAATTGTTATCATATAAATAGAAATTGCAATGTTTCCCATAGTGGTGGTGAAGACCGTAAACTGGTGACCTGTGAGCCTTGTGCAAAGCTTCTTACAGTTGATAGACAACTTCAGACCCATGCTTTTTTCCCTTTGTGAATCTAATATTTAAATTAGACTGGAGCCAATAGCTCAGGGGTCGGGAACCTATGGCTCGCGAGCCATATCAGGCTCTTTCGATGATTAAATATGGCTCACAAAGCGCCGCCTTTGCCCAAAATCTGCGTGCGCAGCTCAGCAGCTTTCCCCTCCTCCCCCCCCTCTTCCTTCCTCCTCTTCCTTTCCTCAGCTAGAAAAACAGGCAGATCCACTGGTGGCGCAAGAGCCAGCGTCAGAGTGCATGCAGGGGAGGGAGGAGGAAAAGGAGAAGGCCGCTCTCGCGAGAAGTCTGACGCGAGAACTCCCACCAGAGAGGAAGGGAGGGGCCAAGAGAAGTACGGAGTGGCGGGAATTGGAGGAAGATGGCAGCTGCTGACATGGGGGGGGGGGGAGAGCAGGCCCGCGCGAGCTAGCTCACATTGCCTTGGGCTTGAGCTAATTTGTAATAAAGATAAAAATTATTTCCAAGAGCTTTTGCTCCCAGTAGGCCCAAGGCAATGGGAGCGCGGGGTGCGAGTGAGACTGGTATCTCCCCCCTCCTCTCCCGTGTCAGCTGCCGCCATCTTCCTCCAATCCCCGCCCACTTCGTCCTCCCACTTTCCTTCTGGGAGGAAGGAAGGGAGAGAAGGAAAGAAACCCCTTCTCCTTCACAATCCAGGACCCGCCCCTACCCGACACCGGAAGCTCCACATCCGGCCGGAGACGTGTGGCAGGCCTCATTGCTGAATTACCACTTCCTGCAGAGAAGGAACTATTTTAAATATAAAAGTCATTGAAGAAAGACTGTATCTACATATCCTGCAGGCACCTGTCTGAGCTTCAAAGCTATGCAGAGTTAATCCTGCTTAATACCTGGATAGGAGACTGCCAACAAATGCAAAGTGCTGTACACTACATTTCAGAGGAAGAAACTGGCAAAATCACCTCTGAGTATTTCTTGCCTAAGAAACCCCTATGAATGTCTTACAGTGGATAGACAACTGGCAGGTGACTTGAAGGCAAATACACACACATATACACTAGGCCTGGTTAGATTTGTCGGAATGGTTCTGAAATCGGAATAAATTCTTATTAAAATCACTTTAGAAGTGTTTTTGAAGTGATGTAAGCAACCCGGAAGAGAAGTTGCCAATTAGAAGCCACAGCCGTCATTTTTGGAAAGAAATCGGTTGGAGAGCGGAACCGGGGGACAGGCAGGATTCTGCCCGGAGCTCTGGCTGCCTTTCAACTGGCTGTTTTCCGACCGTGGAGCAAGAGGATGCACAGGACTCAGCCTCGCGAGGCTGCTCTCCCACTCATCCCCTCCCCACTTTCTGTACCTCCAAGAGATGGACTGGGTGGAGAGAGAGAGAGAGAGAGAGAGAGAGAGAGAGAGAGAGAGAGAGAGAGAGATTGCTTCCCAGGGCCCGAGAACTGGAGCTAATTCCCTCCAATTCTTGGGCCCTGGGAAGCAATCCGCATTAAAGCTCATGCACATTGCTTCCCAGGGCCCAAGAACTGGGGGCAATTCCCTCCAATTCTCGGGCCCTGGGAAGCAATCTCTCTCTCTCTCTCTCTCTCTTCCCCAATCTCTCTCTCTTCGCCCAGCCCGTCTCTTGGATGCGCACAAAACGGGGAAGGGATGAGCGACAGAGCAGCATTGTAAGGCTGGGGGTGAGTCCTGCACGTCCTCTTGCTCTGCGGGCGGAAAACAGCCAGTTGAAAGGCAGCCAGAGCCCCCGGGCACAGTCCTGCCTGTCCCCAGCCCCCGCTCCCCAACCCCTGAGAGTGGCTTTCCTCCACATCTGAGGATGGAACCAGCTGTCAGAATGGGAGCTGGCGGTGAGTCTGATATTTTTTCAGTTGACGCCAGTTTGATGCCGATTTCTTCCCTCCACAGGAAGAAGGGAATAAATCCCCGTCCAAACAGGGTTAAATAAACAAGCATGTCCACCATTAATGAAGCCATTCCGAAATTTTGGAATTAATCCGAATCAATTTTGAAATGTTAATGAAAAATTTCGGAAGTCTATCAGATTCAAAGCGCCAGAGCCCCCTACTTCCGGAATGAGGTTTGAACCTTTTTTAAAAATTTATTAACCAGGCCTAATATACATACTGAAGAAGAAATCCCAGGGTTATGATTTTGGCAGGGATGGACAAGGACACGGTGTAAGTTATGGTGAGCCCCTCAAAAAAGACAGATCAGTACTGAATTGGTTTTACCATTCCACGTTGTTCTTTTTGCAGAGAGGTTAAAACCAAACCATTGAAAGGCAACTCTGAGGGCCCTTCCACACAGCCCTATATCCCAGAATATCAAGACAGAAAATCCCACAATATCTGATTTGAACTGAATTATATGAGTCCACACTCAGATAATGTGGGATTTCCTGTCTTGATATTCTGGGATATAGGGCTGTGTGGAAGGGCCCTAAGGCAGCAACAGAAGGAGTTGTGTCAGTGGTTCTCAACCTGTGGGTCCCCAGGTGTTTTGGCCTACGACTTCCAGAAATCCCAGCCAGTTTACCAGCTGTTAGGATTTCTGGGAGTTGAAGGCCAAAACATCTGGGAACCCACAGGTTGAGAACCACTGTGCTAGATGATTAATCTGATGCAAATCAGAAATATTTGACAAAAGAGAGAGAGACCCCTTCCACACAGCTGAATAAAATCCCACATTATCTGCTTTGAACTGAACTATATGGCAGTGTGGACTCAGCCCAGTTCAAAGCAGATAGTGTGGGATTTTCTGCCTTGATATCCTGAGTTATATAGCTGTGTGGAAGGGCCCAGAAGGAGTTAGGTTGCTTCGAGTTTTTTTTCAGGCTGTATGGCTGTTCCAATAGCATTCTCTCCTGATGTTTCACTTCCATCTGTGACTGGCATCTTCAGAGGTCTGTTGGAAATGAGGCCAGTGGTGTGTGTGTGTGTGTGAAATGTTCAGGGTGGGACAAAGAACCCTTGTGTGAATGTTGAAAGCTTGATTAGCATTGAATAGCATTGAATAGGCTTGCAGCTGCAAGGTCAATCAGTTGGGTATTTGCGTAAAGGTAGCCTGACTATTGTTGGCCTGGAGACATCTTTTGTTTAACTGGTACTTGATTGTCTGCTGTCTGGAATCTCCCTGTTTCTGAGTGGTGTTCTTTATTTACTGTCTTGATTCTGGTTTTTTAAAATACTGGAAACCAAATGTTTCTCATTTTCATGGTTTCCTGCTTTCTGTTGAAATTGTCCACGTGCTTGAGGATTTCAATGGCTTCTCTGTATAGCCCGACGTGGTGGTTGTCAGAGTGGTCTAGCATTTCTGTGTTCTCAAATAATATTCTGTGTCCAGGTTGGTTCATCGAGTGCTCTGCTATAGCTGAAGGAGTTGTTGTGGAGGAGCTGCAGAAGCAAGACATATGCTTATTCCTATCATCAACAGCATAAGTGCTAAAAAGCATGTAAATTCCAAATACAGAACTATGATATAATGCATACATCCATGTGTACATTTATATAGATTTTCACCTCCATTTAGAACATGCACTATTGAACATCAGTCTCAATTTAAAAAAATAGGATATTAGATCCCCCTTTAGATAGTCATATGTAATTGTACACATTCTTGAACATTTACGTTGGGGTTTTTGTTTTGTTTTGTTTAATGTTTCATGTTTATGACAGCTTTTAGGTGTTTTTTTATGGTTTACTCATTTTATAACTTTTGAATTTTGTAAATTTTTACGTATGTGTCCTTTTCATCTTTTGGGAGTTGCCTTGAGTCCTGAAATGAGGAAACGGCAGGAATAACAACAATGTCATCATTATATATCACCATTATCATCATCATCACTACTACTATTACAGTGATTTAAAAGTTATAATTATAGAGAGTTATCCTGATTAACATAATTGTTCAAGTTTAGATAGTGTTTTATTATAAAGAGAATCCCAGTAGATCTTTAAATTGTTGGCTTTATAAATATGTATCTCTTTTAACAGTTTTATCAGATCATCTTTCCCAGCGTATAACATCTAGATGTGTTTTTCATTTTTTTTAGTTGCTTGTAAGAAATGCCCATCTGCCTTCCCTGAGAGCAGGCAATATAGGACATATTAACAGTAGTGTAGGAGTGTTTACTTGCATTACCACCTTGTTCCATAATTCAGATGAGAACAGGCATGTTAAACTTTGTAACAGCCTTTGTAACAGCCTAAACTTTGTGTCATAGGTTTTGTAATCTTATGTGATGCAAAAACAAGTTTGAGGCCCTATTATTCATAAATATAGCTACCTTTTATAGGATTGTAAAGTTGCTACTTTGATGATAGGAACAAGTGAAGATTCTTTGTTGTTGTTTAGTAATACTGGTCAATTTCTTTTTACAATGATGTAGTATTTTGAAGTAACTTGTGTGGAATCTATGGAACCCGTTTTTATCAGGAGCATGTTTTACATCCCTGATGAAGTGTATGGTTATATAGGAATGAATGAATGAATGAATGGTTTATTGTACCAGTCATAGACCATAACATAAAATAATATACAACCTTAAAAGTACAAGAAGCACGTTCCAATTCAAACATGAAACGTATTCCATATACTGGCTCTTAAAAATTATAGTAGCAGTGACATGATAACAATAACTGTTGCACTTCAGACAAAGAGCACCTTACCTAGTCACACACACAACAGACAGTCTCTGAATAAATAGGCTTTTATTGAATCAAATATAGTGTCCAAAAAAGGGTTAAAAGAAAATCAATAGTAGAATATATCCAAGGTAAAACACACAGTTCAAATAGTTCCAAAAGGCAAAGGCAAAGCTATAATCCCAAAATCCAAAGACAAAGGTAAAATGCTTGATGAAAATCCCAGGGATAATACAAGGCAGCTATGAGGCAAAATGTGCACAAAGGCCTAGGCAAAATCAGGAGCTTCGAAACAAGACAAGATCTGGCATGGTATTCTAAACGAAGCCTGGAAACCGAAGACCAATTCTCTAACCATCTCAGGGGTCCGACTGGACGCCCACCTGTCCATGGAGGAGCAGATCGGCTGCACCTGCAGGACAGCATTCTTCCATCTCCGGTTGGCTAAACGCCTGGCTCCCTACCTCTCCCAACGCGACCTGGCTACGGTGATCCAAGCCACGGTCATCTCGAGGCTTGATTACTGTAATGCGCTCTACATTGGCCTTCCCTTGTCGATGATCCGGAAGCTTAAGCTGGTGCAGCACGCCGCAGCTCGCCTCCTCCTGGGTGCTGCAAGATCTGACCGAGCGACTCCACTCTTGCGCGAGCTGCACTGGCTTCCGATTGAATTCCGGGTCCTCTTCAAGGTGTTAGTCCTCACTTTCAAGGCCATCTATGGTTTGGGGCCAGTGTACTTGAGGGAGCGACTTACCCCCTATATGCCTGCGAGATCACTACGCTCCGAGGAGCTCAACCTCCTTGTGGTGCCTCCCCTCGGAACCTGCCGACTAGCCACTACACGGCGGAGGGCATTCTCTGTAGCCGCCCCAAGTCTCTGGAATGGCCTCCCGGAGGAGATCCGCGCCATCCGCTCTCCTGCCCTTTCGCAAGGCCTTGAAGACTTGGCTTTTTAGGAAGGCGTTCGGCTCTTAATTCAACCACATTGCCCGCTTGCCGCCTATGGTTCCCCCAGGTTTTTATCCCGTCCCCCAGCCTTTGCTGAGGGTTGTGCTCTTAATATGTTTTAATCTGTTGTGATGTGTAATATGTTTTTAACTGCTTAATTGTTTTATTTCTCGGTGTTTTTGCTTCTTTGTAAACCGCTCTGAGCTCCGGAGTGAGCGGTATACTAAATCGAAGTTAATAAATAATAAATAATAAATAAAATATAAAGACAAATCAGTTTCATTTTGCAAACCGACTGCTACGTCGCAGGCTGGCAGCCTGCCTAGATTGCCGAATGCTATCTCGGCGGTTGAATGTAAGCTCGCTCAAATTTCCAAGTGTCCCGTTATCAACATCAAGACCTTCAGAGTCCTGAACACAAGAATTCTCATCTAATAGGGCCCTGGGAAGGGAACTGTTCCCAGGAAAGCAAGCCTCATCTGAAAGGTCACTTTGCATCTCAGAATTCTCACTAAGCATCCCATCATCAGCATTTTCAGAAACATTCCCATCATCTCTAGCATACACATGAGCACCAGGCTGAAACACCACAATAACCATGTCTGATTTGTATCATCCCAAACTATCTCTATTTCTAGCCTTCGCGGTGGATGTCACTAATTTAGCTCAATTTTTTGTGGCCGCGACTGCAAATGTGGCAACCTTTAATGTTATATTTTTGGAATAATCCAGTAACAAGTCACAGATACCTGCTGACTGTTGCCATGCTGCCCTTTCTTCTAAAGGGGCTCCCAGAAGATTGTTTCTAGACTCGTTATACAAATTGCAATGTAACAGATAGTGTATTAAATCTTCTCTTTCCCCTGACCCACAAATAGAGTCATTGGGGTATGAGGGATCCCTCTATATCAGCGTTTCTCAACCTGGGGGTTGGACCGCTGGGGGTTGCAAGGGGGTGTTGAGGGGCTGCCAAAGGCCACCAGAGTACACAGTATTTTCTGTTGGTCGTGGGGGTTCTGTGAGGGAGTTTTGGGCTAATTCTATCATTGGTGGGGTTCAGAGTGCTCTTTGATTGTAGGTGTGCTTTTTGATTGATTGACTATAAATCCCAGCAACTACAACTCCCAAATTTCAAGGTCTATTTTCCTCAAACTCCACCAGTGTTCACATTTAGGCATATTGAGTATTTGTGCCAAGTTTGGTCCATATCCATCATTGTTTGAGTCCACAGTGCTCTCTTGATGTAGGTAAACTACAACTCCAAAATCCAAGCTCTCCTTCAGGGTAGAGAAAGGAGGGATATCAATAAGGTAAATAAATAAAATAAATAAATTGTCCTCAGTGAATTTTAGTAGTCACCAAAACAATACTAGAAATGGCATGCCTATGATGGAAGCAAATCTTAAGAGCTTTGAAAATGAACCCAGAAAATTAATGCCATCAGTTAGTGGAAGCTTACATTTCCTGAGTTATTCTGGAATACATACAACAAACTACCATATATTGGTTACGATTGAACTCTTTGGTTAGAACTAGGCATGCATGGCATGAATACTGAATAAAAAACTACAAAGACCTATGAATGATTCAAACCCTGAAGCAGAGGCTTCATAAATCCCCCCAATGAAGATTACAAATCAGAAATCCACCTGGAAACATGAATAATTTGGTTTAGATATACCCTCATTTAGCATTGTAGGCTGTGCCATAAGTAAATATGTTTGCAAACGAGCCTAAATGTGTCATTCGTATGACGCATGCTAATTTGTATGAGTCATGCTAATGGGGGTTAAGTGAGAGTAACAAGAAGAGAAATGAAATATCATAAACTGCTGCAGTGCACTGATTTGGAAGAGCACATAGATTACCTGGAGACATTTTCCTGTAGTTATACAGGAATTGTAGATCTATTTGAATTTCTGACAAGACTGGACCATTAGAGTAACAAGAAATGAAATATCAGAAACTGCTTGCATTTTTCTCGGTTCTCCAAACTAGAACATGTTATTTCTTTCTTAAATAATTTAAATGATGTGATTTATCTGGGACTTTGCTTAGTTAGTAACCCTTGCTCCTTTGTGTAGTAAAACTCCTGCACATAGAACCATACTTTGAAAAAAATGTATATAAAAACTAAGGCTAAGACTTGGCCTTTCTCTAACTGCCAAATTTAAATGGCGAAGAAGAAAAAAGATTCTTCAGATCATCCTTTAGAACAGTGTTTTTCAACCTTTTTTGTATTATAACAATTATTTCGCAATATTATTCGCAATATTACATGTAAGGTAAATATGCAATTATAATATCTTAATTTTAAATTGGGGTGCCCAGAACAGGACACAGTGTTGGAGTTGGAGTCCAAAACACCTGGAGGAAGGCCCAAGTTTGACCATATCTAGTCTAAACCTTCTTCCAAGCCCTTAATAAAGATGTTGCCTACCTTAATGTATAGCTAGAGTCTCCATGCCCATCTGTCGGGAGGGTTTGGGTGGTGCCTTCCTGCTTGGCTGAAGGGGGTCAGGCTGGATGGCCTTTGGGGGACCCATATTGCTCCCACGGGTTCCCTCCCCTCCTTTCCCATGTTAGCTGGCTGATTCCCTGCCTGCCTTCCTACCTACCTGCTCCTCCGGCTGCTTGCCTGCCTGTCTGTCTGCCTTCCGGGCTCGGGCTCCGCTGCTCTCTCTCACACCTCACATAGTGCCAACAGGGCTGGGCTGGGCTGGACCAGAAGTGCTCCCCGCCGGAACGGAACGGGCCCAAACAGGTCCACGCTACTGCGCGGCCCTCGCGGAAACAGGGACCTGCGCACTGAGGTTCCGGAGACAGAGTAGCAAACTTTATACATGACATCAGATAGATTATAATCTAATTTCCCACGGCACATCTGATGATCTCTCACGGCATACTAGTGTGCCGTGGCACACTGGTTGGGAAACACTGCTTTAGAAAAATGGCTTCACGATGCTTTAATGAAGATTATTGCCGTTATTTGTTCTATCCATGGAATGAGGTCTTCTGAGAAAAATGCCTTCTGATAATCTAAAATCTGGACTGGCAAAAAAGAACAATAAAGAAAGATAATGTTAGATGTTTGGTTTGCCACTGTGTGCAAATGTTATTTTTAGCTTTAGTCATTGCATATTTTTGACAGTATTACATGCATAAACACTTTTCAGCAGAGAGAAAGAATGACTCTGGCACAAAAGGGTATGAGACAGATCTTGCTTCTTGACAGAATGGGGTTGGACTGGATGGCCCACGAGGTCTCTTCCAACTCTATGATTCTATGAGATGATGCCAGTGAGGTCCTCAAGTGAACATCCTGTCTCGGGACTCTTCATTTATCATAGCTACAGTCCTTTCCCCATCACATTGGTTTGCATGCCTAACAGCCACATCTGTTGTATATCAATCATGGGATTGATACTAAAGATTTAGCTCCATGTCATCTCTTCCATATCTGCATTTAGATTTTATAAGGAAGGAAACCTGTTTGAATTAGGACCCCATAATATGGAAGTTTTTCACCACTTCTACCTGTTTCTACACACTTCAAAGATGGACTCCCACAGAGCCCATCAAACGACACATAACTGCTTCTGGTGGTTGTATGTGGGACTCCATCTTCACAGCGTGTTGAAATTGGAGGGTTTCAAAGACAGGCAGAAATCGACTCCACTCCTTTCCTTGCACACTTAAAAATGGATATTTTTCCTTGTGATGGCTAGTGGTGGATTTGTCCAATTACAGTGTGGGCGTTCATGTGGGTGGTCGGAAAATGCTCCTTCTGTTTCCATTAGTGGTTTAAAAGATGGTGAGGATCACATTGGAAAGAAACATTTTAACAAGTGTGCCTGTGTCCTTTAGTGAAAGGGCTTAAGGGGAATGATCCCATGGAAAGTGGTGTTTCAAAAAAGAAAGGATGCCTGTCTCGTTTAGTGTAGGTGTTTAAGGGGAACGATCCCATGGAAAGTGGTGTTTCAAAACGGATGCCTTATTTAACAAGTATGCTGGTATCCTTGAGCTAGTAAGGGGATGAGGTGATCCTATGTGATGGGGGACAGTACATTTTCTGTCTTCTTCAAAGATGAAACACCATGAAACACTGTGCAAAGAAGACAATTCCACTCGCTTTCCCCTTCTTGTGGGATGAAGTCCTCAGAAGGAAATCAGAAAAGGCCTGATCAGCCCGCTCTGCCAGCCATATTACCTACTGTTTTTAGAAGGCTAAGAAAAGCAGGTGAGGTGAGGGCATGATCTAGCTAAAACCAGGAGGAAGCCAGGAATCAGGAGATGTTGTTTATGAATTGAATGAATCCCTCCTATCCAATGTGCACACTGTCAACATTTTGCTGGAATATTAAAGTACAAATCACATTCTTGTCCCAACAGACATACATTGGAAACGTGGTGATCTCAGTGAACCCATATGAGCCTCTGTCCATTTATACAGCAGAGAAGGTGGAAGAGTATAAGAACTGCAACTTCTTTGCAGTCAAACCCCACATGTAAGTGAGAGATGAGTGCAGCCAAAGCCCCACACTGATGCCGCTCCAAGGAATGGGGTAAAATGGGTGCTGGTGGAAAACAAGCCAATCCTAAATTCTTCTTCACTGTGCTTCTATTTATAGCTATGCCATTGCGGATGATGCCTATCGTTCACTGAGAGATCAAGACAAAGACCAATGTGTTCTTATCACTGGGGAGAGCGGGGCTGGTAAAACAGGTGAAAATATGTTGCATTCTGGAAACGGTATTTCAGAACTCTTTGAATGAGAAGGAAAGATATATGGTGCAGTTAAAGCAGAGAAAGAAGCTGGGATAAGAAGGAGTTCTTCAGTAGTCTAAATACATTAATGTCAAAGTGTAATGCTTGGGTTAACTAACCATTGCACATGCTTAGTTAACACTCCTGCAGAGTTCTGGGGTTTGTAGTTTAGGGAGGAGCCTTTAATAATAATAATAATAATAATAACAACAACAACTTTATTTTTATGCCCCGCCAATCATCTCCCCTTGGGGCCTCTGGGAGGCTTACAAAGGACGAGTCCAAAGACAATTAAAACAACAAAAAACACAATTTAAAACATCAGTAAAAGCAATAACAACATAAGTATACACAACATAAAAGCAATATGGCTATAACAGCCTCACTAAACTACAAACCCCAGAATTCTGCAGGAGGCAGAAACTGGATTTAAAGTGGAGTCATTCTCTAGTGTGATGAAGTAGCAAAAGATGTAGGCTCTTGAGTGAATGAAATGGGTTTGCAGAAACGGCAGAAGAAGAACACACAAGAGTTTGAAATGGACCTGTTCATTGTTTAACAGCACTGGCTGGTTTCAATATAGCTATTTTGTCTACAGAGTTTATTTATTTATTTATTTAATATTTAAAACTTTTATACCCCGGCCTTCTCACCTCCGAAGAGGGACTCAGTCTGGCAAACAGCCAGTATTCAATGCTAACATTTAAAATCTAAACATCATAAATTGACAATAAAATTTACAATAAAATACAATACAATAAATACATTTAAAAAGCCTTTCGCCAAAGTAAAATCAAGTCCAACTTAAGGCTTTGATTGTGTAATTGCCCTGCTTTGTCCATAGTTTTTTAAAAGCGTGAAACATATTATTTGTTATTTTGCTTCTTAAGAAAATGTAAAAGAATTGTACAGCATCAGTATCAGTAATTTTTTTTATTAGCCCTCAGGCCATGTCACAATACAAACCAAACAAAATTGTACAGCATGAAAACATGACAAAACTTGAAATAATATGAAATGGAAACCAAAAAGTTTAATCTTATCAAATTTATTTGTAAATGTTATATTTAAACTATACTGATAATACAGCAATATTCAGATACTTTGTATTACAGTAAACCAAATAAGGCATAAGGCAGCATATCCATAAAAACTTACCATAATTGTTCTAGTTAGTACTTAATAGGCTGCATTTCTCAATGAATCTGTTTCGATGATCTTACTCTGATTATATTAGTTAACTTCATAAAACTTCTTCTTCACATGCAAGGAAGGCAAAATCATTCTTTAATTCAATAAATCTATCATATTTTCACGATAAATGTTATTCAGCAAAACTCAACCACAAAATTACATGATCCAAAGGCAGAATATATCCTGTCATTACTTCAGTTCTTATGGAAATCATCCAAAAGATACAAACCCCTTGGTATATGCTGCTTATAACCAAGGACTCCACAGAGCACCCTTTGAGAACTGCTTGTTTAGAGCAATATGTGGAGAAAATTGTGGTCATACTATGATATCTGTTTCAGGCATCTGTTTTGGGGGAAAGTGCACTTCAGTTCAAAACTATACTTTTTCTTTAACTGAAAGGTGATATTATGTTCTTCCAAAAGCACAACTTTATTATACACATACCAGTAATGTTTTAATGTTTAATGTGTTATAACTGCCTAACTTGTTTCATCATATTCATTGTGTCTATGCTTCCTTGTAAACCGCTCTGAGCTCCGGAGTGAGCGGTATACTAAATCGAAGTTAATAAATAATAAATAAATAATAATAAATAAATAAGAAGGATTGATAACATAACTGCACCATACTATGTTTATGGAAGAAAAGGCAATGCTTATTATTTTATTAATATTTTGTGAAGTATTAGATTGTGTACAAAATTTAACATTTTGTATCATGTATTATTGCCATATTGAAGATAATGTCTGAGGTTCTTTTGGTCAGCATAACTATGCCAGCTGAACCGGAGGAGAAGGAGCAGCACTAGCAAAGGCAAAGAAATGTGGGTGCTGCAACAATGAGGGGATGGTAATAAAAGCCATCTTGAGAAGGACAGCCTTGGCTGCCATTGCCCCACCTTTGCTATATCTCAGCTAAAAAAGAATTTGTTATATATAATGGTGAAACTGTAAATCATAAAACATCTTTCTTTTTTAAAAAAACCAAACAACCTTTTGATAGTACACTGAGGTTAGGATGATGTAACTAGATTTTATTTATTTATTTATTAACTTCGATTTAGTATACCGCTCACTCCGGAGCTCAGAGCGGTTTACAGAAGAAGCATAAACACCGTGAGTAATAAAACAGATTAAACAGTTAAAACACATTAAACATCAAAGCAGTTAAAACATATTAAAAACACTAGCCCTCAGCAAAGGCTGGGGGGACAAGATAAGAATCTGGGGGCATAGGCGGCATGGCACACAGTGTGGTTGAGTTAAGGGCCGAACGCCTTCCTAAAGAGCCAAGTCTTCAAGGCCTTGCGGAAGGGCAGAAGAGCGCGGATGGCGCGGATCTCCTCCGGGAGGCCATTCCAGAGACTTGGGGCAGCTACAGAGAATGCCTCCGCCGTATAGTGGCCAGTCTGCAGGTTCCAAGGAAGGCACCTCAAGGAGGTTAAGCTCCTCAGAGCGCAGTGATCTCGCGGGCACATAAGGGGTAAGTCGCTCCCTCAGGTACACTGGCCCCAAACCATAGATGGCCTTAAAGGTGAGAACTAACACCTTGAAGAGGACCCGGAATTCAATCGGGAGCCAGTGCAGCTCAAGAAGAGTGGGGTCGCGCGGTCAGATCTTGCAGCACCCAGGAGGAGGCGGGCTGCGGCGTGCTGCACTAGCTTAAGCTTCCGGATCATCGACAAGGGAAGGCCAATGTAGAGCGCATTACAGTAATCGAGCCTCGAGATGACCGTGGCTTGGATCACCGTAGTAAAGGTCGCGTTGGGAGAGTAGGGAGCCAGGCGCTTAGCCAACCGTAGGTGGTAGAATGCTGTCCTGCAGGTGCAGCCAATCTGCTCCTCCATGGACAGGTGGGCATCCAGCCGGACCCCAGACTTTTTACCGATGGCTGAGGGCAGAGGGCCACACCATCGAACGTTGGCAGCTGGTCGCCACCCCCCGGCGGCCCAGCCACAAGATCTCCGTCTTCGCGGGTTCACCTTCAACTTACTGGCTCGCAGCCATCCAGTAACGGCTTCAAGGCAAAGATGGAAATTATCGGGTACAGAGACTGCCCGGGGTCCAACCTCAGAATGAGCTGGGTATCATCAGTGTACTGATGATACTCCAGCCCAAAACTCCGTACCAGTTGGGCGAGTGGTCGCATATAGATGTTAAATAACAGCGGGGAGAGGATAGCCCCCTGAGGCACCCCGCAACTCAGCGGGGAGCCTCCGAGACCGCCTCCCACTTCACTCGCTGCAGGCGGTTTTGGAGGAAGGAGGACAGCCAGTTGAGGGATGTCCCCCTCACCCCTGCCACCGCCAGGAGGTGTGTCAAAAGTTGGTAATCGACAGTATCATTGTTAACTTTCTGTAAAAGTTTTCAGAATTAGTTGAACATCCCAGCTTGTAAGCAGTCAAGACCCTTGTGCAACCAAACCCTGTTTATCATGGAAATATGTTGGATCCTCCAATCTTTGAGTCTTGTAGGCCCCTTAATAATTAATTTGGACCTCACTTCATGACATGAAACATATCTAAGATAACTTTCCTTTCCTCTCTCTCCAGCTGGGATCTCTTGTCCAACAGCTCAGGCGGGTTTGGGTGTGTGATTCTAACATGTCATTGACTCTGTTGTACACCTCAATATTAGTGTTGTAATTTAGTCAAAAGAAGGTGTGTGTTAGATTTGAGTAAATATGGTACATGTAATTTGCATTCTTTATGTTTTATCCTTAATCTTTTTTAAATATCTGAATTTCAGAACCTTTTGTTGAACAGTGTTGCTTGATCTTTAAGGTCCCATTTTGCATTATATGGTCAGTATAGACCCAGTTCAATCTGCACTACAAAAGCAGTATAAGCAGGAAAGAGGTGAGAAGTGGCGTACCCCAAGGTTCAGTTTTGGGTCCGTTACTTTTTAATTTATTCATTAATGATCTGGATGTAGGAGTAAATTGTGAGGTAGCAAAGTTTGCAGATGACACTAAATTGTTCAGGGTAGTTAAAAATGAAACTGATTGTAAAGAGCTCCAGAAAGATCTCTCGAAATTGAGTGAATGGGCAACAAAGTGGCAAATGCATTTTAACCTAAACAAGTGTAAAGTCAGGCACATCGGGGCACAGAACCCCAACTACACCTACCAATTGATGGGGTCAAAGCTTTCCGAGACAAACCAGGAAAGGGATCTTGGGGTCTTGGTGGACACCTCAATGAAGTTGTCAACCCAGTGCGCAGCAGCAGTGAAAAAGCAAATTCTATGCTTGGCATGATCAGAAAGGGAATCGAAAATAGGTCAGCAAATGTTGTATTACCTCTCTACAAATCGATGGTAAGGCCACATTTGGAGTACTGTGTACAATTCTGGTCTCCGCAAGAAGGATATAACGGAACTGGAAAAGGTACAGAAAAGGGCAACAAGAATGATCCAAGGGATGGAGCGGCTCCCTTATGAAACCAGGTTGTAACGCCTTGGTCTTTTCAGCCTTGAAAGACGGCGTTTAAGAGGTGACTTGATCGAAGTGTATAAAATCATGCATGGGATAGAAAAGGTGAATAAAAGAAAACTGTTTTCTTTGTCACAAAACACTAGGACTAGAGGGCACTCCTGAAGCTCCAAGGTAGGAAAATTAGGACTAATAAAGGGAAATATTTCTTCACCCAGAGGGTCATTGGGTTATGGAACTCACTTCCAGAAGAGGTTGTGACAGCTGTCAGCCTGAACAACTTCAAGGCAGGATTAGACAGATTCATGGATACCAAGTGTATCGGTAGTTACTGAAAAGGACATTCAAGTGCCACCTCGGAGTTGGTTGAGGTAGGCAGGATGTCCCTGGGTACTGGTTGTGGGGGTCGGGAGCAGGTCAGGTTTTGCCCTCCCTTCTGCTCGAGATCCCCGTGTACAACTGGTGGGCCACTGTGTGATACAGAATGCTAGACTAGATGGGCTGAGGCCCGATTCAGCATGGCTCTTCTTATGTTCTTATGTTCTTAGTATAGACGGGGCCTAACTCCTGTTTGGATCTTCCAAACTTTCTGATTAAATCAATCCAGCCTTACATCTTTCTTCTTGTTTTCTACTTCCTTCGTTTTTACCAAGTGTTATAATCTTTTCCAGCGAGTCATGCTATCTCATGATATGTCCAAGGCATGAGAGTTTTATTTTAGTCAACTTTGCTTCTTGGAGGATTAGATGGTGTTACCCTATGTTTGTAACCCTCTTGTGTTTTCTTATGTCTGTTCATGGAGACTTCTCATATTTCCTCACCAGCAATGAGTTCCCATTTTCTTCATCCACATAAATGGATTGTCCCCTGATGAATGTTCCCCTTTCTACCTAAAATTACTTGAATATGCTCACTATCTTCCAACAAAGAACTCTGTGGATTGCAACAAGAGCATAGCTAATAGGAAGAATATACACTTCAGTTCTACTCATTGCTATTCTTTTTTTAATCCATAAGAGGCCAGCAAACTAGTGATGTCATATGTGGCAGCTGTATGTGGAAAAGGAGAGGAGGTGAACCGTGTCAAGGAGCAACTGCTGCAGTCCAACCCAGTACTGGAAGGTATGTGTTTGCCACCTCCCTCCTAGGAAATATGACAGGAACCAAGTCAAGATACAATCAAGACTTTCTGCAGTTATTACTCATTACTTGGGAGAGATCCACATGACTTTATTCAAGCCAGAGCTTCTGCTATGTTGCAAAGGCCATTACATTTTTCCCACACTCAAAAGAGCAACATTTTCTTGCTGGGAAAATACAGTTATTCTTCATGGTCTCTATGCATTATGCACATATGGGTGATATGCATCTAGTAAACAATATGAGTGGGCTGGTAAACAACACAGTTATACAGCGGTGTAAACTTAAATCATACAATGCAAGGTGTGGTTATACATATGCATGAATATGTACAGTACCCCTTAAAGAAAATCAAGCATATATTAAGATGAAAGTCTGTATTGGGCACAGTAGCCAACAAACATATGCAGTGGAAATCCGTATTCTACACTATACTGAATACGGATTTCCACTGCATATGTTTGTTGGCTACTGTGCCCAATACAGACTTTCATCTTCATATATTCATCTTAATATATGCTTGATTTTCTTTAGGGGGGATTGTACATATTCATGCATATGTATAACCACACCTTGCATTGTATGATTTAAGTTTACACCGCTGTATAACTCTGATATGCATCTACTCAGAATGGTTGAAAACTTCTATAACTGATGAGGTCATTAAGCAGGGACCCCATTTACACCACACTGTGTATGGTCAGGTGCTACAGTTGACAAAGAAAGAGAAATGCATATGAGGGCACTTCCAGACAGCACCAAATCACGGATTTCCCATGAGTGGCAAACAAAAACCTGGGACCTGTTAGCAGGTCTGCACTCAGACCTTTTGGTCCCGGAATTTCTGCCTGTGACATCCAAACTTGCTGATTCATTATGGGATTTCAAGGCCCCCAAGATGGCTGCTGTGGGTCATCTGCCGGAAATCTTTAAATGTGCAGGTGATAATATGTGCATTGTTCATAAGAGTTTAGTTCCTGGGACATAAATATCTGTTCTCCATTGCTTTCATCCCGAAAATATGGCAGAAGTTGACTAGAGAGCAAAAACTTTGTCCTGGCAAGAGAAACTTCATCCTCCATACATTTACTGAAGTTTGTGACACACAAACAAAGTTTGTGGAGGAGGACCACTACTTTCAAAATCAGGGCTACACTATTCATCAGGAACTGACACTTTCAAGCCAGGAACAGAACTTTGTAGCATGTCTTCTACCTTGTGCTCTCCCAGAGGGGATTGTATCTGACTGCAGCCCCCCAATGCACAGTTTCAGCAGTTCATTATCCAGGCCCCACTTCTCCTTTGCCTACCATCTATAATACATCAAAATAGGGACCATAAGCAGCACTTTGAACTGTGCTCAGAAATGAACTGATAACCAATGAAGCTCTATCAAAAGGGGAGTTAAACATTCCTTGGAATCAACCTGGTCAGCACACTACATTTAACATTGTAGACTTGCTGAAGTTTTGGAGTTTCCAAAGGCAAACCTAAGTACAGTGTGTTACAGTAATCCAAACAGGATGTAATAAAGCTATGTGTTACCTTAACCAGATCAAAAATGTCCAAGAATGGACACAGCCAATATGCTAATTTTGTGCAAAGGCATTCCTGACCACTGCTGAAACCAGACCACCCAAGCTCCTACCTGAGTGCATTTTGGCCCCTTCTACACTGCCATATAATCCAGATTTTCAAATCACTTAACTTTGAACCAGTCTACACTGCCTAGTATAATCCAGGCAAAGATAATATGTTTATATGGCAGTGTAGAAGGGGCCTAAATTATGAACCTAGAATGTGTCCCCATCCATTTCAGGCTGAATGTTTATTCTGTGATCTGCTTTTCAATTGACTAGAAGCACTTCTGTCTTCTTCTTTTCCCCGCTATGGTAGCCTTTGGGAATGCGAAAACCATACGCAATGACAACTCCTCACGATTTGTAAGTATTTACTGGGAAAATAATGTTTTGATGAACAGCATGTAGGATCTCATTTTCTTGGAAGAGTTGACATGTCATTATCACACCTATGCTAAACCCAGGCCCTCTACATCAATATTCTTCCTATTGTGTGCTTTTAATCGGTTTTTGTTCCACAAGAAGATTGATAAAGAACTGTGAAGCCTTGCTTCCCACTTCCGAAAAACACACACAAATCATTGAATTTCGGAGAATTCACTAGGTGAACAACTCTAGTGCTTACACAGCCCCAAGGATTAGAAACTGGTTTTAAAACTTAAAGCAAAGTAAACTAGCTGAGATTCCCAGGAAGATTAATTCATATCCATTTCCCAAGTGCAATCAGAAAATCATGGAATGCATATAGCCCTGTCTTTCAATGGGCGAACTGGAATTTGCCAGAGGTATGGTGCATGAGCAAGTTTTCTGATGCATGATGCCAACCATCTACTGTAACAAGAGACTACAAAGTGGTGTCCACACAAACTCCATAAAACACAGTCATGTGCTATGCGAAGGTTCTAGAAGTTACTGTTCTCATGTATGTTCTTATATGTGTCCTATTAGGCCAAAATAAAGGAGAATGAGAAGGTCTTTGAATGGCTCTACAACATTTTTGTAAATGGCAAGTACAGCCATGGGACAAGGAAGACGTACAGTTTTCTGTGTTGTTCTGTGTTTTCCGGGCTGTGTGGCCATGTTCCAGAAGCATTTTCTCCTGACGTTTCACCTGCATCTGTGGCAGGCATCCCCAGAGGTTGTGAGATCAGGCAGGCAAAATGCAGGAGAGAATGCTTCTGGAACATGGTCATACAGGCCGGAAAAAAACAGAACAACTCAGTTATTCCGGCCATGAAAGCCTTCAACAATGCCTACAGATGTCATTGGAATAGAGGTAATGAGGGGTAGATGGTTTTCATAAGTTATGAGTCCCACTAAAATTTGGCTCCTCCTATAATTTTCAAAAATGCTCTCCTCCATGTTGGTGCAGTAATTGGAACAAAAGTAAAATCAAAATTAGAAGCAAGATGTACAATAATAACAAGACCCAGTCATGTCTTTGATTACCTGCTTCCTCTCTGATTATTCTTTTTTTCCCCCCTAGGGCAAATATATGGATATTGAATTTGACTTTAAGGGTGATCCTTTGGGTGGAGTCATCAGCAATTGTGAGTATGACTGCCAAAACTACTAAGAGGAGGGGGTGCAAGCAACAAGACAGAACAGGAAGCTATAAAGCGAGAGTTGGCAACTACCAGGCATTGGATGTCACATTGATCAGCACCACACATTGAAAGGTCCCATTCCCTCTCCTCAGAAAAAAAAATGTGTGTGATTTTTGTTTGTTTCATCCCTAAGTGGACAAATAGCATCCCCTGAGATTTTCTTGATAGCTTTTTTGCTTTGCCTGGGCCTATAAAAAGCTATTTAGTGTGGGACAGGATCTCTTTGGGGATAAAGAATTGCATCAAACAAGAGCCTGAATTTTACATACTATACTTTTAAATCCTTCAGTGTCAAAATGGCTAATTTCCATTGAAATAGCCTTCAGGTGCTCTAGAAATGATTACAGTAAACATATGAAAAGGAGAAGTGTGGCTGAGTCTCCTTTCTGTCAATGTGCTTGTTGCAACCCATGTTTTGGGAGATAACCTTGATAAACCATGGAGGCTTTCCATGTATGTACAACTGACAAATGGAAGATATTATCCCATTTCCTACATTGAGGGGATGCTTATTATCTCCCTCATACAAGATAAGACTTCCAGAGGGACTCCAAGGAGATAAATTATTTATGTACATTATGTATGTGGAGTAAACAAAATCATAGATTTAAAATATGAACTCCAAACTATAGACTGAACAAATTCTGCATCTGGGCACTCTAGTTATCATAAGAGAGCCACTGGGAATGTGGCATAGCTGGCTAAGTGTCAGCTGCATAAGATCTCTCTGACCAGTAGGTCATGAGTTTGAGGCCTGCCCGGGTAGAGGTGGGTGCTCGACCTTAAGTGTAGCCTGCTGTCGACCTTTGCAGCCCGAAAGACAGTTGCATCTGTCAAGTAGGAGATAAAGGTACCACATTAAGTGGGGGGCACATTTTGACTGAATTATGAGGCCATTAAAGAACTCCAGGAACGCTGAGGAATGCGGAAGGAACAGCAAGGGACGCTGGGAACGCTGAGAGATGAGGAGTGCGTCAGCTCCCCCTGGTGGCTAGAGTTTGCCTCTGTTCGTCTATATGTGTGTATGTGGAAATGGCAGGGATTGTCTGCTAAGCATGTGTACCTGTAATCTGCTCTGAGTCCCCTTCAGGGTGAGAAGAGCGGAATATAAACAAAGTGTATTATTTATTATTATTATTTAAAGACCTATTGTGGTCTCAGTGTGATAGCGACACATGAATGAGGCTGAGGGCTCTTCCAGATAGTGTCATAATTCAGGTTAAAGAAATGGGGCAAAAAATTGTGGGATCTGACAGTGAGTCCAAACAGAGACCTGTCAGTCATGGTAAATGGTCCCCCGCTGTCCTAATGCCTTCTTTTGTAGCAGACTTTTAAAATCTGCAAGATGGATGGAGGGACATCCAGCGGAAATTTACTTTACATTTTAATTGATGCTCTGAGATGCACTGGACCTTATATGAGCTGGTGTAGAAATATCTAAATATACACATAAGCAGATTTCTAATTACCTCTCCATACCCTACTGTAAATTCAAGCGCTGTTTAATTTCAGAAACATCAAAACAAAGGAATTGCAGAGAGTTTTTATGGGAATTGCTTTCCAAGTGTGCTTCCATTTCGCCACCTGTGTGTCTGTGGCTCCTTTTGTTTACAGCCCTCATCAACTGTTTCAGGCTTTTAAAATGTGGTTATCTGCTGGAGCAATCCACACCAGTGTATAGGAACAAAGTCACTTGTTTTCCTTGACTGCCGGGATATATAGTCATGTGTATATGCACCTTTTTCAACAAAAATTGGGTTTTAAGCACACCTTTTAAATAATAATAAGCATAAGCTTTATTTATATCCCACCCCAACTCCCTGAAAGGACTTGAGGTGGCTTACAACAGAAGAAACACAATATAGTAGAAATAAACATACAACCAAATCAAACTTAAATCACACAATAATTAAAGCACAAAAAAACATATGTTTTCATCTGTTAGTTTGAATCAGTGTGCATTTTCCTTTAAAGTCTTTAGTCGTCCCCTCCCTGTTTATTCCGGTTTCTTCTGCATTTTAGGATCTGTGCAGACAAGCCCCAAGAAAGCTAAGAAACAATGTGTATAACAAAAGTTAGAAAGTGACAGTGGAAATAGAGAAAACAGACAATAGCAACCAAGGCAGCACTGGAGAAAAACCAGCTTGACTGAACAATGGAGATGGCATCTTGATTTCTTTATGCTCTGTTGATGGTTTTGCAGATGTTGGAGTTGCGCCTCATTGAGACTCATTAAGAGTTTATAAGATTATAACACTAGATTTGAGACTCGTAATTACTGTGCCGGTAAAAGGTGTGTTCCAGATATCCCAAAAGTTGATTTATTGACCAAGATAAGGCAATCACCAGTAAGAAAATAAAAACTGAGATGATATGGAGAAGCCTAGCAATTTCCATCATTTAGTGCCACATTTTCAGGTTTCACCATCTCATTGTTATTTTCTCACCAAATGTTGCCTTGTTCTAGGTACATACAGCATGCCATTTTCTGAAGACTGACCAAGAACAATTTTGACTTTGAGCTGATCCCTTGTTTTTTTGAAGGGCCCCATGAACCCAAAACATTTTAGAAATGGTCAAAAACATGGTGAAAATCATGCTCCTATTTCATAAGGTAAATAAAGGTCTTGAAATGGGAGACATGAGGAGATTGTCTCAAAAAGATTCCTATGGGCATCAGTGTGCTCCAAACACAAAATGGAAAAGACCGCTACTACTATACAGCTAACATAAACAGAAGGACTGGAAAAAAGTCCCCAATTAAACAACTTGTGTAACAGTGGTAAAGCTAATTTTCAATTAAATGCAATAAATCTATAATCCCAGTTAATACATACAGACAAGCATGCCATAGGTAGAGTACAATCACAATATTGTTTACTCACGGACACGATATGAATCCCACAGTTATAACAATCCAGTATCCGTGGCGGTGTCGATACAATTCCAATAAGCACGGAATAATCCGGTATAGCAATACAATGTAAATTATCAAGAACACATAGTTCAAAAACTCAGTCTCAAAGGAAAATCCGAATTAACTCAGTCCTATGGTATGCAGTTCAGAAATTTGTAATCCAAGAAAATAAAAAGTGTCGATTCCAAGTCCAAGAAATTCAGTGGTTATTCCAAGTAGATATTCAACCTAAACGTAAAGTCAGTAGCGGCATTAATGCCAAACGTTGAAACGCCGTGTACTAGGATGATAGATTTATTGCATTTAATTGAAAATTAGCTTTACCACTGTTACACAAGCTGTTTAATTGGGGACTTTTTTCCAGTCCCGTAGCATGGTCCTTCTGTTTATGTCATCAGTGTACTCCAACAGCCCGTGGCAGCTGCCCATCCAGTTTCAGGTGATGGCTTTGTAATCACAGTTGGAAATCTTATTCAAATAAAGGTATGGCATCTCAAGAGGTGTCACACTGGAAATGTATAAAATGCTCATTGATTCTAAATTGGCTTTGTACTGGGGTCAAAGCAGATATATAAATGCAAAATCATTTATGTAACTAATTAATAACTTAATAACTAACTTAATAATGAGACGCTGATATTGTGTTTTTAATGTTAAATGTTAAATTGTATATGTTGAAATTGTATTGATAACTGTTGATTTGTTTGTCTTGAGCAGTTCCTGCTATTTGTACACCGCATCGAGTCGCCTTCAGGCTGAGAGAGGCGGTCTAGAAGCAAAGTCTAGAAGCAAAGTAAATAAATAAATAAATAAATTAAAATAAGTAGTCAACATGTTTGGGCTTATGTGGAATGTATCTTATCATAACAAGAGAAAAAATATACAAAAAATTGTAAATTTTATAAAATGCTATAAAGAGTAAATGGCTACAAAATTGTAATTATAGTAATAGTACCATATTTCAATGTAAAAACAGCTATATTTATAAAGGTTGAGGATAAAATAGTAGAGGCGGTGTCCTGTCACATATGATGTGCTTAGAGTTTTGTTCAAAGGGTGTTCCATATAACTGACCAGAATATTTTTATGAGATTTTTTCTGGGACCGCTCTTATTATATGATGGTGCTAATGCTTCCTTATCGCTCAAAGAACAGTAAGTACTGAGGATATGGATTGCTAAAATTTCAGACCAAAATATATCAATAACAAAATGGCAGGTGCAGTTTTGATCTATGGTCCTGATGGGAAAACCTATTAAGCAATTTTCAAGCAGAACATCTCTCTTGGGGAAAAAAAATCTTGCTTGGCACGAGTAAATCAGTTATGTTCAAATGAGTGAAAGAGTTCAGAACCATAGTAATCTCTGTAATGATTTATTAATGTAAAATCAAATGGACTTAGAATGATACAGATCTATTCTCTCATATAAACAAAACAAAACTGAGAAAGTGGGAAGAGAACAGTAAGGAGCCTGATCTTAAATAGGATAGTCAGAAGGTTTCATTGTTATGCATAAAGATTCAATAAAATAATTTTTTAAGAAGGAAATTTGTCTTCTACCATATTTCAAGTAAAAACAGCTATATTTAAGGTTGAGGAACTCCCTCCAGTATGTAAAGATGGGAGGCTTCTCAGTTTTGGGACTGAAATGGAGGCTGGAAACATGCTCATCCTAAGGCCCCATCTATACTGCCCTATATTCCAGGATGTTGTGAATCAGCCAGTGTTTGTGCTTCAGGATCATGCTGTTTCTGATGTGGAAAATGATGCTGTTTCTGATGTGCAAACTGGTGCTGTAGTTGATGGGCAAAATGAAAGTGATTTGTTTGATGTTTCCCCTACTGACCCTGAAAGCGAGGCATCAGTGCAAAGAGTTGGTTCTCATGAGAATTTTCCTGTTAGGCAAAGGGATGGTGGTTCACTCCCTCAAGATTTAGGTGGGACAACCTGACACCTGGGAATGTTAATGAGCAGCTAGATAAGGAGTTGGAGATTAATAGTTGTCTGGATTTTAGCCAGGGGTGGCAGATAGCCCAAGGTTTATGCCGCAGTGACAGAATTCAGCAATTAAGATCGAAAGTTGCCAAGGGAAAGCGCAACCAATTCATGTCTGTATTTACGATTTTATTTTGTGGGCATTTCTCGGATCAGGCTATGTTTAGATTCAAGCTTCATGTACCAAGATTTCTTGTTCCTGTGGATTTCTAGTTTCTTCAAGGAGTCTTGTTTCTAGTCTTGTGGATATTGTCTGCCATTGCTTGGTCTGCCTTGTAACCTGTGGATTCTGGTTTTGGGATTTGTTTTGCCTTGGAATGCTTTTATCTTTTGTGGACATTGCTTCATGTTTTTGTATTTTTACTGACTTTATATTATTGGAACTTCCTCACTTTTCTATATCAACTATTTTCTCTGGAGCTTTTATTTGCTCTAAGAAATGAGATTTGGATTTTATCCTCATTGTGTGATGTGTTTAAGTCAGAGGGCTTTTTCCAGCTCTGGAGTGCAACACAGGATCTGATCCCAGATTATCTACTTTTAACTTCATTATGTGAGGGCCCTTCTACACTATACTAAAACACAAGAGTATGCAAGTTAAAGCAACTCGCTTCCCCTTGGGTTACACTTCTCACCCTTTACCCAAACCCCGGGCTTTCCTGAGAGGGATGACTAGATGGCACCCCAGGTCAAACAAAGGTTTACTCGGGGTGCCATCCAACCCCCCCTTTACCCCCCACTTTGGCTCATAAAACTTACCAAAGAGGCCTCTCTCTACTCTCTATTCCTGGCATGAGAAAATGATGAGCCAGAGAGTGAAAATCCCTCCTTCCTACCACCTCCTGATGCACCATTTTCTCATGCCAGTAAGACTAGAGAGGGAGACCTGTGCTGCCAGCAGGCTTCTCTGGTAAGTTTTGGGACTGAAATGGAGGCTGGAGGGGAGAGGGTGGGTGCCATCCTGCTCCTCTGGGCTATTTGGAGCCTGGAGAAGTGGGATGGCTGTGGGGAGTGATCCTTGGGACCAGGCCCTTAGCCAAGATTTTGATAACCAGGGGGGGGCGGGCTGAGTTTGATTTGGGGGTGGGGGGGGGAGTCTAAGTGAGAGAGGATCTACCCTAGCAAACCTTTTGTATCGTTATCCCAATACCCTCATGCATATGGGATATATTGAGCATGGTGATCAGATCATGATATGAATAAACATAACAGTTTAAATAATGTACCAGTAAGGTGTTCTTGCGGACCACCCTGAGAATTTCGGGGGGGGGGAGGTCTGAAGCCCCTCAAGTCTGTCCCAACAGGGCCCTCACATCTAAAGGGCCCTCACATCTAAGGTTCGGGTTCTTTAGGGATTTTTAATGCATGCAGAGTAAACCAGAAAACTCTATATTTATAGCACCTAAATGAGTTTGCTATATATTTATGGAACTCTGTCCTAGGATACTTCCTTATTTCACTTGTTTTTTCTGCACCTTTAATCATTAAGTTAAAAAAGTTATTATGTACTACTTCTTTGTGGAGCCTGTTCTTTGTTCATTATTGCTACTGTTCATTAATGTTTGGGGAAATACTGTTTCTTTCTTTGTTTTCATTTTGGCTGCCTAAGAACTAGCATCTCTGAGATGAGAGAACAGTCTTGTCCTTTTTGTTTGGTTAACCATACTTATATGATGGCTGCTAAAACTTTCTTGAGAGTCCCTTTTTACAGCAGCCAACTTGAGTGAGATGGAGAATGTTTCAGTCCTTGTCACCTACATTTTTACCATTAGTTGAACTCGCCCCCAAAGGATTAACAAATAAATGTGAAAAAGGGTGGGTGCTGGCCTTAGAGAAAAAGTAAGGACGACCATATATTGTGCAGTTTTGTAGAGGATATTTCAAACACTTCAAAGATTGAAAAGACATTTGACGGCAGAACCAGACTGCAAAACAAGACCTAAATCCAATTATTAGTATCAACTAGAGTAAGATGTATTGAATAAATGTAATCAGTGTAGCCTTTGGATGAACATTCAGTGATTTATTCAGTGGGTCTGCTCTAGTTGAACCAACAAATGGTTTGAGACACCTACACTTAAAGTATGCAAGACCCAGTATGAAGAGTCCCAAAACCATGCCAGGATCCCAAGGTATCACCTGCATATGAGCTTCAGCATACATTTGCCTTGGGATTATGCTCAACTGAGTGCTTTTGGGCATAGCGATAGCTCCTAGATTCATCACTATGCCAAGAGGCATTATGTCCAATATTAGCCCACTCAAAGTTAGGGGTGGCCCTCAGTTGTGGCTACCAGAATTGTTCCTGGCTGCCTGACCAGGTCTAACTGGTGTAAAAGGAGTGTGTACATCCTAAACTGAATCTGGCTGGGAACTCTTTCATGATCTAGTATACTAGAAGTGTTAAGATAAGGGGCATGGCCGACTTACCGGCCGAGCTGGTTGCAAGGCAGGGTTGCCCTCGCGCCATCTTGGTGATTGAGAAGGGGCTTCTTCTCCCCAGAAGCCCCTGAGGTAGGGGAAGGTTTCCCGCCTTCAAAGCCGGCCGGCCACTGACGGGGCTGGCCCCGCCCCGCCCTTCCTTGCAGCCGGCCGGCCTGCACTTCCACTCAGGCTGCTTACTTAAGGCTGCCTGGGACTGCTCAGGCCACACGCTGGGGTCGGATCAAGCTGGCTTATCGACCCCTTGGTTGTAAGGGGGGATAACGCCCAGACCCCCTGGGGTGCCGAGTTTCCTTGGACAAGCATTGGGACGCTCGCACCCCAGGCTTGCAAATGCCTTTGGACATTCGTGAGGCTGTCCGACCCTGATCCAGGACCCATGCGTGGCTGCCAACCCTTTGTTCCTGTTTTCAATAAATTGAGTTGTGGCCATTTTCATCCAACCACTTGTGTCTGTGTTATTTCTTGGCGCGAGGTGTGTCACCCTTGCACACGCAACAGAGAGTGAGCCTTTAAATATGACCCTAGATAACTGTTAGAGATAATGACCGAAAGGACTGATTGAGCAGAAAAAATGAACTTGAGGGCTTTGGATTCTTTGTGGCTTCATTTTTTCTGTTGTCTTTTAAAGCACTGCATCTTTCTCCCCTCTTCTCTCTCCTACCTCTTACTCCCTGGTTTATTTTTAGACTTGCTGGAGAAGTCTCGTGTGGTGCATCATGAGAAGGGTGAAAGAAACTTCCACATCTTCTATCAGCTTCTGTCTGGAGGTTCTGATCAGCTGCTCAGTAGGTTCTTCGTGTTTAAGAACTCCTTTGCTTACATAGAGGTAGGACTTGGGATGATAGGAAATACAGAAAGAGTCAGGGGAGAATGTTGGAACTAGGGGGAATGTAGAAAGGGTCAATTAGTAGATCACTCATCAGTCCACTGAATCATGATTACCCAAAGTCAGCAGGTGAGATTGGATCATGAGGGTTAAAATAGATCTTGGGCTTGAAAGGGCTGGACCAAGGACCTATGTAAAGGTATTAGGCTGTTTCCTAAAAATCTTTGTCCTAGAATCTTTCCAGATAGGTAAAAAACGTTAGCAGAATCAAATCAAGCTGGTTAGATAAGAAAACAAGGCAAGCATTCTGTGCTGTAATTCAGGACTGTCCAACTGGCGGCCCGTGGCCTGTATATGGCCCCCCAGCCCCTTCCCTGCTGCCTCCTACCCTCCTTCAAGATATCTGCTTTTTAAAATTAAAAAAATATTAATTTTTTTTGATTTTTTTTTCACGGCGGGGGGTGGGTGAGGGGCGGGGCGGGGCAGGGAGGAGGAGCAGGCTCCCTTCCTCCTCCTCCTCCTCCTACTTCCCTCCCTCCCCTCCTCCGCCGCCGTCTCCCACGCAGGCCCAGTCGCAGCCGGCCATCCCCGGCCGCTGCAGCCTTACCTTTCGCGGCGCTCCCGCCGCTCAGCAAGGCCAGGCGTGGTGCCAGAGGCTGCTGAGGCGGCAGTTGGTGCTGCTGAGGTGGCGGAGGAGGAGGTTGGTCCCGCCGCGCCTCCCAGAAGAGTAAAAAGCGGCGGGGATGGGCTAGGTCGCCAGGAAAGTTGAAACCAGGAAAATAATGTAAACACTGGGATTTAAAGGGGAAGTAGCAAGGAAGGGTGTAATCCAAGGTGAAAGGATTACACCCTCCCTTGCTACTTCCCCTTTAAATCCCAGTGTTTACATTATTACCGGCTTCAACTTTCCTGGTGACCCAGGTCATCCCCACTGCTTTTTTACTCTTCCGGGAGGCGCAGCGGGATCTATCTGCATTTGCCATCCACTTGGGAGAACCAGCAACCCGGGCTTCTCTCCAGCTTCCTCCCGCTCCTGCTTCCTCCCATCCATCCATCCATCCATCCACCCTTTCGTCCTCCCTCCCTCCCCCCTTATGTTAATATTAAATATATGGAATTGTTTAATTATGCCCCCCATGTGTGGCATTCCCTCCCTCCCCCCTTATGTTAATATTAAATATATGGAATTGTTTAATTATGCCCCCCATGTGTGGCATTCCCTCCCTCCCCCCTTATGTTAATATTAAATATATGGAATTGTTTAATTATGCCCCCCCCATGTGTGGCATTCCCTCCCTCCCCCTTATGTTAATATTAAATATATGGAATTGTTTAATTATGCCCCCCATGTGTGGCATTCCCTCCCCCCCCTTATGTTAATATTAAATATATGGAATTGTTTAATTATGCCCCCCATGTGTGGCATTCCTTCCCTCCCCCTTATGTTAATATTAAATATATGGAATTCTTCCATTATGCCCCCCATGTGTGGCATTCCCTCCCTCCCCCTTATGTTAATATTAAATATATGGAATTGTTTAATTATGCCCCCCAGGTGTGGCATTCCCTCCCTCCCCATTATGTTAATATTAAATATATGGAATTTTTTAATTATGCCCCCATGTGTGGCATTCCTCCCTCCCCTTATGTTAATATTAAATATATGGAATTGTTTAATTATGCCCCCCATGTGTGGCATTCCCTCCCTCCCCCTTATGTTAATATTAAATATATGGAATTGTTTAATTATGCCCCCCATGTGTGGCATTCCCTCCCTTCCCCCTTATGTTAATATTAAATATATGGAATTGTTTAATTATGCCCCCCATGTGTGGCATTCCCTCCCTCCCCCTTATGTTAATATTAAATATATGGAATTGGAGCCGGGGAGGGGGCGGAGCCAGGGGAGGGGAAGGGGTGGAGCCGGGGCGGAGCCGGGGGCAGAGGCAGACCCTTAGGCCCCCCAGGTGATCACTGACCGGAACTCAGGCCCCCGGTCCGGTAGAAGTTGGACAGCCCTGCTGTAATTGATGCAAAGAAAAAGGAATTCCAATAACTGTAAGTGGCACAGCAAACAGCCCCATCCCAAGATGCCCTCTTTGATATAATAATTATGGCGTAGAAAGAGTTCTGTGTCACAGTAACATTAACAGATTTCTTATAACATTATTTTCCATGGATTATGGTAATTGCATGAAGTATCATCTTAGAGTTTTGGTTGTGCAACTATAAAAAGTACTATTTGCAAATGGGAATTCATGTGAATAGAACTGTGTTGGAAATTCAGCATATATATATATATATATATATATATATATATAATGATTCTTATGCATTTAATGAAAATAAGTTATTTTGTGGAGTTTCCTCAGGGACTTGAGAATGGAAAACCGATCTTTTGTGCAAGCTCTCAAGACATGGCTCTTCAGCAGAGCATTTAACCTGTAACTAAGTAGATGTCCTTGTTTCTGTATAAGTTCTGACTTTATTGATGCATTGCTTATTTTATGCTATGTAAGTCGCCCAGAGTACCTTGGTGGAGGGCGACTAATCAAATAATAAATGCTGATGATGATGATGATAATGAAAAGACATCACTGCCTCCTTGATGTGGAGAGGTCAAGGAAGGGATGGAGGGAGGACAATGGAAGAAGTTATGATGATGACCGCAGTTCCTTCTACTCAACAGAACAATTAAAGCTGGAGCGAGATTGTAGCCTTTATGGCTACCTTAACAAGGATGCCACAAGCCTGCAGGGTATGCATGATGCAACAAACTTCAAAGCTGTTCAGGTATGAGCTGTATTCTGATGGGTTGGGAATCTGAGTTGTATTGATCAGTGAGAGGAAAAAGGCTGTCCTATATATCATAATAGCGATATGATTGTCCAAGATTAGCTCCTTGAGTGGTTGTTCCTTGTATAAATAAGAGGCAACCCCAAAAAATATTCAAAAGAAAAATAATGTAAGAAGAACTCTAATCTTTTAAGATTGTGGAGCTGAGATTTGTATTTTGTAGTTTTTAACTGTTAATTTTATATGTTTGGTTGTGATGTATTGTATATGGGCACTTGTTGCTGCTTGTTCACCACCTCGAGTCGCCTTAGGGCTGAGAGAGGCGGTATAGAAGCATGGCAAATAAATAAATAAAATAATCCCCCACCCCCAAAGTAAAATGATGACTGAGCATGCTCGTTGGTTTGATGGCTATGGCAGTGGGATGCAGAAAAACAAGGAAGAAATACCTGGAACAAAGTGTTATTGGAAACAGCATGACTGGCCAGTCAGTTATCTGGAACCCTGTAGATAAATACTCTTAGTGAGTGTTATACTGTAGATGCCCTTTTAAAAGTACATTTCTGTGAGACCACCGAGTAGCCCTATAAGACCTGTGGAACTGTGCAAGCCAGATCTGTGTTTTTTTGTTAGTTTGATCCTTTTCTCCTCACATCCCATTTTTGTCATTGGATTTTTGCCTCTGTTTCCAGTACTGTCTTACATCTTGGTTTATTTCTGTACGGTGATGAGCCGAGGATCTTTATGATGTTCAAAATCTATCCTGCTTTTGTTTCCATGAAGGATGCAATGCGAGACATTGGCTTTTCCCCATCAGAAGTGACGGCGGTGCTGGAAGTGACAGCTGTTGTCCTCAAACTGGGCAACGTGCAGCTGCGGGAACAGTTTCAAGCCAGTGGGGCAGAGTCATGTGATATCCAGGATGACAAAGGTCAGCAGAATGGGGTGCATCATATCCAGCTTTACAGCAACAGCTCAGTCCAACCTCAGTTTTGCCCAACTACTGGGGATTTTGAGAATATGATCTTTCTATCCCATGTATGAATGCCCACAGTTTGCTGTCCATTAGCTTCATTTTTTATTTCTGCACCATCTTTGCTTTCATTTGTTAAATAGATTAGGAATGTAAGGTGCTCTCTATGAGAGAGCCAGGAGGGAGAGACAGGTAGAGACAACATTCATTCACATTTTGCTGATACAATATTACTGAGATGCGCAGATCTGCAAAAGAAACTGTTAACTATCTCATGTACTTCCTCTTGAATGATAATATCTAGTAAACAATATTTTACCATCATATTTAAGTTTCCCCACACATACAGTTTTCATTGATATGAAGTGGGGATTAGATTCTGTTTCATCAGGTTCTACTAGGGAGGAGGAGTGGGATGTAGAACATCCAGTTTGCATAATATACAATCACACTCTCTACATAAAGAGTAGTTCAGACCAAGGAGCTGCCCTTTTCTTCCTTCACTTCCAGATAAGGGATTTATCTTGATGATGACCATTTAAGGAAGGTCTTACCGATCTGTCAATTTATTTGTCTTTCTCAGCTTTCTCCAACTAGCTACCTTCCAATTGTTTTGTAATTAGCCACTATACTCCATGATCAAACAAAGAGGATTTTTTAGTGCAAAACATGGAGAAATAGCTTGGCCCGACTTACCGGGCCGAGCAGATTGCGGCGCTGGGTGTCCTCGCCACCATTTTGGATCAGGAGGGGACTTCTTCCTCCCAGAAGCTCCCTGGGTGGCGAGAGATTTTCCTGCCACTGGAGCCAGCTGGCCAATTGTGGGGCTGGCCCTGCCCTGGCCTGGCTTGTAGTTGGGGCCAGCCCTCTCTTCCTCCCGGGCAGCCTACATAAGGCTGCCCGAGGCCTACCAGTAGGCACTGGGCCTGCATCAGCTTTTCCACCCACCCTCCCTGCATGTAGCATTGCTTCACATTTGTTAGCTTATCTTGCTGTTGTTTGGTGTTCATCTTGCTCTGTATTTGGTTAGCTGCTCTTGCTGTTGTGTATTTATCTTGTCACAACTCTGTGTTGGGCGTGTGGCATGGCCCCTGGATTGGGGTGGTGTATCGCCCCTGGTTGGAAGAGGGGATAACGCCCGGCCCCTGGGGTGCCGTGCTTACGGGAACCGGCGGTGTGCCAGTGGCACCCAGGGATATAAGTATCTTCGGACAGCAGCAGTTGTCCGACCCCTGATCCAGGACCCATGCATGGCTGCCAACCCTTGTTCCTGTCATCAATAAATGAGTTGTGGCCATATTCTATCCAACTACTTGTGTCGGTATCTTCTTGGTAACATGGGGGGAGGTGTATCACCCATACACACGCAATTAGTTCTGTGTAATAACTGAGAAATGCTAGCAGTGGTAGGTGGTGCTTAGGATAGAAGAATATAGGGGGCTCCTTTATTTTAGCAGATAATGACAAGCATCCAAAAAAATGTTTTCATTGGGGAAAAAATGAGAGGTTTAGTTGATCTCTCAAGCAGAGCATGTGAAGGTTTAATCAGTTCACCAGCTCACCTACAACCACACACTAACTAGCACAGAATGCAATAAAACTTAGTCTTCTTCATAAGATATATAAAAATAGTTTTACTCATAAAATGTTATCAGAATGGTTTCATCTTCTTGAGGAAAAGTTAAAAAGAGGGAGACGTTATATTACATGGTATCAGGAAAGAGTTGGAACATCTCACCAGTGGCTCTATCACATATGCAGCATGGACTGGAAACAGAGATGAGCAAATGAGACCCAGAGAACAAAATGAAGCCTGTGTAATGCAGGAAGAGAATGGCTGTGAACAAAAACACAAACAAACAAGTAGAAAGTTACCATAAATTATGCTTCACCTAAATTCGATGAGCAGTGGCTCTCAAACTTTGGTCCTTCAGATGTTTTAGACTTCAGCTACCAGAATTCCTGACTGTTAGCCAAGTTGGCTAGGGCTTCTGGGGATTGATGTTCAAAACAACTGGAAGACCAAAATTTGGGAATCTGTCCTAAAGTGGCATGCAGTCTAATCACCACTGAATATAGACATGCAGAGATTGCAATTTTCAACACATTTACTTTTCCAAACTGTAACAGCCCGATTTACACATGAGGTTGACTTATACATGAGTATATGCATTACTAGAAACTTTTACCTGTCACACCAGCAAAATAACTTGGTTCATATTTGTTGCATGACTTTTTAAAGGTAATGGAGGTTTACTATGATTATCCCGTCTCCTAAATTAGAAATATGCAGTAACTTATTGCTTCCAAAGTTCAGGCAGAGTTTGAAAGCAAGTTGTTTAGATGAGTGGCAATTTCCAGCTTTTGCTATTTCCACATAACGAAAAGAACCTTTTTACAATGTTTTGCCATATTTTTAGTAGTGTATGATGGTTTGATTTGTGCCATAATCACTCAAGGCACTTTCCATGTTATTTTTACAAGCACAAAATTTTAACATCAGAAATTAAGTACCTTTGTTTATTTGAGAGGCATTTACTCAACTGATGTGCACAAAAAAACTACAATTATTCAGGTTAGCCTAGGCATCATAATTTCCTAACTAGAATTTATGAGGCACTATCACTACTGTGTATGAATTTTGCTGTACTCAGGGACACTCAAGTGCCACCTCGGAGTTGGTTGAGGTAGGCAGGATTACCCTGGGTACTGGTTGTGGGGGGTCGGGAGCAGGTCAGGGTTTTGCCCTCCCTTCTAACGAGATGTACAACTGGTGGGCCACTGTGTGAACAGAATGCTGGACTAGATGGGCTGAGGTCCGATTCCATGGCTCTTCTTATGTTCTTATGTTCTTACCATCTTGAGGTTAACATGAGCCTGCCAAATTGTGTCCTCCACCCTACCACCATCTTGAGATAAAGCCTGCCAAACAGCCATTTGATGGGCTGTGTGGACACAACTGTAATGGGACGGCATACAAGAATGATCCTCCCATTGCAATTGTGTGTCCCAAATTTTGTCAAACAAGTATTTGTCAGGTGGATTGAAATCACAATCCATATAAAGAAGAGGACTCCCCTTCCCCCTCCAGTAGACATAGTAAGACAACTAGCAACATTATTTGCCATATGTCTCCAATGCAAGCCTGCCCCTCCTGTGCCCATTTTGCCAGAGTTTTAACAACTGGGCGGCTTTGGAGGCCTCATCTTCTCCTTTGCCTTTGATGTCTTGGGCTAACTCTGATAGAGAGAAGGCACAGGGGGGTGGTTACTACTCATTTCCCCACAAACACTCTCAGTGAACATAAGTAAGGAAGAGAGAATGTGAACAGATAGAAGACGCTCTCTCTGTGTAATTCTCATTATCTTTGGATATGACTGAGAGGATGTAAGGTGGACATGGGCCCTGATCATATTCACCATCTATCCATGTCCTCTCTTTGACCAGACTTCTAAACCTGATCCTTCATGATGCCCTGAAGGGATGAGAGCAATTGTTCATCTCTATTGCCCCAATCTTGAACTTGATCCATGACTTGCGATGTGTTGCTACTGTCAGAAAAAGATAAAAATGGGCATTTCCTTTTTTCTTTTTCCATTCCCACATCTTCCACGATGCAGTGATACGAGAGATCTGTCAGCTGATCCAGGTGAATGAATCTGTACTGGAGCATGCTTTATGTTCTCGCACAGTCGAAACCAATCAAGAGAAGGTGGTGACAACCCTGAGTGTCCCCCAAGTGAGTATGGGGCATAAGGAAACATACACATGCATACACACATATACTTTGTAGTATGTTGCTGATTCCCATGCAGAAATCTATTGTGGGATACCTGCATTATAGTTTTCTTCAGTTCAATGGGTTTCAAAGGTGGGGGCAGTCACACTGACTCAAGTTGCCTTAAACAGCAAATTTTCTGTTACATGCTAGATTTTGCTTTTTGACATTTAATTCCGAACAGAACCACTGTTGTTGTTTTTTTTCCCAGTATAAAAAGTTGGGCCTGAAAATACAGGTATTTTATGTTAGTCTGATGACTTCAAGAAGCAAGCCCTTTTTACTGGTAGCACTTTGTTGATGGAATTTACCCCTCAGGAGTTTCTTCAGGGTTATAGAAGTGCATTAAAACTGATTTGAGCCTAACTGTTCCACAGAGCCTTTTGGGAGAGCGAGATGGAGAGCAGAGGTGGATTTAATTGTCTGCTGCTTCTTTCTCATCTGTTCTTTTAATACTCATAAATATTTTAATTTTAATGTATATTGTTTTATTGCTGCATTGCTTTAACTGAATTTGTTTCTAGGGCTACTATGTGCGGGATGCCCTAGCAAAGAACATATATAACCGGTTGTTCAACTGGCTGATTAACAGGATTAATGAGAGCATCAGAGTGAGTATACACAGTAGCTCTATCAATCTGATTAAAGACATTCTTCAGATCCCCTTGAAGTGGCATTTATATACCTGCAGACAAACAGGGTTCAGTATTCCTGAGCAGGCTGTTCGTAGGATGCTTATCTTGTTTTTATCACACTTAATAAGGGTGGATAAAAGAGCCTTCCCTATCTATTCCCTGTTAAAAGATTCAAAAGATTAAGAGTGTAAATGCTTTTGGAACATCATGATTCAATAAAACTGATAAACACAGGTTCTTTGTTTTCATAGGTGACAACAACTGAACACAAGAAAGTGATGGGTGTTCTGGATATTTACGGCTTTGAGATTTTTCAAGTGAGTGACAGATATTCTGAAGACAGAGATTTGGTAACAGTCTTGAAAGTTGCAATGCAAATTCGTCCTAATAGGATATTAAAATGGGTCTGTGCACATTTTAAACTAAGGAATATAAGGAAAAAACTGAATTTATGATGTTCAAAAAGGCTGTGATGAGATTTGAGTTGGAGAAAGTAGGTAGAGTCTTCCAACCCACACAAGAGGTGGGGAAACTTTATCACTTCAAGACTTTGGCTCCCATTGGTTTCACTCAGCAGGGCCCTTGGATGTATCAAAACATCTGAAGTGATATTAGTAATATTAGAAGGTTTTGATCTGCGAAAAGGATGGCACTCCTATCTTTGGTACGGAGGAGCCAAAACGGAAAAAAACTTTGGGAACCATTTTATTCGATCCTCTTTATTGAAAATCTGGCTAAAGTACAAAGATTTTATGTATACTATGACACCATTGTGGCTGTCACCTCTAGAAGCCAACCAAAGAAGGCTACTAGGTTGGACAGAATGGCCAAAGTATAAAGATATATTATTACAAAAGGGAGGTGTATCAACTATGAAAACACATGATGAAATCGCCAAAATGTATCCTAATGTGTTATGGCTACATTATTTCCAGATGAGGGAAAGCTTTAATAAAGATAAGGCCAAAGGATTCAGTGTTGCCGATGGACCATGGGACACAATTCTTAAAAATGAAAAGAAAACTATATCTAAAACATACTCCATGCTCTTGAACTGGGCAACAGAGGAGGAAGTAGTTAAACAATCGATGATAAAATGGGCACAGAACATTGGAAGACCCATTCAACTAAAGGAATGGGAAAGGCTATGGACAAAACAGCTCAAAATTACATATGCAACCGACCTAAAAGAAAATTGGCTTAAAATGATCCATCGGTGGTATATTACCCCTAAAAAACTAAGTATAATGTATAAAAATGTGGAAAATACGTGTTGGAAATGTGAGAAGCAAGAAGGCTCCTTTTTCCACATGTGGTGGACCTGCCCTAAAACTAAGGAATACTGGAAACTAATTCATAAAGAATGCAAGGAAATTCTCAAGGTAGAGTTCCAAATGAAACCAGAACTATACCTACTTGGCATCATAGATAAAGAAACTTTCAGCAATGATAATACGGAAAAATTCTTTATCTTCTTGTCTACGGCGGCGAGGATATTGTTTGCAAAAATGTGGAAAACCAATCTCTTACCAACAAAGGACCAATGGATTGAGAAGATACTAGAAATTAGAGAGATGGACGAACTCACCTTCTGGCTAAGACAGAACAATGGCAAGGGGAACATTAGAACAGATTGGACGGATGTAATTGATTCTGTTAGAAATACAGATTGAATTATAGATTGGAATGAATAATATGATAAATATGATTAACAAAATATATGAACAAGAGCACAAGGGATGCTCCAGGGTTAAAGACTTGATAAAAAGAATTAATGTTAAATGGCGTGGAACGAGAGCGGAAGTCATTTTATTTCCACTTCCCCTTTCCCCTTGTATGTCAATGTTTTATATGTTGTTTGTGTAAAATGTTAAAATTTGCAATAAAAATATTTTTAAAAAAAACATCTGAAGTGGTACACTGATTTGCCAAATATACTTTAGATTTTTAAATTTTTCATTGATTTCCTCATTTTTGCAGGACAACAGTTTTGAGCAGTTTGTTATCAATTATTGTAATGAAAAGCTCCAGCAAATCTTCATCCTGCTGACCCTGAAGGAGGAGCAAGAGGAGTACATCCGCGAGGTAGATTTATTCATATTAATGGTTTGCACAATAAAATGAAATGCCATATTTCATTGCATAAGAGTCACCAACATATAATAGTTTTCTCCCATTTTAGGGGTGGCAAAAGTTTGTATTTTTTAATTCCTCACATGATAGTTGCACCCTTAGGTCACTTGCCTGGGCATAGCACCACAAAGGTAGTTGTATGCCTGCTCCCTTTCTTTGGTGTTATGAGGCTTGATCCGACTGCCTGGCCAAGTCAAGCCCCCTAGTGCCAAAAGGGCAGGCACATGGGGGAGTGAACCTGGCTGGGTGAAGCCCCATAGCTGGTTTTTTCATCACACAATAATCTCAACCCATTTTTCATTTTAAAACGGGAAAGATTGTGACCATTATGCGTTTAAATACAGTAGTACGTATTCAAATAACTGTAAATGAACAGCTACTAATAATGTTAAGGATTGACCATAAAGCTAGAAAGAAAGGGTATCTGTATTTTACAAGATAATAGAAACATGGCACATACTATTGACTTTTGGGAATTCTTGGAGCATTAAGTGATGGCTTTAAGACCAGGTAGGCTTTTGAGCTGACCCTCTGTGACTTTCCATATGTTCTTAAGAACATTTTCCACACTGAATTACAACTTTCATGAATGACTTGCTAGGGAGGTCAAGGGGTTCTCCTTCTTTGAGATATGCAAGTTTCATCATTCTTGGTCTTATCAGTATTATTAACGTTGGCACAGTTGCCTTGGGCAAGCTTTTTTAGACCCTTCAGTCCTTGTGTTTTGGTATCTGTACCTAGTTTGCAGGCTTCTATCTACTTTTTAATGTATATCACTGCACTGATATTGTCATTCTCAGAGTGGTAATTTTGACCCCCATGCCCCAAGGTTCATCCTTAGGGCCCTTCCACACATCTATATAGCCCAGAATATCCGAAATGCAACAGAGGAAGCCAGTTGTGAGTTCTCTTTCCATTGTGCTCTTTCTTTTCTTCAGGGGGTTACTTGGACTTCTGTGGAATTTTTTGATAACAGCATCATCTGCAACTTGATAGAAGATGTAAGTTCTTTTCACAATTGGGTGGATAAACTAGTGGCTATGCACCACTTGTATAATCAGTTTTTTCTTCCAATACTTGTGCGAGTGTCAGAACCAATGATGTGTCTGATTAAGGTAGACTTGGAAGACCTGGGGTCTTCCAAGTCTACATATAATTGGAAAATGGTTATTTATTTATTTATTATTTCAACGTATATACCACCCTTCCCAATAGGCTCAGGGTGGTTCACAACACAAGCATAAGACATAATCACAAAACAGCATTTAAAACACAATAAAAGCAATTTATACTAAGACAGAGAGTATGGATTAAGCGGAGCCTCTAAAGGTTGAACGCCTGACGGAAGAGGTTAGTCTTACAAGCCCTCCGGAAGGAGGACAAGTCTGTTATTGCTCAGACCTCCTCTGGCAAGGCATTCCATAAGTTAGGCGCTGCTACCTGGATCCTAAAATAAGTGAACTTAAAGAGAGACTCAGTCACCATCTACAAGGGGCGGTCTAAGGTTATTTTATATGGTAAGCGAACATTACTTTGGTGCCCCCCTTTGTCTCCACCCCCTCTCCCTTTGTCTGCGCCCCCTCTTCTTTTGCCTCTGCCCCCTGCCTGCCCAATTGCGTCATGTGACGTGTTTACAGGCTTCTGCGCCTGCAGGAGCTTCTGGGCATGCGCGGAGATTTTCGCACATGCGCAGTGGCTCCAGAGCTAAAGTTGAGCTCCGGAGCCACTGCACATGCGCGAAAACCTCTGCGCATGCCCAGAAGCTCCTGCAGGCGCAGGCAGCCTGTAAACACGTCAGCACTCTGCATTCGGCATGCAGGGGCGGAGGCAAGGAGAGCTAAGCCTCTCCCTTTGCCTCCGCCCCTGCATGCCGAATACGAGTGCTGACGTGACATTTTGACAGGCTTCGGCTTCAGCACCTGCAGGAGCTTCTGGGCATGCGCATTGGCTCCGGAGTTCAACTTCAGCTCCGGAGCCACTGCACATGCGCGAAAATCTCTGCGCATGCCCAGAAGCTCCTGCAGGCCAGGCGCTGAAGACGATGCAGCAGCAGGGAGGTTTGCTACGGCGGCGTGGCCGGCGTGGCAGCGCCCTTCCCAGAAGATGGCGCCCCATGCGGCTGCGTACTTCACGTATACGTCGGACCGCCCCTGCCATTTGTATTCTGTTCCATATATTCATCAGAAAATGAAGAGGTCATTGTAGATTCATATAATGCTTGTCTGGAAACAGTTAAGCTGCCTAATAGTAAACATAGATAACTATGAAGAAAACACTTGTTTTTTTAATGCTTTTTAATGACGTTGATTGCATGGTGTATTTTAAATTGTATTGTGGTGTTGCGGCCTGTAGTGCTGCGAATGTAAGCCGTGCTGAGTCCCCCTGCGGGGGTGAGAAGCTACGGGGTACAAATACCACAAATAAATAAATAAATTGTTGAAGTCTGAATGTGGCCTTCTCACCTTCCCCACCCTGCCTTTTCAAGTCAACAGAAGGGAGAAGTGTCCTTCCTCTCTGGATCAAGACTGTGAGAGGTGCAACAAGAGCTGGTTTGTAACTACTGCTTCTTTGCACAGAACACAGGTGGGATTCTGGCCATGTTGGATGAGGAATGCCTTCGCCCGGGGAAAGTGAATGAAGCTACCTTCCTCAACAAGCTCAATGTCACATTTAAGGATAACCAACGCTATGAGAGCAGAGTAACCCAGAATGCCAAGCATATAATGGACTCCAGCTTGCCTGCAAACTGCTTTCGCATTCACCACTATGCTGGTAAGGTAAGTGGTCCCTAGGAGACTTTGAGCAGACAGTGAAAAGTAACAAAATGCCATTCCCAGAGTGCAATGGGTTTTAGTCTTCTTTCCAAAAGACATACATATTTTAGAGACATTTTGAGTTGTGTAGTGGAACTGCAATTGTTCAACAGCTAGAACCACTGTCTATCCTGGCTGGCGGGGGTCTGGGAGTTGCAATGTAAAGAAAAAACCTTTCCAGACTTTGTGCCTAAGACGAGAATGTCAGAATGTTGGTGCTGTCTTCTCACAAAGATTCACCAGATTTTGAGTGTTGATGATCCAAGACATTTAGAAAGTCTGAAGCAGAAAACTGAAATATTATCCCTTTATCTTTATTGTAAAAAAATAAAAAGAATTTTGCTGATTGAAATGTAGTCCTTTATACCTTCATGAGCTTTCAATTGCTACGAATGTAAGGTACCTATTAATTCATATATTATTCAACACTAAGTTCTTCTTTGTATTTTATTGATATGCTCCCAGTTCCATTAAGACAGTGCATCAGAGGAGGGACTGGTGATCCTCACAGGTCCATCTTAACCAAGGACAGCTTCTTTGCAAAAGTAATATATTTCCCCTACTCGTCACAGTGTTTTGCAAATATCCCATTGCTATTATTAAATACAACAATGCTGGACAAGTTATTCATCTTGTTTGTTCTGTTCATGGCCTTTCTATTACTTTCTGTTATACTTCAGAAAGAAAATTCTTAAAATTTATAAGAAAATGGAATAAAATTTGAAAAGTTCATATAGAAAAGTTCATATAGAAATGCCCTTAAAAATGTTGCCCCAGCTGTTCATTTACGTTTCTTATAGCTTGTTATTTCCAGGCACTTTTTGGGCTTGTGTTGCACAGTTCAGTCTGTGTATGTGGCGTCAGCAATTGAATATTTCTTTTTGCTCCGCCTCCGAAATAAAAAGAAGAAAAAAATTGTCCACATATACAATATTAAGATAGGTATTGTGGAGAAGAAAGAGTTCTAGTATAGATCTATTTGCTCTGCTTGGAGATGATATTTTAAATATATGACTAAGTGGGGTGGTGCATTTTCATTCCTTAGATAGAAGGGTGATGGGTAGTTCTAGGTCCATCTACATTGCACAATTTTATAGCCATTTGATCCCAATTTAATTGCCTTGGCTCGGCTTTATGAAACTTTTGAGATTTGTAGTCTGGGAAAAGACTTAGAATTCTCCACCAAAGTACTGGAAGGATGTACGTCGAGTAGAGACCTTTAAGTCTCTTACAAAACTACATCCAAAAGCCTGCTGTATTCACAGATGCATTGATTCGGGCACAGGTATGCTACCTTGGCCTTGAGCCATGGGGAGAGGTGGGTGAGAAATAATAATAATAATAATTTTTATTACAAATCCCACAATTCCTCAGGATGGAGTCAAAGTGGTATGAAACTTCTGTAATGGTGCAGTGTATATTTACTCCTAGTAGGAAATTGCAGTCTTAACAAGATTTTAGCAAAAGTTAACTTTCAGGAAGTTATTTGGGAGCAGTGAAGGAATTGATTTGCAGGCCAAAACATGTGGTTTCACTCTGGTTGAGCTTTCTCTTCTTTAGGCCTCCCCAACCCATCCTCCGAAGGAGCAGAAAATGATGTGTCTGAGTTACTTATCTTCTGAATCTTCTCCATTTCAGGTGACTTACAACGTGGCTGGATTCATAGAGAAGAACAATGACCTGCTCTTCAGGGACCTGTCACAGGCCATGTGGAAGGCCAAGCATGGGCTGTTACGCAGCCTCTTCCCTGAAGGGGACCCTCAAAAAACCTCGCACAAACGTCCGCCTACGGCTGGTTCCCAATTCAAAGCCTCTGTAACGACCCTCATGAAGAACCTCTACTCCAAGAACCCTAATTATATAAGGTAGTGTGTATATGCATGAAGCTTTGAGAATAGATCTGGGCTGTGTTTTAACTAGTCTGTAGGAAGGGATGTGGGAGATTAGCAATTTGAGTAACCTTACATTCCCTTTTCTGCCAGGTGTATCCGGCCCAATGACATCCAAAAGCCTGCTGTATTCACAGATGCATTGGTTCGGGCACAGGTACGCTACCTTGGCCTGTTGGAGAATGTACGTGTTCGTCGGGCTGGCTATGCCTATCGGCAGGCCTATGAGCCATGTCTGGAGCGTTACAAGATGCTATGCAAGGAGACTTGGCCACAGTGGAAAGGAAGTGCAAGGTAAGTGTAGACGAAAGACAATTTCCTGAGGGCTTGAGAAATTTATTTAATGATGTTCTGCTTTCTGGACTCTTTCCTGGAAGCCCAAGATCCACCATAAACAGGCAATTAAGACAACTTTATATAGAATTCTTCCAGTAATGGTACACCCTCCACTATTTCACTATTTCACAGATGAAAACTGGGACACTTGTGACCAAGCAACATCAGAATGTGGTCAAGATGACACAAGTTATTAATAAGGATGAACGCCTGAAATGGAAGAGACCGCAGGGGTTCGCTTTTGTCTGAGCCTCCTGGGAAGAGCAAGATTGTACCTCTCCTCTCTCCGTAATAAGTTATTCAAGCCAGGCTACTACTGCACTTTGAACTACTTCTGCATAATTCCCAATGTGGAAAAATGAGAGGAGACTGGGGGCCCTTCTACAATGCCATATAATCTAGATTATCAAATCATATAATACAGATTATCTGATTTGAACTGGATTATATGAGTCTACCAGCCAGATAATCCAGTTCAAAGCAGATCATCTGGATTTCATATGACAGTATAGAAGAGGGCTAAGAGGGCACTAAGAGAAGAGGGCACTAAGACTCTAAACTATCTAGTCCGTGAGCTGCTTTTTGCTGCTGCTGCTGCCCTTGTTGCCCATTCAGAAGCAGCTCTGCAGCACCTGACATCCTGCTTTGCAACAGCTGCAGAGCTGTTTGGGCTGGAAGTCAGCCTGAAGAAAATGGAAGTTTCCTACCAGCCCGCACCACAGGAAGAACAGAAGAACACCATCATCCCCACATCAGCATAGGCAAATCTGTGCTTAAGTCCGTTCAGCAGTTCACCTACCTGGGAAGCATCATCTCTTCAGACGCCAAGATTGATAAAGAGATAGATCACAGATGTAACATTTGGAAGGCTTCACAAAAGAGTCTGGAGTAACAAACACCTGAGACAAAGCACCAAAATCAGTGTGTACAGAGCTATCATACCGGCTGTTCTCCTATATGGGTCTGAAACATGGGTTACCTATCACCAGCACCTACGACTCCTCGAACACTTTCATCAGTGCTGTCTTCGCACAATCCTAAATATACACTGGACCGACTATGTGACGAATGTTGCTGTCCTTGAGCAAGCAGGGATCACCAGCATTGAGGCCATGCTATTGAGGACACAGCTGCGCTGGGCAGGGCACGTCTCTAGGATGGAGGACCACCGCCTCCCAAAGATACTACTCTATGGTGAACCCGCCACAGGTCAGCGCAAGAGAGGCGCCCCCAAAAAGAGATATAAGGACTCCCTGAAACAACATCTCAGGCTCAGCCAGATTGATCACCAACAATGGTCCACCCTGGCCTCACATCGGGAGGCATGGAGACACACTATCCATAATGCTGCGGACTCTATTGAGAAGACACGCCGAACGGGTCTCGAAGAGAAACGACAACGCAGAAAGAACCGCAACTTGGAAACAACATCACCCAAGGAGACTTTCTGCTGTGCTTTCTGCAACCAGACTTGCCTATCTCAGATTGGCCTTTTTAGTCATCAACGCGCTTGTAAAAAGCGTGGGATGAGTCCTTCCTAAAGAATCTTCATTCGCGAAGTAATGCCGAGAGAGAGATAGAAGAGGACTGGGACATTTTTAATGCAGCTGAGAATGTGGGACAGCAGAGGATTAAAGGTAACCCTCATTCCCAAATTGGAACTGTTGCAGTTGATCAAGCTAAAGACTGTAACAGTCATAGAAACTTGGAGCAAGCACTATTTCCAAATCATAAATGCCATGGTTCGTTTTTGTCATACCACACTGGAGTTGTAGCCGGCATCTTTATCAATGGAAAACATCAAGGACATGGCTCAGAATGCCTTCTATATTTTGTACAGTCCAGTTGATCCTTAAAACAATTCAGAGTGAGCACAGCACTGTCTATACTGCTCATATTTAACAACCAATGATGGTATGTACTATCTTGTTTTACTATGATTGTACACATTTACTCAATAAAAATGATATATATATATAAATATATAAATATATACTGCTCATATTTAGACTAGATACTTTCCTATCACTTTCCCATTATTCTTTTCCTGATGCAGGGATGGCGTTCAGACCCTTTTGAGCAGTTTGGCCATCGACCCTAAGGAACTGGCATATGGATACAAAAAGATTTTCATACGAACACCACGTACAGTAAGTTGTGGGTAACTGAAAGTCTTTAGTTAACCACAATGGGATACTATGTGTGATAACCGAGTGAAACTTCATAAGGGAGAATTTTCTGTGTGGTCATCTCTCACTCCATATTGATGACTTTTCAACTTTGCCCTTGCAGCTTTTTGATCTGGAGAGCAGACGACAACGGCGAGTAGGGGAGCTGGCAGCCCTGATCCAAGCTACTTTCCGTGCCTGGAAATGCCGCAAACACTATCTACAGATGCGCAAGAGCCAAATCGTTATCTCTGCCTGGTTCCGGGGCCACGCAGTAAGATGCAGATATGAACTCACATTTGATTTTAGACTTGCAAAGCATTCTTATTCTCTTCAATAGATGGTGGAGTAGTTCAAATTCTTTGCTTGGCATGCATCTGTAGGGAGAGTGGCCCCACCATTGGTTATGCAATACTTATGATTTGCCCCTTTAGTTTCTAAAGATGTGCACCAGCCAACCACAAAATATGCTGGTGCTGGTGAGGAATGTTTACAGATTCTGATTGTAGGAGTTACAAAGGGTGCAAAACAGCTTGAAACTGTTTTGTTTCCTCATCAGTTGTCATAAGTGTCACAAAATTGTGGAAAGGAATTGCAGTAGTGAGTGATGAATTATTACCTTCTTCTGCCTCCTTAACGATCTTATAATCTCTGTTCATGGGAGAAAGAACCATTAAATAACATTGGCCATCGGATCAACCCTATGCATTGGAGTTAGAGAGTAGTAGTATATCCATTAACAAAACAATTTATCTACCCAATCCATACACTGCTAATTTATTTATTTATTAATTATTCGGTCTTGAATGCCGCCACTCCCCGAGGGCTTGGAGCTGTTTACAATACGACATAAAACACCATAAAAGCAGAAATTTAACACCAGTTGAATCTAGACTAAAATTTCAATTCAACAATCGAACACCCGCCAAAATAGAGCTGTGTTTCTCAACCTGGGGGTCAGGACCCCTGGGGGGGGGGTCACCAAAGACCATCAGAAAACACAGTATTTTCTGTTGGTCATGGGGGTTCTATGTGGGAATTTTTGCCCAATTCTATCATTGGAAGGGTTCAGAATGCTCTTTGATTGTAGGTGAACTATACATCCCAGCAACTACAACTCCCAAATGTCAAGTTCTATTTTCCCCAAACTCCACCAATATTCACATTTGGGCATATTCAGTATTTGTGCCACGTTTGATCCAGATCCATCATTGTTTGAGTCCACAGCGCTCTCTGCTGTAGGTGAACTACAACTTCAAAACTCAAGGTCAATGACCACCAAACCCTTCCAATATTTTCTGTTGGTCATGGAGTCCTGTGTGCCAAGTTGTGTTCAATTCCATCATTGGTGGAGTTCAGAATGCTCTTTGATTGTAGGTTGACTATAAATCTCAGCAACTACAACTCCCAAATGACAAAATCAACCCCCCCCAACCTCACCAGTATCCCAATTAGGACATAGTGGGTATTTGTGCCAAATTTGCCCCAGTGAATGAAAATACATCCTGCATATCAGATATTTATGTTATGATTCATAACAGTAGCAAAATTACAATTATGAAGTAACAATTAAAATAATGTAATGGTTGAGGGTCACCACAACATGAGGAACTGTATTAAAGGTTTGAGGATTAGGACAGTTGAGAAACACTGTACTAGAGTTTAGCACTGCTTATCACAATGCAACACCCCTTCACTCCTTTGACATTCCTGATGTTTCCTCTAAAAGGAAAATCAGGGAAAAAATATATTAATTTTTGACAAATTGTCATGTCCAACAAATGTTCTGGAGTATTTGGATTGAGATTTGGTCTATTTCACTGGAAAACCAGTTCCTTTCTGACATTTCTCCAATCTGTGCAAATGAATTTGATCCACTTTTGTTTTTTTGCAATTCCAAGTACCACACAACTATTTCCTGTGCTGAAACATATCTACAAAACATACTTATATTGATTTACAATTTACAAAAGGCTTCGGTCACCTATGGCAGTGTTTCCCAACCTTTTATGAACCGCGGCACACTTTTAACATTAAAAAATGGGCACATCACACCCAAAATGACACAAAATGACACTCTAACACAGTAAAGAACAGCTGGGGTTGATGGCCTGCTGGGAGCAGCTGCTGGGAGTGCCAAATCTGGGAGGGGCGGAGCCAGGCTGCACCATGCCCCGCCCCCTACCCTGGCTTCACCTCTCCCAGCAGTTGCTCCAGCCTTGGGGGCAGTGCCAAGCCAGTGGTGCCAGAGCCAGCACAATGCTGGCTTGGCACTGTCCCCTCAAGGCTGGAGCAGCTGCTGGGAGTGCCAAAGGCGGGGAGGGGAGCCCCTCCCCCAGCTTCAGCTCTCCTACAGGCCATGCCATGCCCCGCCCCTCCCCCAGCTTCAGCTCTCCTACAGAGAAGGAGCATGAGCGGTGGATGGGCTTCAGTGGGTGGGGCTCCTCCACACGGCTCCAGCAAGCGAGGGGCGAGAGTCATGGTGGGAGTCATGGCAGATTGGAGGCTGGCTGGGGAAACGGCCGAAGGAGGCAGCGACCCGGCCCCTTCTTCTTTTTCTTCACCATTGCCACTGCCCCTTCCTCCTCCCCAAGCAGCAGGAGTTCGGCAGGAGGGGGGAGGAAGGGGGGCAGAGAGCTTTTCTCGCGGCACAGCAGGTCTGTCACGGCACACTAGTGTGCCACGGCACACTGGTTGAGAAAGACTGACCTATGGAATATAGTTCTTGCAGTGCACTCCTAAAAGTGACTTCCGCTATGAATTTGGAAGCCCTTTCTTGGCCAGAGAATAGGATTTGGATCTTGAGACCCAGGAACTTTACCAGTGCAGGATCTTTATCCTCTTTTCCACTAGTTGCAGAAATAATAGAATTCATTTCACAATCAAATCAACTCCTTATGCTGATTCAGTGAGGTTTTGCATGCTTGCGGTCTGCTGTCTGCTAAGGTGAACATTTTGTTTTGCAGCAAAAGAAGAAGTATGCGAAGATGAAGGCATCAGCTCTTCTTATCCAAGCCCATGTCCGGGGCTGGAAGGTGAGCTTTGACTATTCTGTCAAATCTCTGATTGAAAAGAGCCAGGTTTATTTCCAATTTTAAACTGATTAAAATAAACCCACCCAAGGGGGTGAAATGAACAGTTTCTGAGAACTTAATCACTTGAGGGAGTCAACCCAGCCTTAAAGCTGATCCCTATGGCACAACATCATGCACATCCCACTGTCTTTTTGCCTCCTCCTTGCAATTAACCCATGTCCTGTTATTGATGGGAAAAACTTTTGAATAGCTGCCAGTCCTGGAATTTTATGCAATGGGATCAGTCTGCTTTTGAAGTGACATCATAGGGCAGGATTCTCCTCTTCTTCCACTCATCCCTATTTCCCTTGCTATTCATAAACTGTTATATATATATACACACACACACACACATATACAGGGGTGGTCTAAGGTAATTTTATATGGTAAGCGAACATTATTTTGGCACCCCCCCCAACATTATTTTGCCCCCCCTGCAAAACAAATATACAATTATAATATTACAATACCATTAGTAGTATTATATTGTATCAATGTATATACAATATATTACAGTACATACTCATACTATATTATATCATAATTATATTATACTACATTACAATATAATTATATTACAATATATTGACATTATAATATAATATAACATTCTATTATATTATTATTATTATAAAATAATAAATAAAATTATTTATTTAAATAAAATTATCCTCTACTAAATATTTTCATTACTCCTATAAAACTCAAATAACCCAAAATAAAGTAAAATAAAATATTATATATTACTATTTGCCTGCGCAGTTGCGCCTGTCCCTTCTTGATGCTCCCGGCCGGCTCATGCACGCGGGCGGGGAAGTGGGCGGGTGTGGTAGGGTTCACACGTGATTGGGCCTGGCGAGGGAGTTCGCCTCAGCGCGTGGCGGCTAATTCCAGTGGCGGCTGTCAGGAGCCCATACGTTGCCAATACCCCTATGGCTCCCCTCCCCTCTCCCTTTGTCTCTGCTCCCTGCCTGCCCAATTGGGTCACCGTATTCAGCGGCAGGGTGGAGACAAAGGGAGAGGGGAAGCACTCCCTGCCTGCCCGATAGGGAGTGCTTTGCTTACAGGCTTTTGCACACAGGAGCTACTGGGCATGTGCGGAGGTCTTTGCGCATGCGCAGTTGCTCCTGTGCTCAACTTCAGCTCTGGAGCAACTGCGCCTGCGCGAAAACTTCCGCACATGCCCAGAAGCAGCATCGGAGCGCACAAGGCTGGGGCCCAAAAGCAGGCAGCCGCGGCGCTGCCTGAGGAACACCGGCAGGGCCAGGATGCTGTCTGGCGCCAGCGCACGGCGGGCAGGGGAATTCGCCCCTTCCCATATAGGCCACTTCCTTGGCCTACCTGTAGGACCACCCCTGTGTGTGTATACACACACACACACACATATATATATATACATACATACACACGCACAAAATATTGCTGGAAAGGTGAAATTGCAAGAAGATGTTTTTAAAAAAATATGTAGTAGCAGAAGCGCAGGAAGGCAGGGTTATGAGAGTATGTAGGGTGCAACCATGAATCACGAACTGATGAAATGGCATAATTTTGTGAATGTGAAGAGGTCTGATAATGAGACTGCTCATGCGAGTATGCAGCTGTTGTCAGTGATCGTGTGACTGCCATGGAATGGTGGCTTTCTTTGATAAGGTTGCGATTGTACTTGGAGTGTGTGTGTGTGTGTGTGTGTGTGTGTGTGTAACTCCACAGTGGTGCAGCGGGTTAAACTGCTAAGCTGCAGAACATGCTGACTGGAAGGTTGGCGGTTCAAATCCATGGGATGGGAACTTCTGCCAACTTAGCAGTTCAAAAACATGCAAATGTGGGTAGATCTTTGGTACTGCTTTGGTGGGAAGGTACGGTGCTCCATGCAGTCATGCTGCCACATGACCTAGGAGATGTCTATGGACAACACCGGCTCTCCAGCTTAGAAATGGAGATGAGCACACACCCAGAGTCAGACTCGAGTAGACTTAATGTCAAGGGGAAAGCTTTATTTATTTAGATAGAACATGTATGACTCTTCAAAATAAAATCAGAAGTAACAGGAACAAAATATGGGACTTTCCGGTCTTTTAAATTAGTTTGGGTGTGCCTATAATCACTTATTTATACAACAAAATCTTCTAAGACAAACACTCATCAGTACCCTGTTATCAAGGGTTGTTTCATTCACTTTCAGTTGGTTTAAGAGTTGCTAACAGAAACCAAGACACTAAATAGCCAGAGAAGTTTATACACTGTTATTTGAATTTTGAACCATTATTATTTTAAAATCTTGAGGTACAAACGTGTTTATGTTGCACAAGTGTGTCAAACGTTACAGCATTTCTGGACAGAACTATATATGGTCCAGACATTTTCTGTGATGTTAATGTTGAGCTATTAAGAAATCTTGTCCTTCAGCTAACCTGCTCCCTCTTCTGTCTGTTAAGTGCTATTGATCGGAAGTGAAAAAATAAAAAAGCATTGGGGGACTTAATTTCTGATAGGAAATATGCTTGAGAAAGGGGAATCACTTCTAATCACATCATGTAATCTTTTAACTCAATGGTATAGTCTGAAGACTATAGAGTGTAATAAGTGATTATGAAATAGTGCAATAATGAGTTAAATGGCTTTGGATCATGATTTTGGACTGCATGATTTTGATTATGGGTTTTAATATTTGCTGTTTTTAACTTTTTTGATTTTGATGTATTTTTATCTGTATGTATTTGTGTGGCATCAAATTGTTGTCTTCTGTAAGGCCATCCATCAGTCCCCTTCGGGGTGAGAAGGGTCGAGTATAAATATGGTAAATAAATAAATAAATAAATAAATAAATAAATAAATAAATAAGAGTCTTTGGATCCTGCAAAAGCCTACATTCAATTGCACTACTTAACAACATTTTTTTTAATGTTCTGTATCTGGTTTAAAAGTGTTATTTAGTGTTTAATTGTGCGGTACTTACTTTGAAAGTATTTGTTATATTCCAGAAACTTCGTTCTTGTGGCTGCCACAAACTATGTTGAATTAGTTCAGACTCTATGAGATATTCATTAAAAAAAAACTATAGCAAAATGTGCTGCAGGATGTCCTGCAAAAGCAACATTTTTGCAGTTTCATAAACTTTTCCCATGTATTTATGATAGAACCCACTAGGTAATGACATTTATAACCCAGGAACAAAAATCGTGTTACATAGTGTATTAGTCCCAATTACATTACATAGAGAATCAACCTATAAGGTCCAGCGAATTTGCCAGCCTGCTTTATTATTCACAAATATTGTGCACTCAGCCCACTACATTCAAATTTAACTTTTACAGATTAGATTAGACTATAATGCTCTCTCTGGGATTCTGTAGGACCTTCAGTGTGATTTTAGGGTCAACCTGACAAGAGATTGACACAGATCCTGCAGGGTTCTTACCCACCCCCTCCCTTCTTCCACAGTCTCGTAGGCTCCTACGGGAACTTAAGGAACAGAAAAGCCAGAATCAGGCTGCCACCATCATTTCTGCTTACTGGAAAGGTTATCAGGTAACAAATACACATTGGCAACAAGGTGTATGATAGACCAGACCCATACCTCTGATGCCCTTCTCATTTGTTCCCTGCTGGAGAACACTTTTGTAGGAATCTCTAGGTCCTCCAGTGCAATTCTGTGATCAACTTGTGTTGGAAGTTGGTCACAGAGCCATGCTGGAGGACCTACACATTCCTAGAGAGAAGTCCTCTCTAGTTAAAAAAGAGCATTTTTATTTGCAGCTTTAAACTTTTGCAGGGATTTTGTGCCCCTAGCCCCTTCAACTGTGGAGTGTTGACTATATTATACTAGTATGAAAGTTGCGGTAAGTTATGTTACTTCAGTTGAAATTAATGGAGAATCAGAAACCACTATCCTCCCATGTCCTTTAGTGCAATATGAGGGACTGCAGGAGTGCACTTATCCTCCTCTTTTTAATGGGAGGCTGGGGAATTCTATCTTTCTCTTTTTCCACCTGGAATCTGCTGTTTGATTATTCATGTGTGCACACTCTGGTGTATTCTGGTGACTATGCAATGAAAACTACATGCAAAGTCATTATTTCATATTCATCTTGGAAAATGCAGCCCAGTAAAAGAGGGAAGATGCTCCTGTTTCTGCATTGAGGCTGTAATCCATGGGTAAAAATTCCATCTGTCAACCAGTTAAGGGTTATTTTAATGTAGACAATTGTCAGCCTTTTAGCTGATTGATAAAATATATTTCAATACTGTCATTAGATAGCATTTACTGAATTGTCGAAGGCTTTCATGGCTGGAATCACTGGGTTGTGGTAAGGTTTTTGGGCTGTATGGCCATGTTCTAGAAGCATTCTCTCCTGACGTCTTGCCTGCATCTATGACAAGCATCCTCAGAGGTTGTGAGGTATGTTGGCAACTAGGAAAATTGGGTTTATATATCTATGGAAAGTCCAGAGCAGGAGAAAGAACTCTTGTCTGTTGGAGCTAGGTGTGAATGTTTCAATTGGCCACCTTGATTAGCATTTGATGGCCTGACAGTTTTTAGGTGTGGCTTGTTCCTGCCTGGGGGAATCCTTTGTTGAGAGGTGATTAGCTGTTCCTGATTGTTTCTTGTCTGGAGTGCCCCTGTGTTTGAGTTTTGTTCTTTATTTACTGTTATAATTTTAGAGGTTTTTTAAAAAAATACTGGTAGACATGTTCATAGCCCCTCGGCTATGGAACGCCCTCATTAAGGGCATTAGATCGGTCCCCTCCTTCCTAACATTTCGGAAGAAAGTCAAGACCTGGCTGTTTGAGCAGTTGAAATTGTCCACATGCTTCTGGATTACAATGGCTTCTTTGTGTAGCCTAACATGGTAGTTGTTAGAGTGGCCCAGAATTTCTGTGTTCTCAAATAATATGCTATGTCCAGATTGGTTCATCAGGTGCTCTGCTATGGCTGACTTCTCTGGTTGAGGTAGTCTGCCATGCTTTTCATGTTCCTTGATTCGTGTTTGGGAAATGCCGTGTTTGGTGGTCCCTATGTAAACATTGCCACAGCTGCATGTTATACAGTAGACTCCTGCAGAGGTGAGAGGATCCCTCTTGTCCTTTGCTGAATGTAGCATTTGTTGGATTTTCTTAGTGGATCTGTAGATAGTTTGTAGGTTGTGTTTCCTCATCAGCTTCCCTATGTGGTCAGTGGTTCCCTTGATGTATGGCAAGAACAAAGATCCACCCAGCAGAAAAGTATTTATGCCCTTTTAATTTACCTAGGCCCATTTTTTAAATTCTTGCCCTAAGTTTTGCACAAATAATTTGGTGGGGTTGGTTTTTAATATATTTGTGTTGTTGATTCCCCTAGGGGACACAGAGCGGTATATAAATAAAATTTTATTATTATTTTATTATTATTAAAACATGGACATACAGCCTGAAAAACCTACAACAACCCAGCATTTATTGTGTTATCTATTGTAGAGGTGCCTTTTGGGGATACAAATAAATTGGGAGCTAATATAATGAACAAAAGCTGCCTTGTATTATCATTTGGAAAGTCCATCTCCAAAATTCCTCTCCCCCGAACTGGTAACAGAATTATAACAAAGGTGCCTCTTCCTCAACCTTACCAAAACAGAAAAATTGCACTTCCTGATTAAAATTGCCTCTTCACAGTTTATCAAATCTTGATTGATTTGCTATTTAAAAATATTTCTCTCTGGCTAGGAAGGGGGACTCACACTTCTGTGAAAATTGGGGATTTCCCGACTTTGTTTGTTGTGCTCTGCTTTTCTTTTTCTTTTTGCCCTGGGCTTCCGCAGGGTTCTTATCCACCCCCTCCCTTCTTCCACAGTCTCGTAAGCTCCTACGGGAACTTAAGGAACAGAAATGCCAGATTCAGGCTGCCACCACCATTTCTGCTTACTGGAAAGGTTATCAGGTAATAAATACACATTGGCAACATCGGTGTTTGGTAGGCTAGGCGCAATAGCCTGCCACCTGTAGATAAAATGTCCATCACTATGCCTTGATGCTTGCTTTCATATCATTCTACTGGGACTAAGCCCATAACATGATTTTCTCATGTTTTCTTAGTTAGAAATTTAATTTTTAATACTAATACATTACCTACATATTATTTTTACTTTCAAAATCTCCAGTCCTCCAAAATGACAAAAATATGTTTTTGGAGTAATGTATCAGTGTTACTTGTTGTACAGAAAATATATTACTTCTAAAGTTGTTACACTGATAGTGTAATCACAGGAAAAATATTATGTTACAGACAGCATATTTCCTTCCAAAATCACACCCCCCCCCCCCATGACTACCTTGGTAGGGTTTTGTCTGATAACTCAATAATAATAATAATAATAATAATAATAACTTTATTTGTACCCCGCCACCGTCTCCTCAGAAGGACTCTGGGCAGCTAACAAAGCACTCAAGGTGCCACACATAAAATAGAATTACATATCATCCAAACAATACACAATTTAACTGAATATAAACAATGGACATCATAAATCAATAATTTTTTTAAAAAACTCTAATGCAAAATCATATATGTGGGTCATTGGGTTTCTTCAAAGATGAACTAAAGTGCTGAATAACAATAGCTGACATCATCAAATGACCATAGTACATTACTCCAGGTCAAAGGCCCATGTAAATAGCCATGTTTATAAGCCTAAACAGGCCCGGATTACCCATAAGGCCATCCGAGGCCATGGCCTCGGGCGGCAGCCTTAGGAGGGCAGTGGATCCGGACCCCCCCAAATTAAAAATGTTTATTTTTTAAAAATTGATGTTCTGGCGCCCCTGCGCCTGCCCGCGGAGTGCCATAGGCCCTAGATGCGGCTTCCCGCCGCCCCCTCCTCGCCAGGGAGGGGGCAGGGAGAATGCTCGCCGCCCCTCCTCCCTGGCGTGGTGAAGGCTTCACCATGCCAGAGAGGAGGAGTGGCGAGGCTTCTCCCCGCCCCTTGACCATGCCAGAGAGGAGGGGTGGCGAGCACTCTCCCAGCCCCTTCCTCCCTGGCGTGGCTTCAGGAAGGAAGGGGCGGGGAGAAGCCTCGCCACTCCTCCTCTCTGGCGCTCCTCCTCTCTGGCACAGCTGCTCCTGGGTGGCGGTAGCGGCAGGAGCCGCGGCAGCAGAAGCAGCAGAAGCGGAGGAGGAGGAGGAGGACAAGGCTCGCGCAGGGCTCCGGCCACCGCCGCCGCCGCTCCTCCTCCTCGGCTCTTCTCGCTCTCGTCCCGAAGCCGCCCAAGCCACCGCCACCTCGGAGCGCGCCGTTTCCGGGGATTAAGCGCCTCGCCGCCGCCCCTCCTCTCTGGCGTCATCAAGTAAGGAGGAAGGAGGGCCCCGCCACCACAAGCGGCCCCGCCCCCCTGGGGCTGGGGCGGCACTTCCAAAGTCTGACCTCGGGCGGCACAATCAGCTGATCCGGGCCTGAGCCTGAACAGAAAATTTGGAGATTTGGAGATAATGTAATCTCTCCAAGGAGGGCATTGCAGAGCTGGGAGTTCACCACCAAGAAGGTCCTATCTCTTGTCCCCACCAACCGCACCAGTGATGGTAATGGGACCAAGAGAATGGCCTCCTCAGCAGATCTCAAGGCCGGCATTGATTCATAGAAGGAGATGCAGTCTTGAAGATAGGTTGAACTCGAAGCATATAGAAGTGTAGTTACCCTCCATAGTAGCAACAGCAGGAAAGCCCATGCAGAGTGTGCAGCAGAGACAGCACAAAAGTGTTCATCCGCTATTTTAAGATATCTCAGGACGGGAGGAGGTCACTTTATACCGGCGGCACTTAAACTTTTTGAAGCAAAATCAGTCGCACAAATGCTGTATGGAGCCCAGCTTGGACCCTTCTCAAATTATGACCCACTAGAGCGTGTCCAATCGAAATTCCTAAGAGCGGCTCTACAGGCTCCCAGATGTGTCCCTAACGCTACCTTGCAATTGGAGACAGCCTTCGTGAAAGTGGAAGCGAGAATATGGGCAGCTATTCTCAATTACTGGCTACACCTATGCTTCTCCCCATGTGGTCTTGCCCCCCTAATCATGAGAGACGACTTCCAGTCCACATGGATTAAAACAGTAGCAGCAAAGATCACAACGCTAGGTTTCTCCCAAGGACAATTGCTAAGCATGAGATGGGACCAAGCCAAGGATCTCATTAAGCAACGGATCCTGGACATAGAGCGCCAATCCGACCCAGCCTGTTCCCAGCCTTCATTGTTAGGAAGCCACTAGATACCTCACTGCCCCCATGGCATACCTAACAGACCTGGAGGTGCCCAAACACCGATGGGCCTTTACCCTGGCAAGAGGCCGTGCCCTCCCCCATCGGCTGTATTGGAGCCATGGAGGTATCCGGAAGACCCCCTTCAAGCAGAGACTATGCCCCTGTGGGTCTGGTCATATGGAAACAACTGAGCATGTGCTTCTTCAGTGCATGTTCTACAGAGATCTTAGATCCAATCTCATTGGACCATGGCTTTTAAAGTACCCGGGGCGCAGTGAAAGATGTTATTCCACCCTGCTGCTTTCAGAGGACTCATTAACTCTGCAATGACTTACAGTGTTGCTAAGTTCTGTGCTGCTGCCCTTAATATCAGACAGGTGATGATTGACATCGTAAGGCAACAATATCCTGTCTTTTAAAATATATTTTTATACTGATTTCTAGTCTGATTTTAAATAAATGTTTACTGGGGAGTTGTCCTTCTCCTCTTAGGGCGCTTGTGCCCGCTTTGTGCTGGTCTGTGACCGTAATAAAGTTTTTGATTGATTGAAGTGTAGTGAGTTGTTTGACTGGCATAAATTCTGTATCTGAGGGAGAAAAGTTTATAAAGAAAACACATTTTAAAAAATTAAGAGAGGAAGTCCACTTTCTTATAGTCACATTATTTAGCAAGCAGCACACCGTTATTCTGGAATAATTCCAGAATATACTGGAACAATTCATTATTCTGTATAGCCAGTGGACAAAATCATTTGGGTGTATCTTCTGCCTCTTCTTGCATTTTTATTCTGTCTCAGCTCCTAAAATAATTGTGCTCTAAACATCTTCCCAATGAGTAAAGACAAAGGGTGTATGGACAGTACTAATTAACTATTTTTTTCCATTATTTATTTATTTATTTATTTGCAGTATTTATATTCCACCCTTCTAACCCCGAGGGGGACTCAGAGAGGATCACAATGCACACATACACGGCAAACATTCAATGCTATTTTTTTAGACATACAAGACAGACAGACAGATAGAAGTATTTTGGCTTTTTCCAATTTTGGCACCTGGAGGTTATGCGCAATTCCAGCCACAGGGGCTGTCGCTTCATCCACTATGATGCTGAGGCCTTTTGATTGTAATATTTCCTCCTTGCTCTTTGATTGCTGGCATTTTTATGGTGTCATAAAATACCTCCCTGCTTTAAGCGGTGCCTAATTTCTCTACTCACAGCTCAGCTGTTTGCAAACTGCTTAGGTGGACAGTAAACTAGGCTTAACAATTGGGTGCTCAATCTGACTTGGGCTTCAAACTTTCCACCTTCCGGTCAGCAGTGATCTATTGCTGCTGGTGATTAACCAGCTGTGCCACAGCCCAGCCCTAAATTCATAAATTCAGTTGTCATATGAAGAGTCCAGCACATTCAATAACATGTGTACTAGTTGTCTGAGACTGTTATTTGCACTAAGGACTACTCCACCTTCTGTAGTCACACAATTCCTATAATGCTGGTGGACTGGCAACTAATATGGTTCTTTAAGAACTGCCCCAAAATGGAAATACATCACCAGAAAAGGAGGGAAAATAGATTTGCAAAAAAAGATGTATGTTAAATTGTGTGTGTGTGTTGCATGTCTTCAGGTTATTTCTAACTGATAGTAACCTTACCACAGGCTCTTCTAAGCAAGGTTTTTTTCAGAGTATGCTTGCAGCTGCCTTCCTCTAAGTGATTTTCAACCTTTTTTTTTGAGCCGTGGCACATTTTTTACATTAAAAAAATCCCGGGGCACACCACCAACCAAAATGACACAAAATGACACTCTAACGCAGTAATACATAAAGTTAATATGTTTTTAATGTATTTATACACTCACTTAGTGTGAAACCTGGGCCTGTTTCAATGAACACAAAATAGATATCCTGGCAGGAATGGTAGAAAGACACACACGAAGCTCTTACTCAACAGCTGTCAGTCTCTGTTTTTAATTTTTATCGCAGTCAAGCTTGAGAAGCTCATCTCACACAGATATGTGGTTGAGCGAATGTGAGCAAATCCAAGATGACGCGACCATAACACTCTCGTGTCACTTCTTAGGTGACGCGAGAGTGCTATGGTTCCATTTCTTAAAGGGACAGATGCAACTTATAGTTTATATATGAATGAAGTTCGAAAAGAATTTCCCACGGCACACCTGATGATCTCTCATGGCACACTAGTGTTCCACGGCACACTGGTTGAAAATCACTGCTCTAAGTCTTCCAAGATGTGACTTGTCCAAAGTCACTCACTGGGGTTCAGTGACTGAGTAGAATTCAAGCCCTGGTCTCACATAATCCTGGTCTAGTGTTCAATCCACTTCATCACTTTGGCTCACACTTTTAATGCTTACATTGATATGTATAAATGTAAGAATATCTCTATATACATGTTATTTCTGTAAGCAAGATGGCACTAAGTAAATGCAAACTTAGATACATATAGTAAGATAGATAAAAATGCAGCACATGTGGCCATAGGTAGGGTAGTGACTATGTAACTAGGCTGTTCTATAGGTACAGACCACTCCCCATTTGGATTGGTCTTTAAACTAGATATGGACTGGACAGCCCTTGAAAGTGAGATACCTTCAAATAAAGGTTGGTTTTCTGAGAGCGTCATTCAAATGGAGAGCTGACCTCTTTAATGTAGGACAGTAGTTATCAGTCTGTGGGTACCCAGATGTTTAGGTCTACAACTCCCAGAAACCCTAACCCCAGCTGTTAGAATTACTAGAAGTTGAAGACCAAGACATCTGGGGACCCACAGGTTGAGAATCACTGGTGTAGGAGGACATACAATCAAGTTAATGGGGATGCCTGTTTAAATCCCTTCAATCTGCATAGACTCATCTAAGGGAAAGTCCAAAACGAGTTTATTTGGTGGCTGCAACTCCCAACTCCCAAAAGTGGTGTCTTTTTTCTTTTTTAAAAAAGGTAATTGACTAGCAGTCAGTTGTGACATATGGATTATACAGTTGAAAGGGGATGAATGCTCCTCTTCCTCCTTCACAAGTTGTCTATTCTAGTAACAACAGCTATACAAAGCTCTTTGCTTTGTTGCATGTGGAACCCCTCCCCCTATTTATTGATTTTTTGCATGAGCGATCCTAATTTGGCAAGGACAATCTAGGGACAATGCAAATTAATTATGTTTCCTCTCACCTTTCCAACTGATGTTAAAATGTCCCGTTTCCCCTTTCTCACTTTATACTCATTGCCACAGACCCAAGTTCAAAGTGCAAAAGTTGTATTTGCTCCATTAACTCTACCTGATGAGCAGGGACAAAGGGATTGCAGAAGATAAAAATTATGGACAGGACTCTACTTGTATCTTTGGAGAGCAGCACAGCTAATAAATCAGATAATACTGGATAAAATAGGCCAATGGTGTGGCTTGGGAGATCGACAATTCCTGTGTGTGTGTGTGTGTGAGAGAGAGAGCGAGAGAGAGACATGTTGCTGAACAAAATTTTCATTGTCTCGCAGACACGGAAAGAGTATAAGAAATATTTCCGCTCTGGAGCATCTGTGCGCATCACCAATTTTATCTACAGGAGCATGGTAAGTACATTCTTCTTGGGATAATGAAAACAGAGTGAGGGGGAAGAAAGTGCTTTCCTACTTGTGGATTTTCAATATTCATGTGTTTGGTCACTGCGAGAAGCCAAGTGGTTGCCCTTATGGGACAATACAGCTCTTCTGTTCTTAAGCCATGGAATGAAAATGCAGGATGTGGTTTTTCAAAGGCATTTTTCCCTTCTAAGAGGACACTGTTCTTCACCCACTTGAGGGGAGGTCGATCATTGTAAATAATAAAGTATTATTATGAATATCAATATGTACATGCAATGAATGGATAGGTTAGCTTTCTGTAAGGAAAGAAGAACTAACTTCAGTGTATGCTTAAGGGGAGGACCATAGATCAGGGACAGAGCATGTGTGTTGCATGTGAGAGATCACAGCTTCTGTCTTTGACATCATTTGGTTTTCTATGAAGACTGGTAAATGGCAGATGTTCTGTATCTCAAAAACTAGAGTTGGTAGGTGAAAACTCGTGCCATTTTTGAAATCAGCAGGTCAAATATATTCAGAGGCACCGAAAGGTGTGTTGGCCAGTGATGCTTTCCTGAAAGAAGAGAGTGCCTTTTATTTATTGTATGATGCTATTAGGTGTGTTATCAGTTCATGCTTTCCTGTGCAAATGGACCACTTCCTCTAGTCTAGAATATGCCCCAAAATGGTAATGGAAAAATATGAAATTCAATAAAATAGTGATTATCCTAATACATTTTCAGAAAGGTCTTCCTTAGAGGTGCTGAAAAAAATAGTAATCATATAATCACATATTTTTTAATCACATATTGTCTCTAATATGCCTTAGGTAGCCCCCACAGAAATTGCTGAACTCCACCTGCCATTAGTTTTAGCCAGCATAACCCATGGTGTGGAATTATGGAACTTGTAGTTAGCAGCATCTCAAGGGCCTTACAAGTCCCCTACCTAATATATGCAACGTTATTTATTTATGTAAGGAGAGTTTAAATTCCCTGGAAGGATATATACAGGCAGAAATGATAGAGTGGGATATACAGATAAGTTTGTCAAAACACCTGGCTTGCTCTAGAGTCACATTGGGCCTTTGGTGGAAGCAGAAATAACAATTTACTTACTCTCGATTTTATGAAGACAATTATGTATTTGCCAAAATGAAAAAGCGGCATGTTTACCATAGCTGGGCCCCTTCGCAGATAAATGAATTATTGCACTTCACGAGTCTGTTTATGTTCTGTTCTTTACACTTTCTTAAGTACACTGCACACCTTGTTTTCAACTACCCAGACTGTTTTCCCAATTAAGCAGGTTTTTGAAAGTAGTTTGAAAGTCTCTGGCATTACTTTGCGAATGAAGATTCTCAGGAAGGACTCATCCCACGCTCTCTACAAGCGCGTTGATGACTAAGGAGGTTGGATGTGTCCTTCGAGCCTATGCAATAGACCTTTCTGGTGGAGCGCAGCGTGCTCAGAACTGGCCTCACCCTTTAAACCAAAGGTTCGTCTGCCGGGGCCTAGCAAGCTTAGGATGGTGGCAGTGAGATCCTCAGGTCGTAGGTTTGGTTTGAGTTTTATTCTCTAGATCAGGGGTGCCCACACTTTTTCATCATGTGAGCTACTATATGAACAATCAAGTTGAAAAGATCATCTGTTGTGCATGTGTGAGCGTGCATACAAGACGGCGCACGCACGCTCCTACTGCAGCCATCTGTCCACGCGGGCTTCTTTCTTGCCTGCCCATGAACTCGCCACGCGCGCACTCCAGGAAGGAGATCCTCCTTGCCTGCGCGCGCGCTCTCTCTTAATGTCTTCGTTGCCTTCCTCCTTCCTGCTGGGTGCTTTCGCGAAGCAGGAAGTCCCCATCCCGTCCTGCTTCTTGCGTGCACAGCAGGCCCCTCCCGCGCACGCAGCAGGAGGGTATTTATAGGTGCACCCACCAGCGCTCTGGCCAGATATGGCTTTGGCGGCGGCTCGGAAGGCGCAGGGCTGGGAAGAGGGGCCGCCTGGCTGCTGCCTGGGCCGGGACACTCAACCGAGAAAGGGACCCACGTGAGGCTGGAGTCTCCCCACGGCAGCCTTCCCCCCTCCCTCTTCCCTCAAGGCTTCCTTACCTGGGCAGGAGAAGGAAGAGTGGAAGAGGTGCTTCCCCAAAGTGACAGATGCAGGGGGGGGGGGGCACCCTTCCTTCCTTCCTTCCTTTCGAGGGTGTCACTCAGAAAGGACACCCAAGTGGACGGCTGGCAGGAAGGAGGACCCCTCCCACTGGTGGCAGTCCATGCCCACGGGGAGAGAGAGAGAGAAAGAGAGAGGGGGGTGGCTCTTCCTAGCCGGCTCTGAAGAGCCAGCCACCCCTCTCTCCCTCTCTCTCCCGTGGGCCCTCGCCGCCTTTCTCCTTCGAGGGCGAGGCGGAGAAAGGCGGCGAGGGCACAAGCAGCAGCAGCAAGTGGAGTCTCCATCCTTGCAGCCCCCTCCTCCTCGGGTTCAGCCCCAGGAACACAGCGGAGCCCTCCCTCCTCGCCCCCAACCAAGGAAAGAAAGCAGCCCCACACATCTCGCTTGTCCAGGTCTCGGCTTGGAATGGGAGTCCCGAGGGCAGCAGCAGGGTTTGCGGCGGGGCTTGCTTGGCTTTGCCCCACTTTGCCTGGCCTCCCTCGCCTCTCTCTCTCTCTCTCTCCCCCCCCCCCTTCCAGCGCCCGCCTGCCTGCCTGCCAAATGGATCTGAAAAAGTTCTCAGGATTTCTTTCTTCTCTCCTTGGCTCTCTCTCTCACACACACACACATTCCCTCCATCCCTCCCACACCCTCGCATCCTATCCGTGCGTGTGCCTTCGCCTTACTCCCCCCCCCCCCCAGCAGCAACCAGTGGGCGGTCATGTCACCACACCGTGCCTGGCAAGACGAGCGCCTTGGCCCGCCCACTAAAGCCTCATTTTGGCAAAAGAAGCCCCGTGAAGGCGGCGGCGGGAGCGCACGTGCGCGCGCATGGCAGGAGCGTGCCATTTGGCTGGTGAGGCCCAAAGATCACCTGGAAGAGGGCCAAAGATCACCTAGGTGCTCCCGATCACCATAATGAGCAACCCTGCTCTAGATGGTTGACCTTACAGGTTTAGACAAGCACCATCTGCCTGGTTTGAAATTAGAGTTTTCCTTCTCCTAAGATGGTTGCCAAAAGCCTAGAGAGCCCATCCTACCCGTTGAAAGTAGTATTGAGGCAAACTCACTTTCCTCATGGGCAAGTTACCCTTGGGACAATATGAAACTATAGTGTGGGGGGGGGGGTGTTCTCCTGCAACAACAACTCAGCATCGTCACATTCCCTTCATTCATTTTCCTGCTGTTGCTCATATTGATTTCCATTCATTTTCCAAGAGTCATTGTGGGGTGTGTGGCAGCAGCATGACAACGAGTTGTAGCACCCTATCCAATTGTATTATTTTGGCACACACCTGAAATTTATTAATTTCTTTGCTTAGATCAGAGTTTCTCAACCCTTTTATCCATGAAGAACCCTTGACATAATTATTAGGTCTCATGAAACTCCTCAAGTCACAGTTTCTCAAGTCGCTCCTGACATGGAAAAAAATGAAACTCTTCCATTAAAAAATTATCATGGAATCCTATATCACCTTTTACTTAACATGTACAGTCGGGCTTCACTTTTCCAGATTTAATTATTCACCAATTTGATTAATATAGTTTCTTTAGGAATCCCTAGGTGATAGTTAAGGGGACCAACAAATAAGAAGTTAAAATCAATAGGCAATGAGCCGAAGGCTTCCAGATTAGTTTATCCGGAGTTAGTTTAGAATGTGGGCAGGTTGTATGTTGTAGATAAAGGTGAGTTAGTTACTTGTGTATATAATGAGCATTTGTTTATTGTGTTTATTATGGTAGTTTTAATTTCATTTGTTTATTATGGTAGTTTTAATTTCATTCTGTGTTGTATTTTATACATATGTGAATAAAATCTTTTTTATAAAGGAATCTTAGTCCTCCAGCATAATTCTAGGGTCAACTTCCACCATACAATTGAGCAGGAGGGCCTAGAGTTTCTTAAGGCCCTTCCACACAGCCCTATATCGCAGAATACCAAGGTGGAAAATCCCACAATATCTGCTTTGAACTGGGTTATCTGAGTCCACACTCGGATAATGTGGGATTTCCTGCTTTGGTATTCTGAGGGCCCTTCCACACAGCTCTCTATCCAGAATAATAATAATGTGGGATTTCTGCCTTTATATTCTGGGATATAGGGCTGTGTGGAATGGCACCTAGAGAAATATTCTCTCAAGTAACAAAAACCTTGGGAGTCCTGCACTCCTGATCCTAGCGAATGTGAAAATGAGACTGTATCTTTGTACACTTAGTTAAGTAGCAGAGATGGTAAGAATATAATTCAATATTTTTTAATTAAAATAATTTTAATGTGATTCACTATAGTGATAGTGATGTGCATATTAATGCACAGCAGGCATGCCAAGGATATATGTTGAGCTAGTTGCTAAATGAAACCAAATCTAAGCCGAAGGAAACTCTGAAATGTGAATGTTCTTTGTGAAAGCAATATGCAGAAGTAGCTGACTATGGTACAAAAGGAAAATGGGGAGATGAAGGGAAATACAATATTTTTCTCAAAGGAAGTAGGAAAAGGGTTTGAGCAGGATACCAAGTGGGGAGCAGGAATGGTGAAAAGCAATTAATGGATGTAAATGTGGGAACAATTCACAATGGAGAAAAAAAAAGAGAAAAAAATGATCCAGTTAAAATGGAATGAATAGTTAAATTGCAATGATATAAAATAAGGCACCATGGTGTGCTGTGGCTTGAAAATATGCTACTGAACAATATCTTACCACATATAAAAGGCAGGCATCTACAGTATATAAATGTTGACCCCCATATATGCCTGTATGCAACCACATAAATATAGACGTGAGAGCATTTGCCACAAGAGGGCACTCATAACAAGCCATGACTTTTGAGACAACTAAACCATTATTCAACTACACTCAGGGCCCTTCCCCACAGCCATTAACCCAGAATATCAAGGCAGAAAATCCCACAATATCTGCTTTGAACTGGGTTATCTGAGTCCACACTGCTATATATTCCAGGACAAAGCAGAAAATGTGGGATTTTATTCAGCTGTGTGGAAGGGGCCTCTGGTTACTGAGTGCTCTAGAACAGTGTTTCCCAACCGCTGTTCCGTGGCACACTACTGTTCCATGACGGATCATCTGGTGTGCCGTGAAAAACGTTTCCCCCTTCTCCCCCTCCTACCGAACTCCTGCTGCTTGGGGGGGGGGGGAAGAGGAGGAAGGGCCGGGCGATGGCGAGAAAAAAAGAAGAAGGGGCCGAGGCGCCACCTCCTTCAGCCATTTCCCCAGCCAGCCTCCAATCACGGGAGGGAGGAGGGACGGGTGGCGTCGCTCGGGTCCCGCCCCTTCCCAGCGGCAGAAGCTTGCTCGTGCCTGATTGAGTCATGACGGGAGTCATGGCGAAGAGCGGCCCCCGTCCCTGGCGCCGCTCTCCGCCATGACTCCGGCCCTTCGCTCGCTGAGGCCGTGTGGAGGAGGAGGAGGAGCATGAGCGGTGGATGGGCTTCAGTGGGCGGGGCTGAAGTCCGTCCACCGCTCATGCTCCTCCTCCTCCATGCGGCTTCAGTGAGCAAGGGGCTGGAGTCATGGTAGAGAGCGGCGCCGGGGACGGGGAATTGCTGCCTTCTCCCTCTCCCCTCGCCACCCCTTTCACCCATGAGCTGCTACCTGTGGCAATGGGAGTGGCTGAGGCTGACGGCGGGACCCTGGGCTAGAGCCTGGGCTTGGTGGTGGCCCTCGGCCTGCTCTACTGCCTGAAGGGCCGCTTGCCAAGTTTGGTCCAGATCCATCATTATTTGAGTCCACAGTGTTCTCTGGATGTAGGTGAACTACAACTCCAAAACTCAAGGTCAATTAACTATATGTATTACTGTGTTAGAGTGTCATTTTGTGTCATTTTGGTTGATGGTGTGCCCCTGGATTTTTAATGTTAAAAGTGTGCGGCTCAAAAAGGTTGAGAAACACTGCTCTAGAAGGTATTGAGAAATTGCAAAAAACAACAGTGTATAAAATACATATTTAACCAGATGACAAATGTCTAAGTGGTTATGTAAATAAATTGGATCATACATACGTTTTGTAGGTATCAAAATATATCTATTTCATCTGAATTTCCACACACGAAGAAAACCCGGTATAAAGACATGTAGACAATATGGCAAAAATGCGCTGTTGTCCCAGAGAGCAGTCCTCGCAAATTGAAAGGAATATCCAAACAGAAGTCCGGGTCAAATGACCAGAATAGTACTGAGGCACCCTAAATTGTGCAAATGCACATTGAAGAGTCAAGGGTATGGGCGTGTACGGACTAAGTTTACAAAGCGCTGCAGTGGAGCAGTGCGGGCATCATTCCGTAGTAGATATTTAAATTGTAATCCAAGGTTTGTGTGGATCCGGGTGGGACAAGCTCATGGGTGGGGATATCGGGTCCTTTGGTGGGGAAGGTAAGATCCAACAACATAAACACTCAAGGTCTGGTGATCAAGCGGAATGCTCTGTTGGGGGAATTCCCAGAGACACAAAGAGGGAGAAGCGGTTTGAGTGTCTCCTCCAAGTAGATGTTATGTTGATATACGAGCCGATGGCAGGTAGATGCTCCGATCTCGCGGCCACATTGTAAGCCATTTCGGGTTCCTTTATCAAGGCTCTCAATTCTATACAAAGCATCTGAAATTCTAAATTAATTTATAAACAGTAAGTATACAGGCATATAAACATGGAACACAAAAACCGAAGCTCATAGGGAGTCTATACATACCGAATCAGGTGATGATATACACATAGCCCTGCTCTCAATAGAGTAGGGTGACCCAAAGGTGCTTTAGAGTACGTGAATAATGGATTTTATAGAAGGATAAATTGATACAGATGGGGTCATTGAGACCACGTGGCCACTCTGTATCGAGGCGGATAATCCACTGATTTTCAAGCCTAATCAATTGATCAGTGACATCCTGTTGGGAGTTGGGGATAATTTTCTCTAGAATTCTAACCTTTAAAGAGGTCGCCAGATGTTTCTTTTGGACACAATGTGAGTAGAATGCAGAGTCCACACTGTTTCTATTAATTTTAGAGCGATGCTCAATAAAGCGGGTTTTAAGATCCCTTTTAGATTGGCCTATATAAATCAATTGGCAATCGCATTGGATGGCATAAATTATCATTTTAGAACTGCACGTTCTGAAAGATTTTACTTTGAAATATTTTCCCTTTGGTGGACTGTAAATGTTTTTATCTTCGCAGATGTTTGCACAAATAGAGCAATATGTGCATGCCTTAGTGCCTGTTAAAAATGTTAAAAGTGTGCTGCGGCTCAAAAAAGGTTGGGAAACACTGCTCTAGAAGGTATTGAGAAATTGCAAACAGCATTACTGGGTTACTCCTCATGCAACAGGGGCTACAAATAAGAATGGAGTCTTAAAAAGATATTTTGAACATTTTTCTCCCTTAAATAGCCTGCAATCAGAGAGGGTAGGCTAAATTCAAAGTTCTTCAACTTTAAAGCAGACTCAAACTTGCCAGCTTTTCAAACAGGTCTACATAGAGGACTATGTTTGTAAAGTAGGACATATGATCCCCCTAATACTGTGGTTCTCAACCTGTGGGTCCCCAGATGTTTTGGCCTTCAACTCCCAGAAGTCCTAATAGCTGGTAAACTGGTTGGGGTTTCTGGTAGTTGTAGGCCAAAACACCTAGGGACTCCCAGGTTGAGAACCACTGCCCTAATAGGATGGAAGTGTATTTTGCCATGTAGCTTGATCAAACCAGTCCGTGCTCCAGGAAATAATACCTGGCTGCTGACTGGAGGGAAAGATATTAGAGGCAAAGATGAAGTACTTTGGCTACATTATGAGAAGACAGGAAAGCTTGGAGAAGATAATGATGCTGGAGAAAATGGAAGGAAAAAGAAGGAGGGCCCGACCAAGGGCAAGATGGATGGATGGTATCCTTGAAGTGACTGGCTTGACCTTGAAGGAGAAGGAGGTGGCCACGGCTGACAGGGAGCTCTGGCGTGGGCTGGTCCATGAGGTCATGAAGAGTGGGCAAAGACTGAACAAATAAATAACAACAGCATGATCCCCTAATAGGATGGAAGTGTATTTTGCCACATAGCTTGAGTCCCCTGAATGTTATCATGCTCAGTATGAAAGCTAATGCCAACTTAACCTGTACAACTTAAGATGTACAGTGTTCCCTCACTTATTGCTGGGGTTAGGTTCCAGGACCTCCCGCAATAAGTGAAAAACCATGATGTAGGGATGCTCTGTTATTTTAATATTTATACATTATTTTAGTAGTTATACAGTATTTTAAGTCTTTATACACTTAAAATAAAGTGAAGGAAAGGAAGGAAAGGCCCATCAAGGCTGGAGGGAGGGAGGACTGAGGAGGAGAAAGCGCCTTGGAGAGTGGCGGTGACAAAACCCCACAAAACAGCAAAAATACCATGATATATATTTTAAATTAATATTTTTTTAAATCCGCAAAACAGCAAGTCCGCAATAAGCGAACCGCACAGTAGCAAGGGAACACTGTACTGGTTAAGAAGCATATGCCTTGAAGGAAGAGCCACATGCTTTTGACTTTCCCACTTCTTGCTGTGTTATGACCTGGCACTGAAATGCATTTAATTAGTAGCATTGCCACTCAATGTTCACAAGATAACACAGCAAAGAGGCAAAATATTTAATTGTGACAGAAAAGTTAAGTAAATGAAAGCACACTATCCCTTCTCAAAGGTGTGTGCATGTACAGGTGAACATTTCTGCAAGGCCTTGTAATCCATGCTAGAGAGATGCTACAAATTAACATGCTAGAGAAAGCCTACTCGGTACCTTTTAGATATGTGCCCTGTAAAAGTTACAATAACAACAACAAGCATTCACTGTCCTATACAGATCATTCTCTTTAGATATCCTTATTTGTATTTCTGTCTCCCATCTAACAGGTGCAAAAATTTCTCCTGGGCCTAAAAAACAACCTCCCTTCTATGAAAGCAACCGACCAGGCTTGGCCTCCTGCCCGATATAAATTTTTCACTGATGCCAATCAAGAGCTGAAGAAGATCTTCCACCACTGGAGGGTAAGAGATGCGTGGTCTATGAGTCTTCACTATTCTTTCCTAATCCATCTTGGGAGAAAGGCAGGATATACATTCAATAAAATCAGTCAAGAAACGGAGTCTCAAAGAGTGGATAATCTGTGGGTACAGTTTGGTGGACCTGAATATATTACGCAAATTAAACGTACATTAATATATCTTGTGGTTGGCAATAAGTGATGGTAGGATAGAGGAGATTGAAGTAGCAATTGAAGGGAAGAGTCTCTTCATGTGTTTATTCACTTCTTTCATTCTTAATATGCTTAATATGCTACTCGACATGCTTGTTAATGAACTATAATTCCATCATGTCTCAAGACTGGCTATAAAGACTAAGGCATTCAGGCTTTTCTCATCTAAATGACATGTTCTCTTAAATATGGGATGTGAAGCAGGGTTTCTTTCTTTCTTTCTTTATTCTTTCTTGGAAGTAACTGGGTCTTTAATCCAGACTGGAGCTACGTACTATTTATTTATTATTTCAGCTTCTAAACCACTCCGAGCTTCTAGAACAGGGGTGGGCAATTACCGGCCCTCCAGGTGTTTTGGACTTCAACTCCCAGAAATCCTAACAGCTGGTAAACTGGCTAGGATTTCTGGGAGTTGAAGTCCAAAACACCTGGAGGGCCGGTAATTGCCCACCCCTGTTCTAGAAGCTCGGAGTGGTTTACAGCAGTGTAAAATACAAACAGAGAATAAAACTACAGAATTAAAACTACAGAATTAATCTAAAATTATTACTAACACTTCATTGATTCTAAAACTACACAACAAGTATAACCTTTTTACTCAGATGGGAACGCTAAATGGAAGAGGACCATCTTACAAGCTCTACGGAATGAAGACAGTTCTCTGGTTTTCTCACGTCTTCTGGAAGCGCATTCCACAACTTTGGTGCAACCACCGAAAACGCCCTTTGTCTCGTTGTGGACAAGCGATATTGTCGAATAGAGGGGACATTGAGGAGATTTTGTTCACCGGAGCACAGGGATCTCTGGGGTAGATATGGGGAGAGGCGGTCCCTTAAGTACACTGGACCAAGACCATACAAGGCCTTAAAGGTCCAGGAAATTTCTATGTGGGTCCAGGAAATTTCCTCTCCCCTTGTATCCATCTACGCCCCACCCTCACCCCCAATTTCACTTCCTACCACACAGCAGCTAAAGAAAATGAAGAACATCAGTGGAATCTTTCCCCTTTTCCTTCCTTGCTTCTTCCATCTGCTGAGAACAGTTTGGGGAATCCAGCACCAAAGAGCATTCCATTGAAACAGGCCACTCTAACCTACCTTTCGTCAATAAAAACCAGATAGAGTTTTTTTGTGGTCCTAACACAGAGCTGGCTTTAGAATGAGATGACAAACCTTTGTGTTTTTTCCTGTCTTTTCTGCATTCTTCCATTCTGGCACAGTGCAAGAAATATCGAGATCAGCTGCCACCCCAGAAAAAAGCAATCTTACAGGACAAACTGTGTGCCAGTGAACTTTTCCGAGGCAAGAAAAGTTTGTACCAGAAGAGGTAAGCGGAAGGGCTATCCAAACTAGGATGGGCATTTTTACCACCCAGGAATGGCATGAAATGACCAAGTTGGTGTGTTTTTTACCTTTCAGTCTCTCACAACCTTTCAATGGGGAATACCTGGGTTTGAAGGAGAATCCCAAATATCGTAAGCTCCAAAGTACAGCCGATGGCAAGCTGGTTATGGCTGATAATGTGAAGAAAGTCAACCGAGGTGATGGAAAGGTGAGAAAGGGCCTCACTTTTTTCACCTGATTTCCAAAAGAAATCAAGAACAAGAATAGGGTTAGATAAGAGGAACAAAAAAGAAAAGAGAAAGACTTTTTGCAGTTTACTGCTATAGGGAAAAGAAATGACATTTAATACTGTGGCTAGTGACCTTCACTAGCCACAGTATTAAATGAGTACTTCCACGTTCAGAGGTAAGTAAAGGTAAAGGTTTCCCCTTGACATTAAGGCTATTCATGTCTGACTCAGGGCAGGGGAGGTGCTCATCTCCATTTCTAGGCTGAAGAGTTGGCGTTGTCCGTAGATGCCTCCAAGGTCATGGGCAGCATGACTGAATGGAGTCCTGTTACCTTTCCACCGGAGCGGTACCTATTGATCTACTCACATTTGCATGTTTTCAAACTGCTAAGTTGGCAGAAGCTGGGGCTAACAGCGGGAGTTAACCATGCTCCCTGGATTCGAACCGCCAACATTTCGGTCAGCAAGTTCAGCAGCTCAGTGATTTAATCCACTGTGCCACCAGGGGCAGAGGTAGCATGCTTCTAAATACAAAGCACAGAATGGGGAGAAACAACAAGTAGGATATCATGAAAGAAATAGGACCGCATCTTACTATTTGGACCTTAGGCCTAGAGCTACAAAGTTCTCCGTATGTTTTTGAGATTCAGCTTGAAATAATGATGTATTATTTTGTTTTGTTTTGTTTTGTTTTTACTCTTTTTCCCCAGAATGGAATCCTGTTCAGGTGTTTGTCAATAATTTTAAACAACAGTTTAAATCTTCTTTTACAAAAGTTTAAAAAGGAATTAAATAACAATGCCTGGAATCGTGTATGGTCTATATCAGGGCTGTCCAACTTCTACCGGACCTGTGGCCGGAATTCCGGTCACTGATGATCTGGGGGGCCGAAGGGTCTGCCCCCGCCCCGCCCTGCACCCAGCTCCACCCCCACCCCCGGGTCCGCCCCCTCCCCTTAACATAAGGGGAGAGGGAGAGAATGGAACACAATGGGAGCATAAATAAACAATTCCATATATTTAATATTAACATAAGGGGAGCCCCCTGATTCAACCTACCTTCCCAAACGCGCAGGATCCAGGAGAAGCCGATCCACGAGACAGGCCACGACCGACCGAGCCAGGTGCCGAAGAAGGTCTGTGTGGGCCGCAGGGATTCAGTTGCCGAAATCTCGGCAACAGGAGGAGTATCGCGAGACTACGCGAGCCACACGGATTTCGCTCTCAACGCAGGCGTGATCTCGCGTTGAGAGCGAAATCCCGTGTGGCTCGCGTAGTCTCGCGATACTTGCTCCGAAACCCGGAAGTGGGTAATTTTTATTATTATTATTATTATTATTTTATTTTTCTATTTTTATTTTTTATTAAAATGCTGAGGGGGCCGGAGGAAAGGGGCTAGGGGGCCATGTACGGCCCTGGGGCCGCCTGTTGGACAGCCCCGGTCTATATATATCTGTTATAGTTATGATGTTACAAAATGTATTCCAAGATGGTGCACCAACTCCCATCAACTTACCAGGCAGCATTTTTGTAGTAAATGAGCATCTATTACTTTGTTGTTTGGGAAGTAGCTGGCTGCCATTTCCACCTCCTTGCATTAGTGATCTCCAGGCAGAAGAAGGACCTCTGTTGCAATTCCACTGCAAGAGAGATGGGTGAGAAGGGCAGTTTCGGCAGCCTCTTCTTCATAAGTGTAGCTTGGAGTCCTTTCACTATAACTCTGTATGCACGTGCCTTGAAGTCACTGGTCAAGCTATGGTGATGCATTGGATTTTATAAAGGAACACTCAAGAGGTGGTTTGGTCTGTACCTTCCTCTGAGATGTAGCAGCCAACTGTATTTGGTATTCATTGGTGGTGTCGTGTCCAAGTATTAATCAGAACTGACTCTGCTTAGCTTCCAAAATCAAATGGAAATTAATTAATTAATTAATTATTTCCAACATTTCTACCCCAAAACCATGTTTTGAGCTTCTTTCTAAAGGAGAGGAGGGATGAAGCCCACAGTATGTAGCTCCTAAATGAGGAGATATATAGGACTTCTGTTTTATGAGTGCATAACTCCATTCATAACTACCTACAATTATGAATGCATAACTCCATTCATAACTACCTACAATTATGAATGCATAACTCCATTCATAACTACCTACAATTATGAATGCATAACTCCATTCACAACTACCTACAGTAAAATGCAATTAAAAATCCCACTTACATAAAATATAAATACAATAAATACAGGATATCACTTCAGACACACTACTATTATAGAACTTAAATCTCAGAGGCTTGCCTGAATTAAAGTCTTTTATGCCAGAGAAAAGAAAGGAGGGATGGAAACTATCTGAATCTGCTGTGGAAAGGGGGTCCACAGCACAGACAACACTCTCCCTTTTGTCCTCCTCACCAAACGTGTCTGTGAATGCAGTGGAGCCGAGAGGCAGTCCTCCCATTGCAGATCTTAACGCCTGAGCAGGCTTGCAGAAGGAAATAACATTGTTTCCCGATAGTCTGAACCCAAGTCATGTAGACGTTCAGAGATGGTATTAACACAATAAGTATCTAACATCAATATATTGTATGGTAGGGTTTCACTTGATACAAATAATCATAAATCATATATTCAACATGTCACATACATATTACCGTGTCTTTGGCGCAAAACTGGTCTATATATCTCAGTTCTTTACCTGTTGTCTTTGGATTACAAATCTTCAAATGACTTTGGACTTTGGGATTACCCAGCGAAGGACTATTTGGACACTATATTTGGAATTTCGTTCTCTCGCACTCTGGACTGAGATATATAGACCAGTTTTGCGCCAAAGACACGGTAATATGTATGTGACATGTTGAATATATGATTTATGATTATTTGTATCAAGTGAAACCCTACCATACAATATATTGATTTTAGATACTTATTGTGTTAATACCATCTCTAAACATCATTGGTTACTAACCCTGACTCTATTGTGCTAGCCCAAGTAATGTAGAACCTTGAACGTCAAAAACAGCACTTTGAATTGTGTGCTTTGAATGCGATTTTTCTGCTTCTTGGATGGCCCACGAGGTCACTTTCAACTCTATGTGTCTAGAACAGGGGTGGGCATCGGCCCTCCAGGTGTTTTGGATTTCAACTCCCAGAAATCCTAGCCAGTTTACCAGCTCTTCGGATTTCTGGGAGTTGAAGTCCAAAACACCTGGAGGGCCGGTAATTGCCCACCCCTGTTCTAGAAATATACCAGCAGCTATTGAATTTGTTTCACGTGGTGGGTGTATAACTTTATGCCTTTAACCACCAGCCATAGCTGATACAATGTTTCTTTTCTCTTTCTGTTCCAGGCTTCCACTCGGATCTTTATTCTTACCAAAAGTCACATCATCCTAGCTGATCCCAAGGCTGCGCAGCCCAAAACAGTGATCACCCTGAGTGACATAGACAGTGTCTCTGTCACACGCTTCTCAGATGGGTTTTTTGTTCTGCACATCAGAGAGGTAACGCAATGCAGGGGGGCAGGGAGGGGATGGATTGCTACTCCGAAAGCTAGACAGGGAAGTGGGACAAGCAGAAAAAATTCTGGCGCTAGTTCATGCTTTTTTAATCCTCTTTGAAATCACTGTGGCAAAGTGGAAGGTGGAATCAAAAGGGAAATATGACATGTCTATTTTTAGTATGCCACTTTATTGGGACCAATCTGAAAGGAACTTCACACAGGTTTGGAATTGGCTGCATTTATTTAATTTTTAAATTTTCACCTCTCATTAGTGCTTTTGGTAGCAGTGAAAGAAAAACACATTTTACAATTAGAGAATAAATGTCCTGGTTATTTATTTATCATGTCAGAAGCGAGTTGAAAGTACAGTTAAAATGCATTTGACAAACAAAGGGTTTTTTAAAAAAATTAAAATAATAACTTGGAATTATGCTTAATGTCCTTTGACTAGAAGCTGGCCACTTGGAGTGCCTCTGGTGCCTCAGTGAGAAGGTCCTCCGTTGTGCATGTGGTAGGGCTCAGGCTGCATTGTAATAGGTGGTCTGTGGTTTGCTCTTCTCCTCACTCGCATATTGTGGACTCCATTTTGTAGCCCCATTTCTTAAGGTTGGTTCTGCGTCTCATGGTGCCAGAGCGCAGCCTGTTCAGTGCCTTCCAAGTCATCCACTCTTCTGTATGCCAAGGAGGGAGTTTCTCATCCTGTTTCAGCCACTGGTACTGGGTTTTAGCCTGCCACTTTTGGACTCTCGCTTGTTGAGGTGTTCCTGCCAGTATTTCTGTAGATCTTAGGAAGCTGTTTCTTGATTTACATGGTGATTGCAGCTTCAGCAAATCTTCCAGGTATTCTGATCATGATGGAAATACCACCTAAAAGTCATTTTGCCATGGCAGCCACAATCTGGTAGTGTGTAAATGCAAGGCTCAAAATGAATCTGTCAACTGTATTAAACCACTCCTTGGATTCAGTGATATGCTATCACAGTAAGTGTAGCTCTAGCTGGACATAGCTGGACATATTTCTGAGAAAAAATGCATGGGTTCGTTCATTAAATTACCTAAGTCACTTAAGTAATTGGTCAGTGAATTGCATAGAATCCTTTGACTTCTTCATCTCCACATATATTATTCCCATGGACAAGGCTTGTTTTTGGTCTTGGAGCCTGGTGTAAGTGAGAACTGGGAGGAGAAAAGCAGTCAGCACAGGATGAATTGATCCCCGTCCTTTCACCCATCACTTGGAATCATCCTATCGCATAGCATTACAGCAAATTCGCATTAGAAGACATGGGCTTGCCATCAGCATGGTTGGGCTACTCTCCCTCAACCTGGTCATGCTAGACCTGGTAGTAGTTAGTTTGCTGCCTGAGGAAAAGGAACATAAACTGTTCTCAACTCCAGTTTCACAAAAGGGTCATGTTGGTGACATATCGTAATGCTCGCATGTGTGTGCATCCATAGTTTATAGGAGACATCTAGAACTAGTTTCTGCAATCCAAATGAAGCAGAGAGTGTTTGAGGACTGGTATACCAAGGTGCTTGTTTATAAAGCTATTGTCCTCCCAACCCTGCTATATGCCTGTGAAATGTGGCCTGTCTACAGATGTCACATGCAACTCCTGGAACGATTCCATCAGCTCTGCCTCTGAAAAATCCTGTAAATCTCTTGGGAAGACAAGCAGACAAATGTCAGCACACTGGAAGAAGCAAAGACCACCAGTATTGAAGCGGTGGTCCTCAGCCATCAACTCCGCTGGACAGGCCATGTTGTCCAGATGCCCAACCACCGTCTCCCAAAGCAGTTGCTCTACTCTGAACTCAATAAAAGAAAACGGAATGTGGGTGGGCAGGAAAAGAGATTTAAAGATGTATTCAAAGCCAGCCTTAAAAACTCTGGCATAGACACTGAGAACTGGGGAGCCCTGGACCTTGAACACTCCAGCTGGAGGGCAGCTGTGAACAGCAGTGCTGTAGAATTTGAAGAGGCACGAATGGAGGGCAAAAGAGGGAAACATGCCATGAGGAAGGCTCGTCAAGCCAACCCCGACTGGGACCGCCTAGGTTTTAACAACCTGGAAACCGATGCCCTCACTGCGGGAGAAGAAGCAGATCAAGAATAGGGCTCCAGGCACCTACGGACCTACCACCAGTACACCAATCTTGAAAGGACCATCATCCTCGGAAAATGAGGGATCACCTAAGAAGAGTTTCTGGAAGATCCCAACCGAATTTGCAGGACACCGCTCCATCTCCCCAGCTTCTAATTGGCTATTGGGGTGCCTTTTCTGGCTGCCCTTAATCACTGAGCGAGGAAGAAGAAACCTTCCATTGGCGCCAGAGACTGCTCTCTCTTCTCTTAGGAGCTCACAAGCAGCTGCTAAAAGAAGCCCAGGAATACTCTTGCTGCTGATCAGAAGCCAGGGAAATGGAGCTTTGTCTGTCTGTCCTTGCCCCTGACTGAGGCAGCTGGGAATAGGGAGAATGGATTTGGCCGATTTATCGGCCGAGCAGGTTGTGGAGCGGGGTTGCTCTCGTCACCATCTTGGGGAGGGTGAAGGGACTTCTCCTTCCCAGAAGCCCATGGGGTGACAGGACTGTTTCCCGCCAACAACGCTGGCCGACCAATGATGGGGCTGGCTCCGCCCCGCCTGGGCAGCCTATTTAAGGCCGCCCGGGGCTGCCCAGGCTGCACGTGGGGCCAGCTCTGTTTTTTCCCCCACCCTCCCTACTTATTGCATTGCTTGTGGGTGTCCATTTTGTTCATTCTTCATGTCATTGTTTCACTGTTCAGGGTTATGCGTTATTATGTGCTTTGTCACAACTCCGTGTTTGGCGTGTGGCATGGCCCCTGGATCAGGCTGGCTTATCGCCCCTTGGTTGTAAGGGGGATAACGCCCAGGACCCCTGGGGTGCTGAGTTTCCGTGGACAGGCCTTGGGCCACTCGCACCCCAGGCTTGCAAATGCATTGGACATTCATGGGGGCTGTACTACACTGATCCAGGACCCATGCGTGGCCGCCAACACTTTGTTCCTGTTTTCAATAAATTAGTTGTGGCCATTTTCATCTAACCACTTGTGTCTGTGTTATTATTGTTCCTGGCACACGCAAGTACATTGATGGAGACTGATGCTAGCATGATGGGAGATCTTAGGCATAGCAATAATAAAAATATGGTATTGTCTAGCTAGCTCCTAAGGTGGCCATTAGTTAGCTGAGCTGACAAAAGGAAGCTTCAGATCCCCTAAAGCCATGATAACGCTTCAAACTGGTTCCATTTTTTCCAGTCTTCCACAGCAGGCACCAAAGGGGACTTCCTGCTTATCAGTGACCACCTGATTGAACTGATCACTCGACTACACCAGGCCGTGTTGGACGCTACAAAGCAGAAACTGAAACTGCAAGTGGCTGATGAGTAAGCACAGAGTTAATAGTCCTGGGGGGAGATTTCAGTAAATAAGGAGCCCTTGTTTTTCTCTGATTTTATCCCCACCATGACATTTTATCTGAAGGACTTTTGAGGACGTAAGCTAAAGCTGTGTTCACATAGGCACAAATCCACCAATGGGCCTTAGCGAGTTCAGAGTGAACAAACAGTAGAACCATTCCTGCTATTAGGTAGTCGTATCTGTTTGGGTTGAAGTGGGACCTGTGACTCTGTTAAACAAGCTTGAGCACTGCAGCACCTTCTCTGGATTAGGGCTTCGTAAACTTTTCCCATTGCAAGCCCTTTTGGCCCAATAAGTTTTTTAAGTGACTGGGTATATAAATGAAATAGGTATAAAATCAAACATTTGCTGATTGTAAAAACCAGCATTTTCAAGGCTTGTGAAACAGACTGATTTCCCTTTTTATAAAGTACAGCTGAAGCATCTTCTGCAGAGTGCACTGTTAATGCAGCACAACAGATTTGTGTAAATCTCTATAACAGCCATCATTGGGTTAGGGTGGCCCATTTGGGGTAGGAATCCCTAGTTTAAGAAGCAGCGATCTAGATAAGTTAGTACTAGGATGTTTCTTCTTTTAGCCTGATAGTTGTTTTGTCTTTTCCAGGTTTGTGGTGAAGTTCCAACAAAGCAGCATTGCTGTCAAGGTGGTGGAGACAGCCATAAAGCAAGGCACAGGGCCAGTCTGCAGGAAGAAAGGCAGCCGTCGACTGGAGGTGTTGGTTCAATGAGGTGAAGCAGCCCACAAGCAGCTGTCCTAGGTTTCTGGAGAACATGGAGCTGGGAACTTGTGATTTATATATATGTGAACCCTAGCCAACTTCAATTGCTCTTGGTTTTAATTCCTATTAAAATCTTTACTTCAGGTACAGCTATCTGAAATATTTTCAGAAACCAATCGACAACACGTGCCATTGAACTGTCAAAGGCTTTCATGGCTGGAATCACTGGGTTGTTGTGAGTTTTTCAGGCTGTATGGCCATGTTCCAGAAGCATTATCTCCTGATATTTCACCTGCATCTATGATAGGTCTTCTGCCTTCAGGGCCTAGAAAATGGGCTTTAAAAGGATGGACATTGCATGCTATGGCGCTGAAGGTAGAGTAAAGCCGCCCCACATGCAGGGAGACCTGGAATATCTTTAAGAATGAGTGCTAGACTCAAAATAGTGAACCAAACAAGATTTATTGAATAACAACCAGTAAAAATGCTGGTGGCTCAAAATGCTTAGTTGGTTGCAACAAAGGAAGTCCTTGAAAAAGGATGCTATCACTTGCCTCTTTGCTTGCAGAGTGATGGTGTCTTTCTTTGATTCCAGGTTCCTGTTGCCTTCAATGCTTCCTTTGACTCGCGAAGTTCTCTGGATCCCCAAAATCTACAGGCTATGCGTGAAGGCTGACCTTCCTTTGTCCCTGTAAATTATGGCTGAAAGTGTAGGTTGGCTTTGTAGCAGTGAACTAAGATGCTTTTGTCGCAGCAATGGCTTAGATTCCACTTTGCTATGTCTGTGAGTTTTCTGGAATGAACCAGAAAGGAAGTTCTGCCTCTCAGGTGACCTCTGGAAGAGGAGGAGTTAGGGGCGGTGACGTCAGGTTTGGGGCCAAGACACAACTCCACCCATCAAGCCCACATGGCTGGACAATAGAACAAAGGCCCAATGCAGGTAAAGGGCAACCAAATACAAAATACAGATATAAAACCAGCCCGTTGGGGCGCCACAATAGGCATCCTCAGAGTTTGTGAGGTCTGTCAGAAACTAGGCATGTGAGATCTATATATCTGTGGAAAGTTCAGGGTGGGAGAAAAAACACTTGTCTGTTTGAGGCAAATGTGAATGTTGTAATTGACTACCTTGACTGGCATTGAATGGCCCTGGCTGGTTGCTGCCTGTGGGAATCCTTTGTTGGGCGTTCTTTCTGCCACCCTGCACATTTCACATATAGATCTCACATGCCTAGTTTCTATCAGACCTCACAACCCCTGAGAATGCCTGCCATAGATGCAGGCAAAACGTCAGGAGAGAATGCTTCTGGAACCTGAACATACAGTCAGAAAACTCACAAGAACCCAGATGCCAGTTTCTCCACTGAGGACAGAAATGACAACTTGGACCTTGGAATTTCAGAAATTGCATGCCATGTGTAGAAGCCTTAATTTGAGCATACGTGGGAGAAAAACATCATAAAACCCCAAGAGAAATGAGACATCTTGTCTCCATTAAAAGCCAAAATGAATGTTAGGCATCCACAATCTTTAGGAATGTTGAATAATCACAAGCTGTTTTCTGGGTTACTTCTCTTAAAGACAACACGAAAGCACAAATCGCAGGTGTGTGCTCTATTAAGCAATTATTCTCCAGGAACACTTCGGCCTGTGATTGTTTTGCGATAAAGAAAAGAATTGGAAAAATGTATTACATTTTATTTTGAAGCTTGCATTCTGAGAAAATTGCTCTGTTGAGAGTTTTGCCTTGGCCAAAAAATAATGTATGATTTCCCAACTTGTGAGAAGTTCATTGAACTTCACTGTTCATTAAAATAACGTCATTAATTAAATGATTCATTTAAAAAAGAAATTGTTGCCTTGAGGGTTGCATCAGAGCAATTAGAAAAGGGATTGGTGCTATGACGGTAAAAACTTTAAACAGGTAATAAAATACCAACGGTACATTCATGCTATAATTTTCAAAAGCCAAGATTATATCTGGATTTACAAACTCCTTCAGTGAGCAATACACTTGGTTTATTCCCAGTGTATCTCTGTTTGCCCCAGACAAGAGAAGGGGAATCAGACATACTGTATAAGGAGCATTTTCACAGTTTAAATTTGAAAGCAGAGATGGAAGGTAAGTTTGTAAAATGGTTCAAGTAGTTTGTATTCTTCTTCAATCACGTTTGATCAGTACCAGCAGCCCCTGACCTGCAAACATTTGACTTACAAACGACTTATAGTTCATTGTATTTGCATTTTGCTCATGAGCTGCTTTGAGTCCCCTTCGGGTTTGATAAAATAGTAGTTAAGAATGGGGTGAGACAACAGGAAGTGAGAGAAATCTACCTCTCGGAAAGGAAATTAACTCCTGGAAGAGTTATCATGGGGAAAAGGTTCTTCCATGATAAAAGTTTTATCATCAATCCTTGTTTCCACAACAAGCCATTTTTTTCAAAATCTAATGATTTTTTTATTGTGTTAGAAGCAAATTGAGAATATTCTGCAAGTCGCTTATAGTAGTGTGAGACAATTGGCCGTCTGCAGGGGCGGATCTTAGTGGAGGCAAAGTAAGCGGCCACCTCAGGGTGCCACGTGGCCAAGGGTGCATGCGGCCGCCAGGTTTGACGCATCATGCCACGCCATGAAAAGGACGGGGGAACATTTTGCAGCCGGGGAGGAGCCTCCTGCCTCCGGCTGCAAAATGTTCCCTGGCTTGTCCTTTTCATCCTCTTGGAGTGCTCTGTTTTAATAGTGCATGCATGAAACTTTCACGCATGCGCTATTGGGACCAAGCGCTTCTGGTGGAGGGAGTTGCCAAACGCACTATCAAGAGGCCGAAAAGGACAAGCCAGGGAACATTTTGCGGCCGGAGGCAGGAGGCTTTTCCCCGGCTGCAAAATGTTCCCCCATCCTTTTCATCCTCTTGGGAGTGTGTTTCACTACTCCCTTCATGAGAAACGCTCTGTCCCAATAGCGCATGCGTAAAACTAGCTGTTTGCGCGCATGTGTGCTCCGGCGCACGCGCCATCTTCACCACACTGAAGAACCAGGGGGTGCCAAAAAAAGGTTCGCTTACTATAATTTTTTACCTTCATCCGGTCCTGGCCGTCTGCAAGGACATTGCCCAGAGGCAGGGCCGTAGCCAGGATTTTGATTCAGGAGGGGCTGAGTTTGATGGGGGGCTGAGTCTGAGTGAGAGAGGGTCTACCCTAGCTAACCTTTTGTATCGTTATCCCAATACCCACATGCATATGGGATATATTGAGTATGGTGATCAGATCATGATATGAATACACATAACAGTTTAAATAATGTACCAGCAAGGCCTTCTCGCGGACCATCCTAAGAATTTCCCGGGGGGGGGGGGCTGAAGCCCCCCAAGCCCCCTCCCAGGCTACATGCCTGCCCAGAGGGACGCCCAGATGTGTTAATGGGAAGCTGGGTCTGACAGGGGAGCTCACCCTGTCTCATGGATTCGAACAACCAACTTTCAGGTCAGCAGTTCAGCCGGTACAAGGGTTTAACCCACTGTGCCTCTCATCTAATGATCAGAGGGATAGAAAGTGAGATGAACTCTTTTGAACAGGGGCACAGGTAGCAAAACAAACAACACAGGGGTGTTAACCCTTTCTTATGCTATCCAAAACTATCTATCTATCTCTGAAGTTACTCTTAAAAATGTACCTAATCCAACTTACATACAAATTCATCTTAAGGACAAACCTACAGAACCTATCCTGTTTGTAACTTGGGGACTTCTGGTACTATGGAGGGTTGCACCTGGGTGTGCTCTTTCCAGTGCAATGAAAATACTGGTGATGCAACCGTAAGTCCATACTTAAAACAGATCAAGAAAGACTATAGTGTGAATGCTGGAAGGTTCATTTTAGGACAGGGATAGTAGAATAGTTTTGGATAAGAGCTACATGCTGAATATGGCCAGAGCCTCTGATGTCAATGGATCCAAGAAAAGTGCTGGATGGAGATTTGGTTCTTCCTCCACCTTCTTTGGTGACCTCAGGATCTATCTCATGGAAAGGGAGCACATGCTGAGAGACAAGCAACTTTTGTATATTTTGGGGTGGGTGGGAGAGGTTCATCACAGTATGTATCCATTGCTTCTTACTAATTATTTCACCTATAGAACCGGTCTGATATAGTAGTTTGAATATTAAAATGGGAGAGATCAAGGCGCAAATCAACACTCTGCCATGGAAATCCACTTGGATGGCTTTCGGGCAAAAGACAATCTCTCAGCACCAGAGGAAGGCAATGGAAAAACCCATTGAAGAACCCGTGCCAAGAAAACCCCTTGACAGGTTCAATTTAGGGTCACTCTAAATAGGAAATCACTTGAAAGCACACAAAAATATTGTTTAACTTTATTTGTAATTTCGGTGCCTAATCTGAAAAGATCAATATGAAGTTCTTCATTGAACACTTGGATTTTTAACCCTCCTGAATAATTTCAGTATAATAACAAACACTTGCTTTATACAGACCCCTCTATTTTAGTTCTGATTATAAAAAATAAAGAATAAAAGATGATCATGTATGTACTTAAATGGTACCATAATTTTTAAGAACATACACATAATAATAATAATAATAATAAGAAGAAGAAGAAGAAGAAGAAGAAGCCACCCTACTGGGATCTGCACACATTATTTGCTGATGCATCACACAGTCCAAGACACTTGGAAAGTGTCCGACATATGATCCAATACAACAGCCAGCAGAGTGACCTTATTTTTTGTGGACTCATCTTCTTGAGATTATTATTATTATTATTATTATTATTATTGAAGGGGTTAATGAGCTTAACAGTGCAAAATGCTGAAATGTTACATAACTTAAAATAAAGTGCCCCTCTTGGCAAAAGGGGAGCAGAAGACAGAAGGCCAAGGGGAGAATATGTAACTAGAAGACACAGGGTGATCTGACAATTCAATGCTTATATATATATACAAATAATATATGAGTCAGGTTCCAGTCTCCCAGCCTATGCATGGAGGCTGGAAGTCTGGGCCTTCCAAGGCCACATCACACACCACACCACACCACACCAGATCGGCCCCTGGCCTGCTTGGACTGGGGGGGGGGGGGCTCAATAGTTTTGGCGAGGAAAAAGCCCGGGCTTTTGGCTGGGAGGAAAATGCCTTTTGAAAATGAGGGAGTCGGTACTTAAGAGCTGTGCCGGCTGTGCAGCCTCACTTCTGACCAGGGCCGTAGCCAGGATTTTGTTTCGGAGGGTCTACCCTAGCAAATCTTTTATATTGTTATCCCAATAACCCCATTAATGTGGGATATGATGAGCATGGTGATCCGATCATGATATGAATAAACATAACAGTTTAAATAATGTACCAGTAAGGCCTTTTGCGGACCACCCTGAGAATTTCAGGGGGCTGAAGCCCCTTAGCCTCCCGGCTACATGCCTGCTTCTGACTTATGGTTTGTTCATGATACACCCAGTAAAGCTTCTCAATGATATCCGGAGATGTCTCTTGTTGGTCATTTTGAAACGGCTGTTCGTGATTCGTGACAATATGTTTATCTATGCTGGTGCCACATATGTTTTAGCTTATTAGTTAAAAGTGCAGAGATGCCAAATAATGAGAAACGCATGTTTTTAAGAACCTGATTGGATAAGAGGTATGGGCAGAAAGGTTACACCATGGCCTAGTAAAAATTGTATAAAAGGTAACAGAAATATTGTAACAGAACGGGCAGTTCTTTCTTTGAAGACACGCTGGTCTTCCGGCTGTTCCGCCTCTGCGTGGCCACGCTGAAATAAAAGATTTTTGCTTCACTCAAGGAGACTGCTTGCTTCTGTGGATTCTGTTGCCTGCTCTGTGTGACTGAGGTTTTTAGGGGTTCCCTTTCATTATTATTTTATTATTTTTATTTTTATTATTACTACTACTACTACTACTTCCTGGGGGGACGGGACGGCCGTTTTTTGAGAAAATATGTGAGAGATGCATATTAAATCTAGAAGGTAGTATATTTTCCTTGGTATTACTGAATTTAGATTTTTCTTTGTGGGCTCTGTGAGTGCACACTTATGAAGTCTGTGTGCCAAGCAGGCTTCCAACGGAAACTTCTCAAGTTTGAATTTTTCAAGTTTTGGCGGTAGCCCCGCCCAGCGGTCCCGGAGGCCTTAAAAGCGGCTCCCAGCGCGCCCACCACATTCCTTTGTTTTCCGCCACTTGGGCAACATCGGAAATTCTCGCTGTGGTTGTGTGGGATAGTATGTCCACAACCAGCTTCAAAAAGTGCATCACCTGCGGTAGCAAGATCCCGGACTGCGACGGTCATTCGAAGTGCCTTCCGTGTCTCGGGGAGGGACATGTCGTTCCAACCTGCCGACACTGCCAGGCCTTCTCCGCGCAGTCGAGGAAGAGCAGAGCACGAAGGCTTCGGGCCTACCTGCTCGAGCAATCCCTTGCTCCAGCTCAGATGGCGACAGCTGTCCCATCCACCTCCTCTGGGGTCGGGGCGGCTGCTCCGGCCCCCTCAGTCTCGACCGCTCACCCAGCTGGGAAGAAGCATCCACCAAAGGAGAAGTCCAGACCGAAGTCCACCACATCAAAGATGTGGTTACCGTGCGCACGACCTCCAAAAGCCAACAACCTGCCTGATGATGACGATTATTATTATTATTATTATTATTACCACCCCCATTTATCTCTCCCGAAGGAGACTCAAACTACCTTGACATAAAAGCATTAGCATAAAATTTAAAATATACAATATATGACTGATTACTCAGTGAAACCATACTGCGTCCTCAGTTCAAATGCATTATCTTTCTTCACACGTAGGGAAGTAACCACCACACCAACTAATATGAAACTGGCACCAACAGCATTTCAGGCAGGTTGGGACACAGGCAGGCACATACAAGCCTAAATGAAGTGAGGAGGAGCCATGTAAAAACACAGCAAGCCCCTCTTTTGTTCCTTTCAGTTATTTTTTAAAATATTCTTTATTAAATTTTACATTCATATTAAAAATATAGAAAAAAGAAAAAAATTAGCTTAAAATATTGATAGAATAAAAAAGGGATACGTATCTAAGAAAATTAATAGAAGGGAGAAATTGAAAAATTATAACAAAGAGAAAGAAAGAGCATTTTGCTGAGGAAAGAAAAAGAAAATGTTATTTGATAGATAATAAATAGAAGTGTTGACTCCCTGGTATCTTCCAGAGGTTTTCTTCTTTTGTTTCCTACTTTCTTTCCTTCATTATCTTCCTCTTTTCTCTCTCTCTTTTTTCCTCAATTGATTTCTTTGGTCCCAATCTTATAATAAAATCCTTTTGTTTCTCTGCTTTAGGTATTCTGTAACTTTTTCCCAATTTGTCTCTTCCATTTTTGTCCCTTTGTTTTTTGACATAAGAAATGTGAGTCTGTCCATGTTTCTAATTTCTAAAACTTTCATCAGCCACTCATCCTCCTCCGGTATCTCTTCTTGCTTCCATCTCTTCACATTGCATATCCTCGCTGCAGTCATCAGTAGAAATAGTAATTTGTCTAAATTTTTGTCTATTTTCAGTTCATGAATTCCCAGTAGAAATGTTTCTGGTTTCCATGGTATTTTTTATCTCTAACATTTTTTGTACTCCTTTCTGTATTTCTTTCCAATATCTATTGGCTTTATCGCATGTCCACCAGATGTGGAAGTATTATTTTTTCAAGGAAAAAGTGTACAATTGCACAAAAGCACTTAATAGAGAGCATGACTCTTAGGGAGAAAACTGGCAGCTGTGTCTAAACCAGTGGTTCCCAAAATGTGGGCCATGAGACCTCAAATAAAGTCTAGATTATTAAATATGGTTTCCTGTAGGTGAGCAGTGGGCGACTACTGGATGGCATATGTTCTGTATCAGAAACTAGAGCTGATGTGGTCTGTCCAATGCAATTTTCTGAATCAGCACTCCAGATAAGTAAACTGAATCTAACGTTGACCAAAAACTGATTTGGTACTAATGTTGGAGAGTGGTCCCTGGTTAAGTGGTCCCTGGTCAAATTGGTTCCTGGTCAAAAAAAGATTGGGAACCACTGGTCTAAACTATCTCTTGGTTCAGGAAACCAATAAGAGATTGACATGGTAAACTTGAAAGTTAAGCAGTAGTAAGCCAGATTGATCAGTAGTTGAAGTTATCATAAGGTAGCTTGGTGTGCACTTGTCCTGAGGCCAGTTGGGACACAATACCTGGAAAGGCACCATCTTTTCAGTTAATGAAAAACGAAGGTTGGTGTCCCGTAACTGAGGAAATTCTGGGTGGGAAATCACATTACTGGTCTAAGAGTCCTTTGAGTGAATTGAAGCAGGAAGGGAAGTATAACTGGAATGTAATTGGGAAGAAGTCCTCACATAGCAAGAGAAACGAGACTTCTTTCAAATGAGTCCCTGTTCTTTAAAGAAGAAAAATCTGTGTTAGCTCTAACCCACAGCACCACTGTAAACTCAACTTGTTTTATTCCGTGATATCCCTGCCTAACAGGCCTGTGCTGGTTTGGGATAAGACCAACCAAATATCAAATCATTCACCAATACTGGCATATAGCTCATAGGAATATAAAAGAGCTTGGCATCCCAGCCGGCTGAGTAGCGCTTGCGAGGGTAGACAGCAGTCAGGGCATGCTCCATGCACTTGGTAACCAGAGAGAGGTCAGGACAGCAGTTGGCTTGCATCTTGGCCGTTCCTTTCGTCACTGTAAGGGCAAGGGGAGAAAACAGGAAAAAACATGTCCGTTACCCTCTCTGCAGAGTGCGACTTAATCCCACAATTAAATTGGCTTATTTCCAAACATGTTAGTGTTGTGGACTCCCAGCTTGTGTGTTGGTCTCCTAGATCATAGAATCCCAGAGTTGGAAGAGACCCCAAGGGCCATCCACTCCAATCCCCTTCTGCCATGGAGGAGGACACAATCAAAGCCCATCCAGCCTCTGCTTTAAAACTCCAGAGCAGTGTTTCCCAACCAGTGTGTCGTGGCACACTAGTGTGCCGTGAGCGATCATCAGGTGTGCCGTGAGAAATTGGAACCTCCAATACCCTTTCTTCAAAATGGCGGCAGAAGCGGCAGTGTAGAAGAAAAAGTAAGTGTTCGGCAGGAGGGGGAAGAAAGGGCGCAAAGGGGAAGGGGGAGGAAGAGGTCTCTGTCGAAAGCTGGCATGGGAAAACTTTGGCCCTCTGGGTGCTTTGGACTTCAACTCCCACCATTCCTAGCTGCCTCCGGCTCAGCCACTTATGCAGGAAAGGACCTCAGGCTGTTAGGAATGGTGGGAGTTGAAGTCCAAAGCACCCAGAGGGCCGAAGTTTTCCCATGCCTGTTTTAGGGACCTTAAAGTGGTGAGCCTCCTTCCAACATTGTGATTCTGGATAGAAAACAAACAACAACATAACATAACATTTATCTATTTATTTGCCACGTTTCTATACCGCCCCTCTCAGCCTGAAGGCGACTCGGGACGGTTTACACAAGGCAGTCTCTGCCCTCAATACAACACAAGCAAACAAACCAAAAATATATATAACCATATAACAACAAATTAACAATTAAAAGCATACATTGTTTGAGTCCACAGTGCTCTCTGGGTGTAGGTGAACTACAACTTCCAAACTCAAGGTCAATTCCCAAGCAAACCCTTTTTATACTTTCTGTTGGTAATGAGAGTTCAATATGCCAAGTTTGGTTCAATTCCATTGTTGCAAGAGTTCAGGATGCTCTTTGTTTGTGTGTTAACTATAAATCCCAGAAACTGTAACTCCCAAATGTCAAGGTCTATTTTCCCCAAACTCCATCTGTGTTCACATTTGGGCATATTGAGTATTCATGCCAAGTTTGGTCCTGATCCAACATTGTTTGAGTCCACAGTGCTCTCTGGATATAGGTGAACTACAACTCCAAAACCCAAGGTCAATTCCCAAGCAAACCCTTTCAGTCTTTCTGCCATTCCTGCCAGGATATCTATGTTGTGTTCATCGAAACAGGCCCAGGTTTCACACTGAGTTTATAAATACATTTAAAAACATATTAACTATATGTATTACTATGTTAGAGTGTCATTTTGTGTCATTTTGGTTGGTGGTGTGCCCCAGGATTTTGTAAATGTAAGAAATGTGCTGCGGCTCAAAAAAGGTTGGGAAACACTGCTCCAGAGAATGAAACTCCACAACAGTGTATTCCTAAAACAGAACAAAGGAATATTAAGCCCTTCAGATGCTATTGGGCTGCAATTCACATCAAGTTTAGTCACCACGATTTCTGGTGAGGGACGCTGGAAACTGTAGCCCAACATGTGGAAGCTATCTCCCTATTCCAGTTTCTTTTATCACTGCAGGAACATTGAAGATGATCCTGGCACACCCTTTTGAAGAAGTAACATCACTCCATAGAAATTCCTGGTGGAAGTTTTGGTCAGATAAAATAGGGATGAGGAACATGTGTCCCTCCACATGTTGGACATGACAATGCCCATCAATCCTAGTTAGTAAAACCCAGGGTGTAGGATGCAGGAATCTACAGTCCAGAAAAAAAATGGAGGGCTAGTCAATCCTCATTGTTGTCTTGAAATAAAGCCGTAACAATTCAAAATGATTAGAAAACTTTGTTGTGCTCCTTTTAGCCTCCTCACTTTCTTTAAAAATAGCTTGTCCAGGCAGCAGTTTTGAAAAGAAGGGCATGTATTCTGAGCCAATATGGCTGCTAGTCCATGCACACTGGTAATACTACTGTATTGGTATTCCTAGTGCTAACTCTTTTCATGTTTATTTGCTACTTCTTGTTCAATATTATTGTGTACAATCTGCTTTCCTCCACATTCACTGATGTTCACTGATGACCCCCCCCCCCCCAAAAGTCAGAAGAACATGAATAAAAAGTATAACTTTTAAAAACTTGAGTTAACACTTCTTTAGGAAAGTCTAAGTCCTTCAGCAAGACTCCACCAAACGTTGACCATAGTATTGTGCTGGAGGACCTACAAATGCTTGGAAGATGTTGACCTCAGAGCCATACTGGAGGACCTAGAGATTCTAGAGCAGTGGTACTCAACCTGTGGATAACCAGATGTTTTGGTCTTCAACTCCCAGAAATCCTAACAGCCGGCAAACTGGCTGGGATTTCTGGGAGTTGTAGGCCAAAACACCTGGGGACCCACAGGTTGAAAACTACTGAGAGACTATATTAGCCAAAGTCATGAGTAATCAAATTCACAAAAGTTTAACATACAGTATAAATATGTGTGTAGGGGTGGGGTGGGGGTGGCAACTGTACTTGGTTGTTGTTGTTACTTTGGTACTTTTAGTAATTGGGACACACAAGCTCTTTGTGGCTTATATCAAAATTCCACCTTGGTGTTGCACAAGGAGGAGCCCAATAACAATTTGTTCAGAAGCATTCTGACAACCATCAGTCCGCACTGGGGCACATGCCAATCAGTCATCCAGTGGACACAGAGTGAGAGAAACTACACCCTGTTGCTGCCCAGCTAGAGTTGCACATACATGGAAAATAAGGCAGGCTTCACTTGCCTAGACTTGCCATGGGCTCAGGAGAGCACACACTGCTCCCTCAGCACCATCCGATTGCTGCTACACAGTCAGAGAAGATAACAGCAGTCGCTCCCTACACCTCCAGCTATTGCACAGCCATTAAAAACAAGGTGGAGCTCCATCAGCATCAAACAAGATTTTGGTTTCACAGAGGCTGGATCTAGAGGGTAGATAATGCAGTTCCAAACTACACTGAACTGCATTATATGTGTCTACACTGATCATACAATGCAGTTCCAAACTGCATCATATGGCAGTGTAGATCCGGCCTAAGACGTTCGAAAAGAGACAGACTTTTAGTCCTGCATAAGGCAATATTTCAATACATTTTGATTCTTCGTTGCAAAATTGTATTTCACTTTTGTAATTTATCTTCTGCCTTTTTCTCAACCTGCAAACTTGTTTGGGAATAAGTCCCATGCTATACAAATAAGCCTGCGTAAGTTTGGGCACATGTCCTATTGCACACAGTAGAACTTACTTCCAACTAAACTTGCACTGGATTAAGCTGCACATTGGTGTGCAGATGTAGAATTATTCCTCAGAACAAACAACATCCTGTTTGCTGATGTTTCAGAAATCAGCAGAACAACAAACTCTTTGAACTCACACTACTTCATCACACTAGAGAATGAATCCACTTTAAATCTGGTTGCTGCCTCCTGCTGATTTTGGGGTTTGTAGTTTAGGGAGGGGACTTTACCAGCCTCACTAAACTACAAACCCCAGAATTCTGAGATGGAGGCAAAATGGGCGTGGCTGCTCTCTTTTATGTCTTCCTGGAATTGTATTTTAAGTGGATTCATTCTCTAGTGTGATGAAGTAGCAAGATTATGGTTTCTGTTTAGCATCTTTGGTGCCGTTGCTTTGAGGGTACTAATGTGTGCATGTGGTGCTTTTGCCATGGCATTGGGTCCGTACAATAAACTCTTTTGATGATTTTATTTTTCTACCTGTAACTGCAATTTGCCTGCTACATGTGATAAACCCGTAAGCCTGGGCACATGCCTGCATAACATGCATATATACAATAACATTGGGTCAAGTAAACATGAAAGTGATTCAAAATCATGTAATATATACACAAGTATTCAGAACTGGCAATAATACATCTGTCAAAATAAAGGCATAAAAAACCGCATACAATATAATGGTGAAACCCCCTGGGGGGGTTATATTGTATGCGTTTTTTATGCCTTTATTTTGACTGACGTATTATTATTGCCAGTTCTGAATACTTGTGTATATATTACATGATTTTGAATCACTTTCATGTGTACTTGACCCAATGTTATTGTATAGTTGCTACTCTGCTCAGTATTATTGTTAGTGTGTTCTGCATAACATGCATAGCATACAGCTATGGCAGCCCCTCCTTCTACAAGTGTTACTGTATACTGTCCCTACGTGTAACACCGCAACTGATAGGTAACTAAGGGGACAGAGCTGAATTAGAGGCTTGCATGTTCACAGAGTATGTAGATAAGGGAGAGGAACCAATACACAAACACGTTAATGATGGCATATCTATGCTGGAAAATATTTGACTCTGTTAAGTGATGATTAGATCTCAGCTGTAACGTCCAGCATTCCTCGCCATTGGATATGCATTGTTTGGCTGATGGGAGCAGCACCTCAACAACATCTGGAAGGCCACACAATCCCTACTCTTGAATAAGAGAACTGAAGACAATTTAAGGCAAACCCTATATGGTTCTGGCCCAGCTTACTTGTCCAAACGCATCTCCCTCTGCGTCCCACCTCGCAGTTTAAGATCATCCAGGGAGGCCCTGCTCTCGTTTCCGCCAGCGTCACAAATACGTCTGGCGGGGATGAGAGACAGGGCCTTCTCGGCTGTGGTCTCCTGCCTGTGGAACTTGCTTCCCACTGAGGTAAGATCAGCTCCATTCCTACTGTCATTTAGGAAGAAATTGAAGTCATGTTTCTGGGACCAGGCTTTTGGACAACAGACATAGATTTATTTATTTAAAACTTTTATACCCCGGCCTTCTCACCTCCGAAGAGGGACTCAGACCGGCAAACAGCAAGTATTCAATGCTAACATTTAAAATCTAAAAGCATCATAAATTTACAATAAAATACAATACAATAAATTCATTTAAAAAGCCTTTCGCCAAAGTAAAATCAAGTCCAACTTAACCCATATATTTGGTCCGTATCAAGTGGTTAGCAACTTTAGTCGCTTCGCGATCTCCTCCATTCTGCGAAGGCCTTATTGCACAGCCACGTTTTCACCCGTTTCCTAAAAGTCAGGAGGGGGGGGGCGGATCTAATTTCATGTGGGAGGGAATTCCACAGCCGGGGGGGCCACCACAGAAAAGGCCTTGTCCCTCGTCCTCATCAGACGCGCCTGCGAAGGTGGTGGGACCAAGAGCAGGGCCTCTCCAGATGATCTTAGCACTCTTGACAGTTCATAGGGGAGAATACGTTCGGACAGGTAAACTGGGCCGGAACCGTATAAGGTTTTGTAGGTCAACACCAGCACTTTGAATTGTGCTTGGAAGCTAATTGGCAGCCAGTGGAGCTGGCGCAACAGGGGAGTTGTGCGCTCCCTATACCCCGCTCCCATTAGTAGTCTGGCTGCTGCACACTGGACTAATTGCAGCTTCCAGGCAGTCTTCATAGGCAACCCCATGTAGAGAGCGTAGATAGCACTTTGGACATGGAATTGGATATGGAATTGACTAGAATGGTGATATGGCTATTAATACCGTTTTTTACTGTTTTACTTATTGTTTAATTGTTATTATATTGGTTTGTTATATATAGTGGCATCAAATTGCTGCCAAATGTAAGCTGTTCTGAGTCCCCCTTCAGGGGTTGAGAAGGAACGGGATAGAAATACTGGAAATAAATAAATAAAATGAAATTTGTGTTATTACTCACTTGCTTGAAAGTACTTCTCCCCATATGCATGCTTGATCTCATCTGGAAGCCTGTCCCAGAGGCGAGTAAATGTGTCCACCAATAATTTCTCATTTGTGATGGCAGTTTGGAAGTAGCCTGGCTCTATTATACAGACCTTTACTCCAAAGTTGGCGAGCTCAATCCTGCAAGAAGGGAAAGAGCATAAATCATGTATTTTGGAATACAGTATCTTCAGAACAACTTCAGGGTTTTTCCCCCCAGGTAGATAAATGTTATTATGGGCCAGAGACCCTTATTACACTGTAGCATACAAGTTATACAGGTAATGAGTTTACAAACACCCAGTGGGTAAAATTTTCAAACAGTAAAAGCTGCTTAAAATACAAGTTGGCTAAAAATAAAGGTAAAAAAACGACAAGAAGTGCCAGCGTGTTTCAGCCTCAAGGTATGCAGGTAATGGGATTAAAAACAACCAGTTGATTGGGCACACAGATCGGTAAAATTAACAACAGTTAAAATTTGCTTAAAACACATGTTGGATAAAAACATAGGTAAAAGACTTTTGGCCTAATTCTAAAATTGGGAAATATCTAATTCTGGCTGCCTCAGGTAAGAAAAGTCTTTTGCGTGTGCAAGGGTGACACACCTCGCGCCAAGAACAAATGCAGACACCATTGGTTGGATAAAAATGGCCACAATTCATTTATTGAGAACAGGAACAAAGGGTTGGCGGCCACACATGGGTCCTGGATCAGTGACGAACTGCCCCCACGAATGTCCAAGGCGTCTTCAAGCCTGGGGTGCGAGCAGCCCAATGCCTGTCCACGGAAACTCAGCACCCCAGGGGCCCTGGCTTTATCTCCCTTACAACCAAGGGGCGATAAGCCAGCCTGATCCAGGGGCCATGCCACACGCCACACGCCAAACAGAGTTGCGACAAAGAACATAACAAAACGTAACAACCATGAACAGAGCAACAGTAAAGTGCAGAGAAACAAACGGCACCAACAAGCAATGCAACAAGTAGGGAGGGTGGGAGAAAAAACAAGACTGCCTCCACACGTGGCCAGGCAGTCCCCCGGGCAGCCTTAAGTAAGCTGCCCGGGTGGAAGTGCGGGCCGGCCGGAAGCAGTGAGGGGGCGGGGCGGGGCCAGCCCCCTCATTGGCCGGCTGGCGTGGGTGGCGGGAAGCCTTCCCGCCACCCCAGGGGCTTCTGGGGAGAAAAAGCCCCCCTCAGACGAAGAAGATGGCGCGAGGGCACGCTGCCCCGCAACCCGCTTGGCCGGTAAGTTGGCCAAGCCCATTGTGATCAGATCTAGGAACCATCCAGTCCGACTTCCAATTCACTTTCTGCCAGTTTGAAGCTTCTATTTAACTATTCTTTGTGTCACAAGTAAATAGCAATAACATATAACCCTGCTATACTAAAATGTATGTGCAGGATATGTTGCTGCACATACATTTTGGACTGTAACCCCTGTCATCCCTCGCCAGTCCAGAGAGATAGTGGGGAATGCAATCCAACAAGATCTGCAGAAAAACCCATTGTTGAAATCTGAACTACAGTTTTCCATGAATGGGCAGAGGCAACAAAACCCACACATTGTTTCCTCTGCCTACTCTAAAACACACACGGACATTATCACACAGCCCTTAAAATAGCAAAACCATTTTCCATCATTGGATTAAACTTTTTTTTTCATGTCAGGAGCGACTTGAGAAACTGCAAGTCACTTCAGGTGTGAGAGAATTGGCCATCTACAAGGACATTGCCCAGGGGACGCCCGAATGTTTTACCATCTTATGGGAGGCTTCTCACATATCCTTGCATGAGAAGCTGGAGCTGAAAGATCGGAGCTCATCCTGCTCCCCAGATTCAATCTTTCAGTCAGCAGTCCTGCCGGCACAAGGGTTTAACCCATTGTACCACCGGAGGCTCCTACGGTATTAGATTGAACTGATTTCACAATACATGGATAGGACACTTAGAAACAAGTTTCCAGTTCCCAGCTCTTTCGTGATTTCCTAACAAGTAGTTTATGCAAAACTATTTCCACACCTTTGAACTTGGATCTGCAACAAAGACAGGGACAATTTGGATTTGGATCAAAATACAGATTGAGCTGAACAAAGTGCAACTCTCCTTGTGTTGCTGGACTGCAGCTCCCGCCTTTCCATGTCATAATCTCTGCTGGCTAAAGTTCATGAAAGCTGCAGCCTGATATCTGGAAGGCCACTTTGTTGTAATAGCAGAACTTCAGAAATGTATATATAGGCAGTCTCCGAGTTACAAGCCTCTGACTTACAAACAACTCATAGTGAAGAACGGGAGCGAGACAACAGGAAGTCAGGGAGATGTACATCCAGGAAGGGAAATTCACTCTTGGATGAGTAATCATGGGAGAAAAGTGTTTCAACTGAAGCTTTTTCACCAATTTTTGTTTCCACATCAAGTCACACTTTCCAAAATCCAATTATTTCACGAACAGAAAGTGAAATGAAATCTTTTGACCAGGGACACAGATAGCAACATAAACGAACAGGGGTGTCAACCCTTCCTAGTCTATCCAAAGCTTATATATATATATATATATATATATATATATATATATATATATAAACACACACACACACACACTGTATATATTTGGCTTAAGCTACACTTTAAAATGCACCTGCTCTGACATACTAATTCAACTTAAGAACAAACCTACAAAACCTATCCTGTTCATAACTTGGGGCTGTCTATAGTGGAATATGCTGTTGCTTCCGAGAGCTGTGAAGTCTCCTTCTTTGGAGATGTTTAAACAGAGAGGCCATCTGCAAGGAACACTTCAATTGTATATTCCTTCATAGCAGAAAGGGGTCTCTCCCAACTCTGTGATTCTATTATTTCATTTCTGGTTTCATTTTCCAACAATCTTTGGTTTGTGTGTATGCTTTTTTTAAAAAAAAGATCTTGGGATATGTTAGAGCTTGTGGGGGCAAAACCAATGTGCTTTGGACCCATTTTGAATTGGTTTTGTGCAACAAGAGCAAAAATCACTGGATTTTTTTTAATGGGGTATTTTGGAAATTTCAAAATTTTCAGAAGATTCAAATTGGAGTCCAAAAGATTATATATCACTTGGACCACACTTTTTCTTCACTTTTGGGTTAGAGTTTTGGATTAGGACTGTAATACTACACTGAATCATGAGACACACTGGGTGATTTTAGCTCAGACACTCTCTGAGCTTGTCCTAGCTCAGAAGGAAGCCGTAAAGGAAAATCAGAGCAGAAATCAAGGGAAAACCCCCTCAGGAGCTCCTACTCAATGTGGAAGGAAGCAGAAATGTGGACAGTGCCGGCATATATAGCTCTTTGTCCATAACACCTGTCTGTATATGACTTTGGATGGTAACACTTGAGCAAGTCAATATTTGAGATAGTATGTAAATTGAAAGCTGATCCTTGTACTCTGAAGCAGTAAACCTGGCATTGTCTCATTGCAGTGATTACAGAGCCATCATGACTGGAGCTGCTGTCTTTTCTTCTATAGCTATTCCCCTTGTAAAGGCTTCTACACTGTAGTTTTGACATCACTTTAACTGCCATGGCTCAGTCCTATGGAATCACGAGAGCTGCACTTTAGTGAACCTCCAGAATTCTTTGGCAGGGAAGGCGAAAGATCTTATAAAACTTCAACTTCCAGGTTTCCATAGCACTGAGCCTTGGCACAGCTGCGCAAGTACCTTGGGAAGTCTGACTTGGCCACGGTGGTCCACGCTCTGGTTACATCCCGAATAGACTACTGCAACACTCTCTGAAGACTGCTCGGAAGCTGCAATTAGTCCAATGTTCGGCAGCCAGGTTACTAACAGGAGCGGGGCACAGGGAGCATACAACTCCCTTGCTGCGCCAGCTCCACTGGCTGCCAATTAGCTTCCGGGTAGAATTCAAAGTGCTGGTTTTAACCTACAAAACCCTATACGGTTCTGGCCCAGTTTACCGGTCCAAACGGATTCTACCCTATGAACCATCAAGAACATTAAGATCCTCTGGAGAAGCCCTGCTCTCAGTCCCGCCAGCTTCGCAAGCGCGGCTGGTGGGGACGAGAGACAGGGCCTTCCTCAGTAGTCTCAGAAGGTGAGTGAAGGTACTTCAAGTCCCGTCATCCATGGTCCATCCCCCTCCAAACAGCACCAGGATGTAGAGTGGGTCATGAGGGCTTTGTGTGCCAAGTTTGGTCTTGATTAGTCATTGAATGAGGGTCGCAGCAGTCTTGGGAAGTGAGGGGAGGTACTTCAAGTCCCATCATTCGTGGTCCATCCTCCTCAATACTGCACCAGAATGTAGAATGAGTCATGGGGGCTCTGTGTGCCAAGTTTGGTCTTGATCAGTGTTTGCATGAGGTTGGCAATGGTCTGGTGAAATGAGTGGAGGTACTTCAAGTCCCATCATCCGTGGTCCGCCTCCGAACTGCATCAGGACGTCCATTGGGGCATGGGGGCTTTTTGTGCCAAGTGTGGTCATGATTATGCACTGGATGAGGGTCGCAGCGGGCTTGGGAAGTGAATGGAGGTACTTGAAATCCCATCCTTCATGGTCCATCCTCCTCTAAACTGCAGTAGAATGGAGTGTGGGTCATGGGGGTACTGTGTGCCAAGTTTGGTCTTGTGTTTCAGTGCCGCCTTGGTCTGTGGGGAATGAAGAGTTTGAAAGTACTACAAATCTCATAACCTGTGATGGTACTTCAAGTCCCATCATCCATGGTCCTCCCTACTCCAAACTGCAGTAGAATGAATCATGGGTCATAGGGGCTCAGTGTGCCAAGGTTGGTTACTGTTAATTCAGGCCATACACAATGTCCCATTAACTGAGGCCTAGTCAGGGAAATCAAGTTAATGAAGCTGTACTGTAAATTTTGGGCCTGGTTTGTGATTTGTAGGGGCTAGAGTGTTTTCTGGGAAGTTAATTGGGTGAAGGTACTGCAAATCCCATCATTCGTGGCCCATCCTGTCCTAAACTCTCTTTTGGGGCCTGTAATGTTCTGGCCTGTGTCAGGATCATGAAATCTGAGCTGGTGTTGCTCTGATTTCCTGACCTGCCTGCATTTGTTCTGGTATCTTGACTCTGCTCACGAGATAAGACATCTCCAGGTGTTGGCCTTGGGAGGCTTGGGCCACACCACACCAACATGAGAAGCACTGACATGAACATTGCTGACTCAGGGAGGATATGATGAAATATCCACTGGACATTGGGACTGCTGGGTCAGAGGGGATATGATGCAACCTCTGCTGGGCATTGCATGCCAGGGGGGTTGGGCCTTTGGGATGATGGACAGGTGATGGGGGGGTATTCTGTATATAAGCTGTGTTTGTTCCCTATGATGCCAGTTCTGGCATCAAAGGTATTATACCTGCAATAAATCTCGTTGGATCCAGTTGCCATGTGCGTGTGCTTGCCGTGTGCCTAAGGTCCCTACAGACGAATTGTGGCGTTTCTCACAGAATGCCAGAACTGCTATATTACCTATCGTAGAGAAATCTACTGAGGGTATTGGAAGCCATCTGCAATGTTGAAACCCTTCACAGGAGTGGAGTGGGTGAGTCCTGAGGAGTTCTGGGATGCAGATGAAGACGGTGCCGAGACGGGTGAATGGAGCATGACTGCCTACAAGCTCTGCGGACCGTATGGGAAGGAGAGGACGGAAGTTGGTTTGTCCCAGCCTTCCTGGAAGGAGAGTGATGAGGATGGGGCTGGACCGAAGCAGCCAGGGGCCAAGAGCCAACGCCGCCGTGGAGGAAGGCGTAGCAGAAACAAACCTGCCAAAGCTGGTAGGAGCCATGACGAATCGAGAGCCCCGAGTGAGGTGGAGCAGCAGCAGGCTTGGCTGATCCTGCACCGGCTGTTCCCTCACTGGGTGATGGAAGGATCGTCGGATGGTGCCCCTTCTTGGGAGAAGAAGGAGGAAAAGGCGCCCAGAGAAGTGGACTCGCAGGAGTTCGCTCAGGTGGGCTATCAAGGAGCCAAGAAGGGCTCGCCCAGAGAAGTGGACTCGCAGGAGTTCGCTCAGGTGGGCTATCAAGGAGCCAAGAAGGGCTCGCCCAGAGAAGTGGACTCGCAGGAGTTCGCTCAGGTGGGCTATCGAAGGTCCAGAGAAGATCCCAGAGAAGCGAAGGCTCAGGTGGGGTCTCAGGTGGACCGTGAGAGTGTGGCCATTGTGGCTGCAGGTGTTGGAGAGTCAACTGTGGAGGAGGATACCCAGTCCGAGAGTGAGTTGGACCAGGAGGTGCGGAGAAGCTTTTGCGAGCTGCAAAAGTTGAAGAAGGCCCTGTATTATGGGAAAGAAGATGTGGGCACACTTCGGAGGAAAATGGATGCTTTGGAGGAGAGAGTCCGAAGAATCCAGGGAATGAGGTTGTGTCTCCCAGCTGAGGAGGAGGGGCGTTATGATGATGCTCCAGAGGAGGATGAAGACACCTTTGCCCTGGAGAAAGAGGCCCAGTCGGTTGCCTTGGAGACCGAGCTTCTTGAGAGAGGAGAGGCAGAGGAATGTTTATCCTTTGATGTCCCGGCTGGCAGTGGAGAGGAAAGCGAAACTGGTGTAGCTGCTTTGCCGGGAAGAAATGAAGATTCCCATCCAGTGAGCCAGGCCCTGGTTGTATATCCAGTGACGGAGGAGGTGCTGGAGTTGGTGAGTGTGCAGAAAGCTTCTCCTCTTGTGGAGGAAAAGGGGGAGCTACAGGATCCCTTTGTGCAAACTGTTGGAGTTTCCTGGCTTGGTCTGCTGCTTTATTCTTCCTGTGCTGTGAAGATGTGAGTGGGAATTCCCATCAAGGTTGTGTGTTCCCTGAAGAGAACGAGGAGAGCAGTTTGGAGCCGGCTGTGCTGATGGAAACAGCAGGAAGGGACGCCTTGACTTCAGAGGACGGTTTGGAGCTTGCGTCGGGTGAAGAAGGCGTGCAGGATTCCTTGTTGCTGGAAGCTTTCCGGGTTGGAGGAAAGGAATTGGTGGTGGAGCTCAGCAGAGATGGGGCCGAGATTTTCCAGTGCGAGTCAGCTGTTGGCGGAGGGAACGAGCAGTTGGCGAGATCCATGATGGCTGATCCTGTCTTGAACAAAGATTTCCAGTGCAGTGAGGTCCTGAGTTCGAGAGGGAATGCTGAATCAGAGTCCTGGGAGGTGGTGCTGGCTGATCTTGTTCTGAATAAAGCCCCAGGGTTGCCCCCAGGGTTATTTGGTCATTCGGAGGGAGGCTGGAATCGGGGGATGTTTGAACACGTTACTCCGAAGAAGATTTTGGTGCCTGAACTATGGGCGCAAACCCCTGCTGAATTAAGGGGCGAACTTTGCAACGTATTGAACCTTGGGGATGAATTGTGGGCCAGTGTTCCAGTAACCAGTATATTACTTTTGACTTTGGGAAAGAATGGCAACTGGGTTGTGTTATGCTTACTGTGGAAAATGTTGTTATATGAGAGAAGTGTCCTTAAAGGGTTTGGGGCTGGGATGGTCTCAATATGGAGAAGAGGCGTCACTTAAATGTATTGCCCCAAAAATGTGATAAGATGATTTTATGGTAAATTGACCACGGAATGATAGATAGGTTGTGATATGATGTTTAGAGAGTTATTCAGGCTGATGAGGGGTAGTATTGCATAAGTTTAGGATGGCTGATAATGTAGATGCAATACTCACATGTGTTATGTAGATTATAAATTGGAAAGGGTAAGATGATTATTTCATGTATGTGGTATGGTTTGGGAATGTTTAGACATGCATCTATTGTTAGAAATATTAGATGGGGATGATATTTCGAATGTGTATTATAGTTTAATGGTATAGATATGATATCTATTATTCAACTGGGAGTGTCTTTTGAGAATGTATATTCCATTGTTGTATTGAGGGTTTTGTTCCTGGTACTTAGAAGGATAGGTACAGCCTTTGTTGGGGCCTGCAATGATGCTAATTGCGGCAGGAAAGTTGTTTTAGGTGGAGGATAGGCTTTAGAGTTGGTTCGAGCTGGGGTGTTGTCTCCTGTTGAATTTTCCAGGAGGTTAGGTTTGGTTGTGCTTGTCGTTCCCTGGGTAATCATATTATGTTGAGATAAGTAGGTGACTGACTTAGTACGCAGTTGAAAATTGCCTGCGTGGGGAGTTTCGGTGTTATTGGTATCTCTTTGCCAAAGTGTGGCATGAAGAGAGGGATGGCAAGAGGATTGAGTTTGTGTTGTTTAAACTTTGATAATGTGTGTAGTTTGACACAGTTGATTTATTCCTGTGCGATAGGTTATTAAGTTGATTGAGTTAAGTTTGATATGAGTTATGATAGACTATATAGCGGGTGATGGCTGTATTGAGAGTTGTAATTTGGTTAGTACCTCCTGCCATCGCAGTAGAGGGAGTTGTAGTTTTCCTAGGCGCTTTTCCCCAAGTGAGGGGGTGTAGTAGTTTGTTCAGAGGAATAGAGTACTAGGATGGCGTGTTGGAATTGAAATTGGACGTGTGGATGTATGTGATGGCTAGGTAGCTTAGATGGCTGTGTATTGTTGTATGAGAGATTGGTATGTGCCTTTTGCCAAGGTGGCAAGGGTATTGGATTTCTTTTGTATGGTTAGCTTGGCACAGTTGAGTTAGTCCTGTGCAGCTTGTTGATAAAGTCAAGGTTGTGTGGAGATTTGGATTGAGTTATGGGTTGAGAAGGCACGGATGTGTTTTGGCTGTTTAGGGAATTGTAGTTTTGTACTTGGTACCTCCTGCTTTTGCAGTGGAAGGTTTTGGGAGTTATGAGGCTTGGAATTTTGATTGTGTGATTTTAGGTTTTCCTGGGAAGATGCGCAGTTGATTTATTCCTGTGCAATGAGTTGTCAGTTGAGATGTGTTTTGGCTGTTTAGGGAATTGTAGTTTTGTACTTGGTACCTCCTGCTTTTGCAGTGGAAGGTTTTGGGAGTTATGAGGCTTGGAATCTTGATTGTGTGATTTTGGTTTTTCCTGGAAAGAAGCGCAATTGATTTATTCCTGTGCGATGAGTTGTCAGTTTGTTTAAGTTAAGAGAGTTTGATAGGTTTTGTGGTGGTTGCTGGTTATATAGGGAAGCGTAGTTTTGTGGGTGTACCTCCTGCTATTGCAGTAGAGGGATGAGGTTGTTTAAGGGTTTTGATAGTGGCAAGAGAGAAGTGGAGAGGAAGATTGGTTTAGGTATTGTTATTGGAGTTCCTATGTGAGAGGTGATAAAGTCTTGGGACTTAGATTGTGGTAGAAGGTAGTGAAATTCACTTTGGCTTGTGAGAAAGTGATTTGTGATCGGTAGTGGAAGGCTGCATGAGTGTGCATTGTGAGATTAGGGTGCACAAGGCCCACATGTTTGGGAAGCTGAGTGTGGGAGCCGAGTGTGTCCTGGTTGATGGTGAATGCGGAATAGATAGTTTAGCCCAAAGGGTGTTCAGATGGAGTTTTGGAGTTTTGGACCATGCAGTTGTAGAATGATGGGCATGGTAGTAGAAGGGTAGTGTGTAAAGAGTGCTTAGAGATGACTAAGGGTGGAAATTGGCCTTGAACAAGCTAAGCATTTGTGATAGAGGAATGTCTGGTTATCTGAATGTGTAGGAGTTCAGGGTAGCGTGTGGAGAGAAGCTTTGTCCCAGTGTGTGTTCAACTGGAGTAAGGCTGAGGTGGGCTCACTTCGCCTTGTGAATTATAGAGCTGGTTGTGACTTTGGTAGGTGCTGGGATAAGATTTAGATGATAGAGTAGGATAGCGTTTTGAGTCCTCTTTTCCCACAGGGGGGAGGGGGAGGAGCATTCTGTCAGGATCATGAAATCTGAGCTGGTGTTGCTCTGATTTCCTGACCTGCCTGCATTTTTTCTGGTCTCTTGACTCTGCTCACGAGATAAGACATCTCCAGGTGTTGGCCTTGGGAGGCTTGGGCCACACCACACCAACATGAGAAGCACTGACATGAACATTGCTGACTCAGGGAGGATATGATGAAATATCCACTGGACATTGGGACTGCTGGGTCAGAGGGGATATGATGCAACCTCTGCTGGGCATTGCATGCCAGGGGGGTTGGGCCTTTGGGATGATGGACAGGTAATGGGGGGGTGTTCTGTATATAAGCTGTGTTTGTTCCCTGTGATGCCAGTTCTGGCATCAAAGGTATTATACCTGCAATAAATCTCGTTGGATCCTGTTGCCGTGTGCGTGTGCTTGCCGTGTGCCTAAGGTCCCTACAGACGAATTGTGGCGTTTCTCACAGCCTGCTCTGCTGGTAATTGGTAACTTTAAAAGGCCGACTGGCAGGCAGCCGTTTTCTAAAAGCTGAGGGGGAGGAGAAAACAGGAATCCATTTTGTTTTCACAGAGCCAAGTGGGGAGGGAATGTTGATGGCGGATTTTTTCCCCTCAGTGGGAAGAAATCCTGTTGTTTGAATGTAGAGGCCTGGATTCTGGGATGCTGGCTAATCAGTGGCAATCAATGCCCTCTGTCTGGTGCCTTAGAATTTTGAAGTGGCGAGGCTGGCCAATCAAAGGACTTTATGCAAATAGCTGCCACATATCCGCCCTTCCGCCCTCCGCACACATACATACAGTACATACATACATACAAACATTCCGCTTTATTAAGGTATACAGATGTTGTTCTATTTGTTTTCAAATTGTATAGCATTGAATTTTTGCTGTTATGCCGGTCTGAGTCCCTCGATAGAGGTGAAAAGGCCGGGGTACAAAAAATTTTAAATTTAAAAAAAAATTGGCAACTGGGGTGTCAACCCTTCCCTATATCAGCCAAAGCTGTTATATCTATCTATCTGTATCTATCTATCTACCTACCTATCTCTCTGGCAGGAGTTACACTTAAAATGTACCTGTACTGAGTTATAAACAAATTCAGCTTAAGAACAAACCTATAAAACCTATCTTGTTCATAACTTGGAGACTGCCTGTATTTCACTACATTCTATTATTTTTGTCCTTTTATCCCCTCACACACCAGCCAGTCAGCATTTGGGGGGACCAATCCTCCTTTAAGTTACATTTTGGGGTTCCCTTTGCGATTTTTTTGTGTAGAGAATTTTATTTTGGTATCGCAAACTTCATTTCCCATAAGTGTATCAATACTTCTCTTGTGTGGAGATGGCATACTTTTAGCTATAGAAAGATCCACACTCTGAGGAGGAGACTGCTATTTGTATATAGCAGGTATAGGCAAGCGGATGCTTTCAATCGGCTACAGCTTCAATGAGACCAGGCCAATGATCCGGGATTACAGAAGTGCTCCAATTTCCATAATCCCTAAAAAAAATCCTTCTCCCACACTCATGTCACATAAAGTCTAAAAGTATATAGTCTAATAGCAAAGCATTAGCTGCAAAATCGAATCCCACAATGATACTGTGAGGACATCATATGGTATGCATTTATCAGATACATAGATATTGTCTGACAAAAACATTATTGTGTAACACAGTTGCAGATGTTTAAAACACTTCCCATGATTCGTGTTTTTGGATTTTTTTACTTTCCCCATCATCAGCACTACCTCCAAAATACGATGCAATTACTTTTCCATGTGTTCGGACAATGTACAACAGAAACAGTGTAGTTATCTGGTGCAAATGTGGAGGAAGTGATGATTTCCATGCCTGTGAAAGCTGTTAATGGGTTAAAGCTTTGTGCCGGCAGGACTGCTGACCAAAAGGCTGGCAGTTCGAATCCACGGAGCGGGGTGAGCTCACATTTGCAAGCTCCAGCTTCCCATGAGAGAAGCCTCCCACAGAATGGTAAAACATTTGGGCATCCCCTGGGCAACATCCTTGCAGACAGCCAATTCTCTCACATCAGAAGTGACTTGCAGTTTCTCAAGTTGCTCCTGACACAGAAAAAAATTGATATGGCCAAAGAATGACAGTCTCCGTTTAGTTATCTTGGCTTCGAGGAAGAGTTCAGCTTGATTTGTCCTAGGAAGCATTTATTGGTCTTTTTAGCAAACCATGGCAATGTCTAGAATTCCTCACCAGCACTACATTTCAAATCAATTGATAGTCCTCCTATCACTCCTTGTTCACTGTCCTGCTTTCACAACCCCACACAGAAATAATAAATATATTGGCATGGACAATCCTAACTGTAGTAGTCTGTGATAAATCTTTTTTTTTGCAAAGTTATTTACTGATTTATTGGCTGTATACTGTTAACAACAGCACAGTACACATAAAACAAGCAAAAATTATCTTGGTCATGTGATATATCTTGACACTTCAGATCTTGTCTATTCCTTCATAGCTACCCTTCCAAGTCCTCGTTTTTTTCTGATTTCTTCACTGCAGTCCCCATTCTGATTAATGATTGAGAAATCTATATTTCAATGTCTTCACCATCTATTATAAAGTTCTGTACATCACCTCTGATCATGCTTTCTGCTTTCTTAATATTCAGCTGTAAACCTGCTTTGGTACTTATTTCCTTGTCCACTTTTTAGTTTGGGGGGGAGAGATGTGGAGAGGAGAAAGAGGTTAAATGTGGTGGTTTTACTCCAGATCAGAACCCAAATGTGAACACTGGTGGAGTTTCGGGAAAATAGTCACCTTTACTGAACCCTCATGTAAGTACTCTCCCTCAGGGGGATAATTTGCAGTCTGTTTCCAAAAAGATAGAGAGAAAAAGTGAGATCTTCAACCTTCTCTGCCATGACCATCAGAAATACAGTACTGAAATAGTCAGGTTGAGAAACACTGGTCTAGCCCCTCAGCGGTGATAATTTCTGAATAAATTTATTTATTTATTTATTTATTATTTCAGACTTATATACCACCATTTCCAATGGCTCATGGTGGTTCACAAAACATATAACAACATTCGCAAACAACAGTTAAAACCCTGTTGTGTCAGCTCCACTGGCTGCCTGTCCATTTCCGAACTCAATTCAAAGTGCTGGTTTTGACCTTTAAAGCTCTATACGGTTCTGGCCCAGCTTACTTGTCCGAACACATCAGCCTCTACGTCCCACCTCATAATTCAAGATCATCCAGGGAGGCCCTGCTCTCGCTCCCGCCAACTTCTCAAACACGGTTGGTGGGGACGAAAGAGAGGGCCTTCTCGGTGGTGGCTCCCAGTCTGTGGAACGCGCTTCCAAGCGACATACAATCAACACCATCCCTCCTGGCATTCAGGAAAAAAGTGAAATCTTGGCTGTGGGACCAAGCGTTTGCACATTAGCACAATACAGCACTTTGGACTGGATTTGTAACAGCAAGTTGATGGATATGGCTCAATGCTCCCGAAATACTGTTTTTAACTTAAGAGAATGTATATGATGTGTTAATGTTAATTGTATTTTAATGTGTTTTAATGCTGTATGTTTTTGGTTTTATATTGTATTTATTATGTTGGCATCGAATTGTGCCTTTTGTTAGGCCGCTTTGAGTCCCCCCTCGAGGGTAGAGAAGAGAAATGTTGGAAATAAATAATAAATAATAAATAAAACAATTTATAACTTAGCAGAGTATGGCTAAGCAGGCCCAGGCATGTAGCCAGGGGGCTAAGGGGCTTCAGCCCCCGAAATTCTCAGGGTGGTCCGTGAAAAGGCCTTACTGGTACATTATTTAAACTGTTATGTTTATTCATATCATGATCTGATCACCATGCTCATTATATCTCACATTAATGGGGTTATTGGGATAACAATACAAAAGGTTTGCTAGGGTAGACCCTCTTCCACCCAGTCTCAGCCCCCCCGAACCAAACTCACCCCCGAATCAAAATCCTGGCTACGGCCCTGAGCAGGCCCAATTAAGTGTGTAGAGAACCAACACATTTCTGTGTTCTCATATTATTTGAGAACACAGAAATACCGGACCTCTCTAACAACGACCATGTCAGACTACACTGAGAAGCCATTGAAATCCACGAGCATGTGTACAATTTCAAAAGAAAGGAGGAAACCATGAAAATTAACAAAATATGGCTACCAGTATTTAAAACTCAGGACAGTAAATAAAGAGCAACACTCAAAAAATGGGAATTCAAGACAATAATCAATCAGGGCCAGGTAACACCTCCCAGCAAAGGATTCCCCCAAGCAGCAAGCAGCCAGGTTTTGAAGCTGCAAGGCAATTAAATGCTAATCAAGATGGCCAATTACAACATTCACACTCGCCTTCAACAGACAGTTCTTTCTCCCACCCTAGACATTCCACAGGTATGTAAGCCTCACTTGCCTAGTTTCCAACAGACCTTGCAACCCCTGAGGATGGCTGCCATAGATGTGGGTGAAACATCAGGAGAAAATGCTTCTGGAACATGGCCATACAGCTGGAAAACTCACAGCCACTCTGTGTATAGATTATATTTGTAAAATGCACAGTATCTTAGTTTAATAAGAGATTTTCTTTCATCAGCTGAAATGCTGCCTTTGGCTGTAAGGATCTGAGTCAAAGCATCCTAAGCTTCTTCAAAGAAAGCATCATGGATCTGAGCAATTTGCAGTACAGGATTCAAGCCAAGAAGAGGAAGCCTTCTCTGCCCAAGGCCACATTTCTTCAAGGAAACTTTTAAGATATTATGTGAAAAGAGTGTGGAGCCAGAGCTATTCTCATTTTTTTCTCTGCTCCATATATTCTCCCTCTCCCCTTTCCTTTGCCTCCCTGTTTGATGAAATAAGCCTGAGAGGTATTGGTGTAAAGGCAACCTCACAAGGACCAATATAAGATGAGGAAACAAGAAACTCAACTATTTGTACACTATTTGTAGACTCATAGAGTTCGAAGGAAAAGTATCCCTGACAGATGGCCATCCAAACTCTGTTTAAAAGCCCCCAATGAAAAAGCTTCCACCACACTCTGAGGCAGACAGTTCCACTGCTGAACAGGTCTTACAATCAGAAAGTTCTTTCTACTGTTTAGGTTGAATCATTTTTCCTGAAATTAGAACCCATTGCTCCTAGTCTCCAGAGCAACAGAAAACTTGCCCCCTCCTCAATGGGACATCCTTTCAAATATTTCAACATGGTTCTCATGTCCTCTCTTGGCTGTCTTTTCTCCAAGCTAAACATATCAGCTCCCTCAGCTGTTCATCATAGGGCTTGGTTGCCAATCCTTTGATCATTTTGGTCACCCCCCTCTGGACACATTCTCGCCTATCTCTCGGTCTTGAATTCTACTACCCAGAATTGGACACATTATTCCAGGTAAGGTCTGACCAAAGGAGAACAGAGTGGGACTATCGCTTCCTTCAGTCTACACCAGGTATGGGCAAACTAAGGTGGGAAAGCCAGTGATTTTCTGGAGTTGAGCAACACGGATTGGTTTTGTGATTTTGCATTTGCTGTTGACATATTGACACATATGAGTAATCTGAATGTTAAGCTACAAGGGAAAGATACATTTGTATTCAAAATGTATACAGATGTGACAGCCTTCAATTTCACTTTGTTTTCAAGGCAAAAGTGCTCACAGATTGCCTCTTTAATTATCTGCTCCAGAATCTTTCCTGATATTTACATCTGGCTGGCTGGGCAGTAATTGTTTCGGTCTTCTTTTCTCCCTTTTCTGAAGACAGGACATTTGAACTTGTCCCGTTCTCCAGGAATTCTCCAAGGTGATTGCCAGTGGCTCTGAAATTACTTTGGTCAATTCTTTTAATACCTTTGAATGCAATTCATCTGGCCTTGGAGATTTGAATTCATTTAGATTAGCCAGATATTCCTGAACGGCCCCTTTACCTAGTCTGTGCTGCATTTCCCTTACTGCATCCTCTGCTACATTCTCACCAAGTTGAGCACTGTTAATTTTTTGGGAGAAGACTGAGGCAAAGAAAGTGTTGACTAGTTCTACCTTTTCTCTGTCCCCATTTAGCATGTCATCACCCCCGTAAGCAACACTCAATTTCCTTGTTCTTCCTTTTTTTTATGGACATAACCAAAAAAGCTCTTCTTAATATTTTTAACCTCTTTATGAAGATTGAGCTCATTCTGCACTTTGAATTATCTAACTTTATCCCTACACATGCTGGCTATGCATCTGAATTCATAGAATCCTAAGAGGTGGAGGAAGGAAGAGATCACACGAGCCCCCCAGTCCAGCCCTCTTCCCTATAGGAAAAACACAAGCAAAACACCCCAACAGATTCTTCTTTGATGATTTCTCTCTTTTCCCATTTCTTGTATATTTCCCCATGCAAAAACACTTTAAAGTGCAACTTACATTAGAAGTCGGATAAATGCCTTTAGCTTAAAGCAAGGCTGTCCAACTGGCGGCCCGGGGGCCGCATACGGCCCCCCAGCCCCTTCCCCCTAAGCTTTTTAATAAAAAATAAAAATTGAAAAATAAAATAAATAATAATTTTTTAAAAAAAAAACCTACTTCCGGGTTCGGAGCAAGTATCGCGAGAATACGCAATCCACACAGGATTTCACTATCAACGCGAGATCACGCCGGCGTTGACAGCGAAATCCCGTGTGGATTGCGTATTCTCGCGATACTCTTTGGCTACTCTACTACTGGATCGCTGAAGCCCACAGACGCGATTAGGACCTTCTTCGACTCAGTCGGTCGTCGCCTCTCTCGTCGTCCGGATACTCCTGGATCCTGCGCGTTTGGAAAAGGTAGGCCGAAGCAGGGGGCTCCTCAGGGGGCTCCTCAATCCCTCCCCCCATCTCCCCTCATGTATTAAATATAAAATTAAATATATTTAAAGATGAAATAAGGGGAGATGGGATACATTAAGGGGGGAAGGGTGGAATTAAATATATTTAATATTAAATTAAAATAAGGGGAGAGGGTAGGATGGAATTAAATATATTTAATATTAAATTAAAATAATTTAATATCTTATCCCTGCATTTTATTTCAGTAAAAGATTATATTTGACTGTATGCATGTAGGGGCGGGGCGGGGGCGGAGCCGGGGAGAGGGCAGAGCCAGGGGAGGGGGCGGAGCCGGTGGCAGGAGCAGAGCCGGGGGCGGGGGCAGACCCTTCGGCCCCCCAGGTCATCAGTGACCGGAATTCAGGCTCCTGGGCCGGTAGAAGTTGGACAGCCCTGGCTTAAAGCATAAATCTTTTTTCTACAGGAGGAGGAATATTATTGGTGCCAACAGCCTGGCTCATTACTATAACTATTAAAAAGATGACAGTCAGAAAGGTTGAGTGTGATGCCCTGGAGTTGTTGCTATTGGTTGGCAGATATGGGCTACCAGTCTAAAATGAAACTGAGCAGAAAACACAGAGAAATAGCAACATGTTGGATCCAGATTCAGTCATGATTGTTAGTCCCATCCATTCCAACAGATCTGTCCCAAGGATGACTAAATTTAGATCCCATTCAGTTTTGGCTACTTCTTTTGAATGGAAGAAACCAAAGAATGCTTTTTTTAAAAAAAAGGAATTATCACAAGGGCAGAGAAGACTTCAAACAGGCTTTCGAAAATCACATCAAACAGCATTGTAATCTGCATTTTAAAAACCTATACATGTATTTCAATGAAGAAATGTTATGATTTAATCCCCCCTACTCCCCTCCCCTCCCCAGCGGCTTTTTGCTCCCAGCAAGTCAAGAGACTGTCCCGCTCCCAATTATACAAATATTTGCCTATGGATCTATGGGCACATGCAGGTCCCACAGTAGGTAGGGGGGATATACTAGTAGTAAAGGTCTTCTGCCTTGCTATATTTTAACGTGTCTTATTGTGTACCAAGTTACTGTGTAGCTAACACCCACAAAAGCTTTATTCTTCTAGAACAAAAGTAGCAAACACAGCGCTCACAAGCGGCGGATGACTCTATGCTGGCCACTTTTACAGCTGAAAAGTGAGTTGAGCTGCCAAGACAGAGTTTAGCCCTCAAGACTCAGAACTGCTCCTGCTTTAGGAATAACAATTCTTGCCTCCAAAGCTCCAGTCTCCAAACTTTCTTCCAAACCACTTGTTTCTGAAGGTTAGGTTTACAATAATCCTGGCGGGTTAAACCGCCTCTTAGGGTCCTTGGGGTTTGCCCACTCCTTTTCTAAAGCACACATTGCTTCACGAGCCCCAATGAAATTATTGCTCTATTGAACATTTTAAATGGATAATCTGATTTAATTACCAATATGCAAGAGGTTAAGCTACGCCTATACCAGTGTTTATAAGATTTACTCTGCAACCACTGTTACAAGCACACACATCACTCCAAAGCTGGATTTTCTGGTATTTTCCAAATGTGTTGTTTTATTTATTTATTTATTTATTTCCAACACTTCTACCCCGCTCTTCTCTACCCCCGAGGGGGGACTCAGAGCGGCCTAACAAAAGGCACAATTCAATGCCAACGTAATAAATTACAATATAAAACCAAAAACATACAGCATTAAAACACATTAAATACAATTAACATTAACACATCATACACATTCTCTTAAGTTAAAAACAGTATTTTGTCCATAACAGGAGCATTGAGCCATATCCATCAAATTGCTGTTACAAATCCAGTCCAAAGTGCTGAATTGTGCTAATGTGCAAACGCCTGGTCCCACAGCCAAGATTTCACTTTTTTCCTGAATGCCAGGAGGGATGTGGTCGATCGTATGTCACTTAGGAGCGCATTCCACAGACGGGGAGCCACCACCAAGAAGGCCCTCTCTCTTGTCCCCACCAACCGCGTTTGAGAAGTTGGTGGGAGCGAGAGCAGGGCCTCCCCGGGTGATCTTAAATGACGAGGTGGGACGTAGAGGCTGATGTGTTCGGACAAGTAAGCTGGGCCAGAACCGTATAGAGCTTTAAAGGTCAAAATCAGCACTTTGAATTGAGCTCAGAAATGGACAGGCAGCCAGTGGAGCTGACACAACAGGGGGGTGGTATGCTCCCTGTATGTAGCTCCAATCTGGCTGCCACCCGTTGGAATAGTTGCAATTTCCGAACTGTCTTCAAAGGCAGCCCCACATAGAGTGCATTGCAGTAATCTATTCGGGATGTGACCAGAGTGTGGGTGACCATAGCCAGATCAGACTTCCCAAGGTACGGGCGCATTTTCTATTTAAAAATGCATCAATTTGCTAAAGAAACTTCTCTCCTGGGTCAAATGTGCTTGCAGACATTACTTTGAAAAAGTAATCAACTAAGAATTACCTGAGACTGTCGGAAAAAGCTTCCACTCCATACTTTGAAGGACAGTAGCCACCGCCAAAGAAGGACACCCTGCCCATGACACTGGCAACGTTGACAATTCTCCCCTTGGCTTTTCTCAGCAAAGGCAACATGTGTTTGGTTACATCAAACACGCCCAGAAGGTTGATGTCTAAGATTTTCTGAAAATCCTCTTTGGTCAGCCATTCATTGGGACCAGTCGGGATTGAGACGCCTGCATTGTTCACCAAACCCCAGAGTCCTTGCAGAGAAGAAAGAGCGGGGAAAAGTCAGAGGTGCAATAACAATACCCCGTTCTAATGGTCTTACTGGTAATATGACTGTGTGGTTTTACTTTATATTTAATCCATATAGCTGACGGTTTTAATTGTATCTGTTTTGTACTCAATTTTAATCATATTTTATCAAGCCATTCCTACAATGTATTTCCATGCTTTTAATTATATACTTTCTTTCATCCCAATATAGTGTGAGCAGCACTATACAGTGTTCCCTCACTACTTCGTGGTTCGCTTATTATGCTGTTTTGCGGAGAGCAGCGAGGGAACACTGTATAGTTGCTCCCCATTCCTTCCTTGCCAGGCTGGGTACCAGACTTGGGCTCCCAGCCTGGCGAGGAAGGGGCCTCCGAGGCGGGGAGCAGAGGAGGTGTCGAGGAGGAGGAGGCCACCGCCAAAGAGGGCCTCAGTGGTGGCGTCCTCCTCCTCGAAGCTCTGCTGCTCCTCATCCCTTCCTCACCAGGCTAGGCACCAGGCTTAGGCTCCCAGCCTGGCGAGGAAGAGACCATTGAGACAGGGAGCAGCAGAGGTGGCGAGGAGGCCACCACAAAGTAGGGACACTCTGCCCACTTGAGTGGGCGGAGCATCCCTACTTCGCGAGTTTTAACTTATTGCGGGTGATCCTGGAACAGAACACCCGTGATAAGTGAGGGAACACTTATATAAATACTGCATTGCCTTATGGTTTGTTGACTGTAATACACCTCTGAAGCATCGCATGCACACAAACAGACACTCTGCAAAGCACAGCTTGATCAGCAAACACTGATCTAGCAGACAAAGACCTTTTTTTATTTAAGCAAACCTTTAATTCTTAAAGTGAAAGGTACTGCATATACTTGAATATAAGCCGACCTGAATATAAGCAAAGACACCTAATTTTACCACAAAAAAACCTGGGAAAACCTATTCACTTGAGTATAAGCCGAGGGTGGGAAATGCAGGAACAACTGGTAAATTTCAAAATAGAAATAGATACCAATAAAATTACACTAATTAAGGAATCCGTAGGTTACATGTTTTTGAATATTTACCATATTTCAAGGAAAAGCAGTAAACTAGCTCTAAGTGGAAAACTAGTGTCAACAAAAACATGGTATCAACAATAACTTTAATAATAATAATAATAACTTAATTTGTATCCTGCCCTATCTCCCCATGGGGGCTCAGGTTGGCTTCGAACATAGTAACAGGCAAACATTTGATGCCTATATAAACAATGCAGAGCTAAATATAGATTTATAATTATATATGTACTAATTTCACATATGCATTTCCCCCCGAAATGTTTGCAAATCCTCTCTATATGTGCATTTCTCTCCTGCAATATTTGCAAGCTCTATATATTTATATATATCTTGACATCTCTCTCTATAGATATGTGTGTGTGCATTTCCCCTGCAATATTTGCAAGCTTTATATATTTATATCCATATCTATATAGACACAGTTTGCTATTGGATATCTCACAGTCTATATATATGTATGTGCATTTTCCCCTGTAATATTTGCAAGCCCTATATATCTATATTCATATATACTGTATCTATCTAGACATCTCTCTATATATAGATAATTGTATCTATATAAGATTTGCAAAGACTTCCAAACATGTGAGGGGAAAATTCATATATAAAGTTATTTTATATATACACATATACCTGCACACAGATATACAAATATATAGGTACCTCTATATGTTTATTGATATCGATATCTATATAGGATTTGCAGAGACTTGCAAACATGTGAGGGGAAAATTTATATATAAAAATAATGTATACATATAGATACAGATATACAGGTACATGGAAATCTCTAGATAGCTATATGTATATAGGATTTGCAAAGACCTGCAAACATATAGTAAAAAAGTGAGCTGGACCCAAGATGGTAGATTAAAACTCTACCTTGGATGTTTAGAAGAATATAGTTGGATCCATATAGTATGCACATACTATTAGAAAGCAAAACAAGTTTTGAACATCATTTGAAAACCGCATAATTTTTGAGGACCTTCTCAGAGGAGGTAAATATGCTACAATTGTTTGGTTTTGCCAAACAGATCAAAATTAGTGAAGATTTACCGTATGTTCCTAACTCTTAAGCCACTTTCAAAAAGCAGTCAGCAATTGTAGGGTGTGTTTCTGTGCCACAGAAAGCGCTCCAGCTTTTCCAAATGTACAGGTCAGCAGCAATGACAAATTTTGGGGTGTTGGCTAAACTGTTGAATGCAGCATAAGTCGGCTGTCTGGTTTTTTTTTAAGGAAACGTGTTCTTTTTAATAACCACAAAAGTGCCACTGGCTCAAGCTCATAACCACATACAGAATCCAAGCCCTTCCAAGCTGCACCCGAACCTTTGTCTCCTACGATGCCTTTCGCCCACGCTGCTGCCTGGGCCACGCTTTCGGTCCTGGTGACATCCAAGGAGGTGGTCTGCAGACGTTGTGATGTTGCCTCTTTCAGTTTCTTTGCCCCCTCCTCCGTGAAGCAGCCTGCCAGGACTCTCAGGCCACGGGCATCCAGCTGCCTAGCCACCAAATTGCCGAAGCCAGAATCACAGCCAGTTATGAAGACATACTTCTCTGTCAGGGGACTCAAGATCTGTTTCTCACGGTACCATCGGCGTAGCAGGTAAAGGCCTAGGATGCCTACGAGGTACAGCCACATGGCCAAAGGTTGCTTTGGCTGGAAGAGAAGGACAAGGTGTATGAGATGTGATTGTTTATTAATGAGTGAGGAAAGTACAAGCAAGGATTTAACACAATATAGCAGCTAAAAGAGTCTAGATCTGAAGTCTGTAATCTGAAAGTCCCCCTTGCCACAAATCCAGCATGGTATAGTATAGGGGCAGTGTGTTGGGCTAAGGGTACATCTACACTGTAGAATGAATACAGTTTGACACCACTTTAATTACCATGGCTCAAAGCTATGTAATCCTGGCAGTTGCAGTTTGATAAGATGCCACCACTCTTTGGCAGAGAAGGCGAATGGCCTTGCAAAACTACTTCACTGAATCCATAGCATTGAACCATGGAAGTTGTCAAACTTCAAATAAAAAAAAACTTGGGAGACTGGTCGGTAGGACCTTGTAATTCGACTCCTGGACGCCAGCCTTGAACACTTAACAATCGTGGGTTTTGATAAAGCGTTGCTGTATAACGCGAAACGGAGCGGGATCCTCTTTACTCTTCCGTCAAACCGACTCCGCAACCAGGATTACCCTTGGGATCTTTGAATTATTCCTGTTTCATCCTCCTGCATTCTCCTCCACTTTCGATTATTGTGTGCCTTTTGGAGATGAACTAATGGACTCTGAGCCATTTGGATTATTTACTACTGTGGAACGTTATGGACTGTTTGGGACATTCCAACTAATTGTTCTTATATAATCTAGATTTTCCTCCATCACCGCATTATATTGCTGTAACTTGTGTGGAACGCAGTGAGTCTTACCACACTGAACTATGCACATATATATTATGAGAATTAATTAACATATTGATATGCATTTTGATACTTAGAGATTGTCCCTTGTGTTTGTTTTGAGTTGTCAAACTTGAGCCATTGAAGTCATGTAAAGCTTGAATCCCCTGCGGGGGTGAGAAGAGCGGGGTAAAAATGACATAAATAAATAAAAATAAATAAAACTGCTTTAATTCAGAGTGCAGATGCACCTTTAAAATAATAATAACAATAACAACTTTATTTTTATACCCCACTTCCATCTCTCCAAAGAGACTCAGGGCGGCTTACAGAGGGACAAGCCCAAGGATTACAATAAAACAGACACAGTAAAAACAATAAATAACAACAAATAATAGAAACATTAAAATCAATTCAGATCATAAAAACAGGACTGGTCAATTTAAAACCGGGTTTAGGCTCAGAGTAAGTGCAATGATTCCTTGGAGGAGCCGAGGGAAAGTGAAATAATCACAGGGCTGGGTTGTCAGGGTAATGCCCTTGGCCATTAAAGTGTCACAAGTACAGGAAAGGGGCCAATTAAAGTGCTGGAGCTTAGATAAGATCAGCATAATTCTCAAGTCAATTCCCTAGTCAAAGGCACAATGGAACAACCAAGTTTTTAATTCGTTGTGGAAAATGGAGAGAGTGGGGGCCTGTCTGATCTCCCTAGGGAGAGAGATCCGGAGCCGAGGGGCCACCGCAGAGAAAGCTCTCTCCCTTGGCCCCACCAACCATGTTTGAGATGCATTTCAAGTCTATCATCCAATGACAAGTCCCAGAATTCCACACAAAGGTGCCATGGAAGTTCAAATGATCTGACACTGATGTAACTTCATAGTGCATTTGCACCCAAAATGAACTTCAAACTCTCATACCTTGGATTCCCTCCTTTGTAATGATTTTGAGATTTTGAGACACACTGTTCACAAATCTACCAAGTAGTTTTCAAAACCCAGTGGATTAATAAGAATAACACTTAAAGCCTTTCTACATCCTTCTTCTAAGGCCCCTTCCACGCTGTCCCTATATCCCAGGATCTGATCCCAGATCTAATCCAGATTATCTGGCAGTGGAGATTCATATAATCCAGTTTAAAGCAGATAATCTGGGATCAGATCATGGGATATAGGGCAGTGTAGAAGGAACCTAAAATGGGCAGCTCCTGAAATCAAGAACACTTCAAGGGAAGTTAACTCATATGTCAAAGGATATCCAGGTATAGAAAACAGTACAGATATGCTCACATACTCATAGAATCATAGAATAAATAGAGTTGGAAGAGACCACATGGGCCATTTATTTCGGGATTTTACCCCGCTCTTCTCAACCCCCAAGGGGGGAGTCAGAGCGGCTTACAGTACGGCACAATTCGATGCCCACATAATAACAATATAAAACCCCAAAACCCTTCAACAATTAAAATACATTAAAATACATTAAAATACAACTGCATTAGCACCATACACATTCACTCTGGATTAAAACAATGTTCAGTCCATAAAAACATTGGCCATAATCACCCACTTTCATTAAAAACCAATCTAAACTGTTGCCTTGTGCTGGTGTACAAATGCCTGGTCCCACAGCCAGGATTTTACTTTTTTCCTGAAGGCCAGGAGGGATGTGGTGGATCGTACATCAATAGGAAGCGCATTCCACAGGCGGGGAGCCACCACCGAGAAGGCCCTCCAATCCAATCCCCCGCCATGCAGGAAAAGCACAATCAAAGTACTTTTCCTGTATGGCAGGAGGTTGGACTGGATGGCCCATGTGGTCTCTTCCAACTCTATTGTGTGTGCAAGGGTGATACACCTCGTGCCAAGGACAATGACACAGACACAAGTGGTTGGATGAAAATGGCCACAATTCATTTTATTGAAAACAGAAACAAAGGGTTGGCGGCCACGCATGGGTCCTGGATCAGTGTCGTACAGTCCCCACAAATGTCCAAAGGTGTTTGCAAGCCTGGGGTGCGAGCGGCCCAATGCCTGTCCATGGAAACTCAGCACCCCAGGGGTCCTGGGCGTTATCCCCCTAACAACCAAGGGGCGATAAGCCAGCCTGATCCAGGGGCCATGCCACACGCCAAACACGGAGTTGTGACAAAGAGCAATATAACGCATAACCATGAACAATGCAACAATGACATGAAGAATGAATAAAATTAACACCTACAAGCAAAGCAATAAGAAGGGAGGGTGGGAGGAAAAACGGAGCTGGCCCCACGTGCAGCTTGGGCAGCCCCGGGCGGCCTTAAATAGGCTGCCCAGGCAAAAGTGCAGTCTAATTCACTGAGTCTTGGGTTAGCGCATACGTCAAACAAGTCACAAGACTAGAGTATCAAATTCTCTATTTCATATTCATATAAAACACAGTCATGGGATATACAGGTGTATCATATGTACTCGGGCACGTTGTATACAGGATTTTAGGGGGGGCAAGCATAACATATACAACATCCAAAAAATGTAGATCAGAAGCATAACTCCCCAAAGTAAATATAGAGAAACTCCGAGTATGTCAGATCTAAGCTACCATGAGCCGTGAAGTCCAAACAGCTGGTGATACAGGGACAAAGGAGGCAAAAATGAGCTCCAAATAATAAGTTCAGAAGTTGGCCGACGGGCTGGCGATGCCAAACTTTTCGGGCCACTCCCCGTTTCGCCCCGGGCGGGCTTTCTCAAGGCCATAAATGATGATTCCATAGTCCAAATATCTGAAGTAGAACATCATATATACATCACAATACATTATAGTAGTCAAACAGACAAACCCAATATGTTATATACATTAGAGGTAACATACCATTCAGCGAAGCGTTCAGGCTTAACCTTACTCAGGAAGCAAGGTGACCATAAAGGTAAGAAAGGAAGGATCAGGAGAGTGTTATAAAGTAACTCAGGTGGAGCAATTAGGTAATTAGTGATTGCACACTGATTACCTCGTTTAACCCATTTGGAATTTCTGAATTTAATTGGATTATCCATAATCTTTCAAGTTTGCAAAGGGCCTTAAAGGGGTCAGTATGTGAATGCGGTTCTATTTTGTCAAGTACCCTAATGCGCAATGAATCAGGATGATGTTTATGCTGATGGCAATGTATGTAGAATGGTAGATCAGTGTTCCCCGTGTTTATTCTACTTCTATGCTCGATGAAACGTTGGCGTAACGGTCTAGTGGTCATCCCGACGTAAACAGACGGGCAGGAACAACTGATCGCATACGTGACGTGTGAACTGGCGCATGTCGCAAAACAGCGGATATCAAACTTCTTCCCTAACGAGGGACAGTCAATAGTGGTGTCACTACAGATATTTTTACAAATGGAGCACCGGCCACAAACCTTCGTGCCCTTGCTAAGGTTGCTCGTGATATGTGTGTAGGCATGGTTAGAATGGGTCAGAGTGTCTCTAAGTTACGTGTACGCTTAAGCGATAAGAGGGGGATGCTCTAGCCCTTTGATGTGAGAGACCATCGGCCAATGTGTGCGTATGAGTTTAATCATAATGTTAGTATGTGGTGTAAGTGTTACAGGCCACACCAGGTTGTTGGATTGAACCTTAGGTTTACTCGTAAGGAGGCTGTTTCTGTCTGAGTGTCTGGCTTTCATGAGGGCTTTAGAGACTATGTGTTCAGGGTAGCCTCTTTGTAGGAAGTCCTTTTCAGGGTTCTAGCTTCTATTTCAAAATCATAGGCAAAAGAGGAGTTACGCTTAAGTCTCGAAAATTGAGTGTAAGGTAAATTAGATTTAAGAGAATGTGAATGAAAACTATTAAAATGTAAATATGAGTTCCTCTTTACCGGTTTGTTATAATTCTTAGTTTTGAGGAGGCCCCTATCGGCGAAAATGGTAAGGTCAAGGAAATTCACTTTCTCTTGACTAGCATTAGTAGTAAAGCGGATGTTGGTGTCCCAGGTGTTAAGCCAATTTCCCAAGTCATTGAGGTTAATAGTGTCATCAATAAGAAATATTACATCATCTATATATCGATGATAATGGGAAATAGCTCTAGAGAAGGCGTTATGTGAGGGTGGGAAGACATGTGTGTCCTCCAAGTGCGACATGTACAGTATGGCTAGTGATGGTGAGGCCGCTTGGCCCATACTGACCCCGGAAATTTGTAAATAGATGTCATTTTCAAATGCAAAATAATTGTAATCCAAAATGATGTCAAGGATCTGTATCAGGAAACCAACCATCTCCAATTCCTGTACATTCATCATCAGATATTCATATATTACAGCTCTTAATTCTGGTAGAGGTATGCAAGTATATAATGAAACAATATCCGCTACTATAATGGTTTGATTAACTGCTATGGGTTGGTTTTCTAATTAATGGATTACATCCGTGGTGTCTCTCACAAAGGCCGTTGTTTGACGTACAGGCAGAAGTGCAGGCCAGCCGACGCAAAGAGGGGGCGGGGCGGGGCTAGCCCCGTCATTGGCCGGCCGGCGTTGGTGGCGGGAAACCTTCCCGCCACCATCATGGCAATAGGAAGCATTTCTGGGATCACTGAAAGAAGCCCCTTCTCTCTCCCCCAAGATGGCGGTGAGGGCAACCCCGCCCCACAACCTGCTCGGCCGTTAAGTCGGCCAAGCCCATTATTCCATTATTCAACTCTATCATTCTATGCTCTGAAAAACAGACTCCTGGGCTTTAATATGAGATCAGTGAAAACCTATTCTGCTATTCAGTGCCAGTCATCCTAAGCCACAGTTTGCTATTGGACATCTCACAGCTCTGTAGAAACACAATGTATCTCCTATACAGCTCAAGTAAGCCCACTCTTACATCATGACATTAATTAAGCAATAGCTTTAATGAAGCATTTCCAATGACTATAAGGGTTTTTCATACCATTTGTTTCTCCTATCTCTTTCCTCTGGCCAACAAATGAGGCAATGGGAAATAATGTCAACAAAGAGTTGGCATACTTCTAACAGCAAAAAAAAACTTGTGCAAGGTATGTGGAGTACAGAGGCTAAATTATATTTTAACTTGCAGAGTAAGATAAACAGTAGTAATGTTCAAGAGGCGTCTATGTGCAGTTTGAACAAAGATTGAACCATGTGAAAACCTAATATGAAGCAGATACTCATAATAGAGTGCTGGGCCTGGGTGCTACACATCGAGTAAATAATGTTTTAAAAATAGAAATGGAGTAGATTGATCTTTTTGTGTATGTGAAATACGATTTGGGAAATGAAATAATCTGTTCTAAAGTTAAATCCCTGAATTCACTAGGAAATACATAAAAATAACAATAGTTTAAAATGCAATCCATTACTCAGTACAGCCAGCCAACCACATTTTCTGGGGATAGTGAAACAGAACAACAACTACAGTGGGTAACACCGTTGAATGACTACTGGCAAAACCAACACAGGTGTCAAATAATTCAATACAATATTATCAAATATCAGTGATTTCATTCCCAATTACTAATATACACAAGCAGGTAATAAAGTGTCAATTCATCATACATTTCATTCTATCCAACCATATAAGTACACTGTTGTTAACCCGCAAAGAGGATGAGTATAATCATCAGTGCATATATTTACTCTTAAAGAAGTCCGTAGTAAAAGTCCCTTTCTTTTATCATGGACAATTCCATTCAGTAAACAATATGTCCCATAGATGAAAATCTTCTTAGAGGAGAGCGGTGCACTGTCAAAGTGCAACAGATATTGAGTAACAGTTACAATAACGTCACAATCGCTAGGCTTCTCTATATGCAGACAACTCGCAACAAGGTTACCGACAGCTGCAAGCGCTTTACTGAAGCCAGTTGTATCGAGCCGTTTCGTCATCAGACTTCCTCAGGGTATTTTCATAATAATAATATTTGGATGTCCTCGTATATTCAACATCTTAAAGATATAATATATAATATATATTATCATATTACCATAACATTAAAACCTGTACTAACGGTGCAATACATGGTTTAAGAACAGCATAGTTACCTTCCATAGAAGTATTTTATCACACAGGGAGAATAAGTCTGTGTGAGTGAGGAGGTCGCCAATATTTCTAGTCCTTTTATAGGCTATTGTAGGAAATGTTTCAAGTCCAGAAATGTTACCCAATCCTAAAATCAAAAGTGCACTAGCTGTGGGGACGTTTCCCTGTGGCAGATGCTCTATTTGTAGAAACATCAAAAAAGACAAATTTGTTTATAGCACAGCTAGGCAAAGATCCTTCAAACTAAAATCCTATGCTAATTGCTCCTCAAAAGGGTCATTTATTTACTCCAATATGTGTGTTCCCTTCAATACGTAGGATTTACGTCTAGAAGTTTGAGAGAAAGAGTGACAGAGCATAAATGTAGAATTAGACATAAATCAGTTGAGTCTGCCCTGTATCAACATTGCACTGAGAGTAATCACTCACCTGACGATATTAAAGTGCAGGTCCTTGAAATAGTTAGTTGTAGACCTCATGTAGATATCTTTAAAGTCTCAGACAAAGAGAAATATTTTGGATAATCCAATTAGCTAGTGAGACTAAAGCAGGCCTTAATGATTCCCTCTCCCTGAATGCATTACTAAACAAATAGGTACTCAATTAAAGGATTAAGTTTAATTAAGGACTTAGCGCTTAAAAACCGGTGATTTGCGAGATTCATTCACCATTCTCCATCAGGAAGAATAGGGTGTCCTCCTTGTGTGATAAAATACTTCTATGGAAGGTAACTATGCTGCTCTTAAACCATGTATTGCACCGTTAGTACGGGTTTTAATGTTATGGTAATATGATAATATGATATATATTATATCTTTAAGATGTTGAATATACGATGACATCCAAATATTATTATTATGAAAATACCCTGAGGAAGTCTGACGACGAAACGGCCCGATACAGCTGGCTTCGGTAAAGCGCTTGCAGCTGTCGGTAACCTTGTTGCAAGTTGTTTGCATATAGAGGAGCCTAGCGATTGTGACGTTATTGTAAATGTTACTCAATATCTGTTGCACTTTGACAGTGCACCGCTCTCCTCTAAGAAGATTTTCGTCTATGGGACATATTGTTTACTGAATGGAATTGTCCATGATAAAAGAAAGGGACTTTTACTACGGACTTCTTTAAGAGTAAATATATGGACTGATGATTATACTCATCCTCTTTGCGGGTTAACAACAGTGTACCTATATGGTTGGATAGAATGAAATGTATGATAAATTGACACTGTATTACCTGCTTGTGTATATTAGTAATTGGAAATGAAATCACTGATATTTGATATTTGATAATATTGTATTGAATTATTTGACACCTGTGTTAGTTTTGCCATTAGTGAAACAGAACCCATGACAACAAAGAAACATCAAGAATAAAAAATGTTTTCTGTCTTTAACCCAAGGGAAATGTCTGGGTTTACCAGCATGACTCTGTGGCCAACGTTGGCCCAAATGTGACCCCAGAATCATACTTGAGGACCTACAATTGTCTAAAAAGGTGTTTTTTCTAGGTATCTTCCAACACAACTCTAGTGCCAACATCTGATGAAAGCTGACTACAGAATAATGCTGGGGGGTTTACAGATAACCTATTAATTAAATCCAAAAATAATCAAATTGCAAAGCAAAAAAGGAAAACTGACTGTATAGCAAACACATTGAAATTACTTTTCTTTCATGGAAAAGGAAAAAATAATTTCACCCCTCTTTGTAGGAGGGAATTTGAGATTGATTGCTTAGTCACATTAGGCTCTACTTCAGCAAGGCATTTTTTTTAATTGTCAACTCTTCTCATTCCCATACTACATTGGGGTGCTGGTTAGGCTGATAGGGCTTGTAGCACAAAATATATAGAGGGGCAAAACAGTTACTATTCTTTGAAAACCATCTTCTGTATGCTGAGTCTGGTTCAGCATTTGTGATATTAGCTTTTCCCTTTGCTGAAACAACCTTGCTGTGGGATCACAAATGGGTCTATTTTTTCCATAATTCTGTGCAGAATTTTACAGGGATGGCACAACAAGAAAATTGGTCTATAGCTTTTGTGGATCATTATGGTCATTGCCTGGTTTCCAATATGACTTTCCCCCATATTTTAGGGATCTGACAGGAAGCAATGCAGTTTTTCATCAGCTTCAGCAGCCAGTACCTTGCTTTTGGGCCAAAGTTCTTAATTTCTTCCCTGCATAGATCATCCAGGCCAGCTGCACCCTACACCACTGGAGAAATTATACTGTTAACTGGTATTGCACCACCTGACATCCACCGGGAAGTAGCAGCCAGTAATGAAAGGACCAAGGCAGTGACATCTTGGGCCCATCCTCTGTTCAGATAACAGACAGTATGCCAATGACTTAAATCAAGAAATAGCTTCCTAAAGTCTACTAGATATTTGCAGGAACACCTCAGCAAGCAAGAGTCCAAAAGTGGCAGGTAAAAACCCAGAAACTCAATCAGTGGCTGAGACCGGATGAGAAACTTCCTCCTGGGAACACAGAAGTCTGAGCAACTTGGGAGGTAGTGAACAGACTGCACTCTGACACCACAAGATGCCAACCTTAAGAAACGGGGCTACAAAGTGGAGTCCACAACATGCGAGTGAGGAGAAGAGCAAACCACAGACCACTTACTACAATGCAGCCTGAGCCCTGCCACATCCACAATGGAGAACCTTCTTACAGCAACAACAGAAGAACTCCAAGTGGCCAGCTTCTGGTCAAAGGACATTTAGTATAATGCCAAGTTTTTGTTTGTGGTTTTTTTTTTTTAATACATTAGGAGGTGATAGAGCCTCTCCGAGGAGAAGATGGGGCAATGCTGACAGGGGATAGGGAAAAGGCAGAACTACTTAATGCCTTCTTTGCCTCAGTCTTCTCACAAAAAGAAAGTCATATTCAACCTCAGCAAAATGGAGAGGATGAAGGATTAGATGACATCCAACCCCAAATTGGGAAACAAGTCATCCAGGAATACCTGGCCGCTCTAAATGAGTTCAAGTCCCCAGGGCCAGATCAACTACACCCAAGAGTATTGAAGGAACTAGCAGAAGTCATCTCGGAACCATTGGCAATCATCTTTGAGAGTTCTTGGAGAAGGGGAGAAGTTCCAGCAGACTGGAGGAGGGCCAACGTGGTCCCAATCTTCAAGAAGGGAAAAAAGGATGACCCAAACAATTACTGTCCAGTCAGCCTCACATCAATACCAGGCAAGATTCTGGAAAATATTGTTAAGGAAGTGGTCTGCAAACACTTAGAAAAAATGTGATCATCGCTAATAGTCAACACGGATTTATCAAAAACAAGTCATGCCAGACTTATCTGATCTCTTTTTTCGATAGAGTTACAGGCTGGGTAAATGCGGGGAATGCCGTGGATGTAGTGCACCTGGATTTCAGTAAGGCCTTCGACAAGGTCCCCCATGACCTTCTGGCAAACAAACTAGTCCAATGTGGGCTACGCAAAAATACGGTTAGGTGGATCTCTAATTGGTTAAGCGGACAAACCCAGAGGGTGCTCACCAATGCTTCCCCTTCATCCTGGAAAGAAGTGACAAGTGGAGTGCCGCAGGGTTCTGTCCTGGGCCCAGTCCTTTTTCAACATCTTTATTAATGACTTAGATGAAGGGTTAGAAGGCATGATCATCAAGTTTGCAGATGACACCAAATTGGGAGGGATAGCCAATACTCCAGAAGACAGGAGCAGAATTCAAAACAATATTAACAGATTAGAGAAATGGGCCAAAACTAACAAAATAAAGTTCAACAGGGACAAATGCAAGATACTTAGGCAGAAAAAATGAAATGCAAAGATACAGAACGGGGGACGCATGGCTCAAGAGCAGTACATGTTAAAAAGGACTTGGGGTCCTTGTGGACAACAAGTTAAACATGAGTCAAAAATATGATACGGTAGCAAAAAAAGCCAATGGGATTTTGGCTTGCATCAATAAGAGCATAGTGTCTAGATCCAGGGAAGTCATGCTACCCATGCTCTATTCCGCCTTGGTTACATCACACCTGGAATATTGTGTCCAATTCTGGGCACCGCAATTGAAGAGAGATATTGACAAGCTGGAATGTGTGCAGAGGAGGGTGACTAAAATGATCAAGGATCTGGAGAACAAGCCCTATGAGGAGAGGTTTAAAGAGCTGGACATGTTTAGCTTGAAGAAGAGAAGGCTGAGAGGAGACATGATAGCCATGTATAAATATGTGAGAGGAAGTCACAGGGAGGAGGGAGTAAGCTTGTTTTCTGCTGCCCTGGAGACTAGGACGCAAAACAATGGCTTCAAACTACAAGAAAGGAGATTCCATCTGAACATTAGGAAGAACTTCCTGACGGTGAGAGCTGTTCAACAGTGGAACTCTCTGCCACGGAGTGTGGTGGAAGCTCCTTCTATGGAAGCTTTTAAACAGAGGCTGGGTGGCCATCTGTCGGGGGTGCTTTGAATGCAATTTTCCTGCTTCTTGGCAGGGGGTTGGACTGGATGGCCCAACTCTTTGATTCTATGATTATAACTGTACCCTCAATTCACTTCTGACACGATAAGTAAAACAATTATTCTTTCTTCCTGGTATGTTCTCAGCGTCCTTGAATAGTATTGCCACAGTTGTACTGAGCACCAACAGAAATAGTTACTTACAGAGAATTATTTCCATTTATCTCTAAGCCTCAATCTGTAGCTCCAAAGGGCAGCTGGGCTGCAGCGCATGATCAAAGTTTTAAGATTAGACTCAATTGGTTAAATGCTCAGTTTGCAAACATTGCACATCAGTCAGATGTCTGCGCCTGCAAGACAGTGTTTTACCATCTGCATCAGGCAAAACGTCTGGCTCCTTACCTCTCCCGTTGCAACCTAGCCACGGTGATCCAAGCCACGGTCATCTCGAGGCTCGATTACTGTAATGCGCTGTACATTGGCCTACCCTTATCGGCGATCCGGAAACTCAAGCTGGTGCAGAACGCAGCAGCGCGCCTGCTCTCAGGAGCTTCAAGATCCACTCACGTGACTCCACTCCTGCGCGAGCTGCACTGGCTCCCAATTGAATTCCGGGTCACCTTCAAGGTGTTAGTTCTAACTTTCAAGGCCTTATAAGGTTTGGGGCCAGTGTACCTGAGGGAGCGGCTTACCCCTTACGTGCCCAGGAGATCACTGCGCACAGAAGGGCTCAACTTATTGGAGGTGCCTGGTATTAAGGTCTACAGGCTCTCTAGCACGCGGCAGAGGGCATTCGCTGTGGCCGCCCCAACCCTCTGGAACACTCTTCCTGAGGAGATACGGGTTATCCGCGATCTGCTGCCATTCCGTAGAGCCGTTAAGACCTGGCTATTCAGACAGGCATTTGGCCCATAACCAATGCCGTCCAGTAGCGCTGCCACCTGCCGCCATCGTACCTCTGCTGTTTTGTTACAGTGTGGGGAATGGGATTTTAACTGGGGTTTTATATTGGTTTTTACTGTGTTTTATGTTTGATCTGCTATGTTTTATTGCTATTTTAACTCTGTAAACCGCTCTGGGCTCCAGAGAGAGCGGTATATTAAGTGGAACTAATAAATAAATAAATAAATAAATAAATAAATAAATAAGATGGCAGATATGAACAAAAGTAAAATAGAAATCTTGATTTTAAAGCTAGCCTTCTTTCTTACGGCAATTCAAGACATTGCTGACGCAATCCACCTGACTCATAAAGGCTTTTGCATGGATCCCTTGTTCTGACAATGGGGCAGGGCCCTTCCACATAGCCCTATATCCCAGAACACCAAGGCAGAAAATCCCACAATATCTGCTTTGAATTGGGTTATCTGGGTTATCCCACTCAGATATTCTGGGATATAGGGCTGTGTGGAAGAGCCCTCAAAGAAAGGCAGGGGTTGAATCTACATTGCAGAATTGATGCAGTTTGAGACCAACTCAATGTTATAGAATCCTGGGAGTTCTTCACCAAGCTACAACTTTGGCAGAGCAGGCTAAAGACTTTGTAAAACTACACGTCCATAGCACTAAGGGCCCTTCCACGCAGCCCAGAATATCAAGGCAGAAAATCTCACAATATTTGCTTTGAAGTTGGTTGAGTCCACACTCAGATAATGTGGGATTTTCTGCCTTGATATTCTGGAATATAGAGCAGTGTGGAAATAGTTAAAATAGTGTCAAACTGTATTAAATCTACAGTATAAATGCACCTTTGGAGTAGAGAATAATGTGCTTGGCCGACTTACCGGCCAAGTGGGTTGCGGGGCGGGATTGCCCTCGCCGCCATCTTGGAGAGAGATGCAGGGGCTTCTCCTTTCCAGAAGCCCCTGGGGTGGCGGGAAGGTTTTCCGCCACCAAAGGCTGGCCGGCCAATGAAGGGGCTGGCTCTTTGTGCCGGCTGGCCTGCACTTCCGCCTGGGCAGCCTATTTAAGACTGCCCGGGGCTGCCCAGGCTGCACGTGGGGGGCCAGCTCTGTTTTTCCTCCCACCCTCCCTACTTATTGCATTGCTTGTTGGTGTCCATTTTGTTCATTCTTCATGCATTGTTGCACTGTTCATGGTTATGCGTTTTTATGTACTTTGTCACAACTCCGTGTTTGGTGTGTGGCATGGCTCCTGGACCAGGCTGGCTTATCGCCCCTTGGTTGTCAGAGGGATAATGCTCAGGCCCTCTGGGGTGCCGAGTTTCCGTGGACAGGCCACTCACACCCCAGGCTTGCATATGCCTTTGGACATTCGTGGGGGCTCTACGACCCTGATCCAGGACCCATGCGTGGCCGCCAACCCTTTGTTCGTGTTTTCAATAAATTAGTTGTGGCCATTGTCATCCAACCAATTGTGTCTGCCTCATTGTTCTTGGTGCGAGGTGTGTCACCTTTGCACACGCAACTGCAAGTGGGTGGACACACCCAGTGTTCCTGATAACTCCTGTATGGATGCAATATTCAATCAGCTCTAGCAAGCTTTTATACTTAGGCAGAACTGTTTGTTAAAGTTTGTTGTATTTTTATTTTGGGAAAGGAGAGAAGGGCTCCCCCTAAGGCCCCCTCTACACTGTCATATAATCCTAATTATCAAATCAGATAATCTACATCAGGGCTGTCCAACTGGCGGCCCCGGGGCCGGATCCGGCCCCGTAGCCTGTTGGGACACGGCCCCACCTATGCCCTCAGCCGCCATTTTTTAAAAATATTTTTTAAAAATTGATTTTTTTTAAAAAAAAAATGGCGGCCGGGGGGAGGGGGAGGCGGGGCAGGGAGGAGGAAGAGAGCTAGCTCCTCCTTTTCGGCGCTCCCCCTCCCTACCTAGGGCGGGGGAGCCGCCGAAAAAGGGCAGAAGGCGGCGCCAAGGAGCAGCGCGTCACAGGCCTGGCGTGACGCGCTGCTCTTGGCACGCCTACTCCTCCTTTTCGGCGGCTCCCCCGGCCTAGGAAGGGAGGGGGCGCCGAAAAGGAGGAGTAGGCGGTGCCAAGGGGCAGCGCGTCACGCCAGGCCTGTGACGCGCTGCCGTTGGCGCCGCCTTCTGCCCTTTTTCGGCGGCTCCCCCGGCCTAGGAAGGGGCGCCGAAAAGGAGTAGGCGGTGCCAAGAGCAGCGCGTCACGCCAGGCCTGTGACGCGCTGCTCTTGGCGCCGCCTACTCCTCCTTTGGCGGCTGTAGGGGGCGGGGCCTGGGCTGGGGTGGGGCCTGGGGCGGGGCCTGGGGCGGGCCGAGTGGCCCCGCAGGTCATCAGTGACCTCTTATCCGGCCCTGGACCCGCCAGAAGTTGGACAGCACTGATCTACATTATCTGCTTTGAACTGGATTATTTTAGTCTACACTGCCATATAATCCAGTTCAAAGCAGATAATCTGGATTTTATATGGCAGCATAGAAGGGGCCTATAATGCGCTGATATCAAAGACCTTGGCATACAGAAGTATGTGAGTGTACATACGTGTGTGGTTTAGCAATTCCTGCTCTGTCATTTCCTGCAAATTGTCTTGAGACAGACTAGGCATATCCATGCAATCTCTTTCAAGCGTGGCACAAGAGAACTTGCCACTTTATAGAAACAGAAAAAATATCATGCTACGCAAAAGCATTGACATCCCACTTTAAATCCTGTTTTTGCCTCCCACAGAGTTATGAGGTTTATAGTTTAGGGAGACCCAGGTCCTCTATGGCTGAGAAATTTAAATCCCCCTCTCTAAACTGCAAATCCCAGGCTTCAACAAGAGGCAGCCAAAGAATTTAAAGTGGGATGCCAACCAGGGGCGGCCTCACCTCTCCCGGGGGGGTAGGCAAACCTTATTTTTGCGCCCCCCCGGCGGCTCCTGGATGACCTTGCGCATGCGCGCTGGCGTCCCGCGGCGGCCCCGCGAGTGCGTCCCGTGCGGTGGCATGCACGCGCAGCGACGTTCCGGCCGGCGCGCATGCGCGCTGGCGCCCTGCCCGGCCGCGCAAGTGCGTCCCAAGCGGTGGCGCGCACACACGGCGACATCCCGGCCGGCGGGCGCGCATGCGCAGTGGCGTCCTGCCCGGCCGCGAGGGTGTCCCGCCCGGCCGTGGGCACGCCAGCGGCAGCAGCGCAGCTGGCTGCGGAGGCACAGCGGCAGGGCGCAGCGGCGCCCCTCCCAGTTTGCGGCGCCCCTCCCAGGTCCATCGCCCTACGCAACCGCGTAGGCCGCGGAATGGGCGGGGCCGGCCCTGATGCCAACTCATTAACAGTGTAATGTGGTACTACTACTAGTCTGGAGTAGCAACCAGAATCAGAACGTAGAACCCATGATCCTCCAGAAGTTGTTAGTACAATACTCCAAATATCTCCCCCTGTGGCTGGATGTGTGTTTGTGTGCCCATGGATACGCTTCAGTAAGGGTGCATCTACATCAGTGATTCTCAACCTTTGATCCTCCAGGTGATTTGAACTTCAACTTAGATCTGAAGAGAGAAATCTTTTACTTGTGCCAAATATTAAACAGTAACATCTGACATCAACACGGAGGAGGGCGTTTTCCATCATCGCCCCAGTCCTCTGGAACGCACTGCCCCCGGAGGTTAGGGCCTTGCGCAATTTATTAGCTTTTCGGCAGGCCTGCAAGTCTGTGTTATTCCGGCAGGCCTTCGAGTTGTGAATAATATGTTATTTTAAAAAGTTGTATTCTCTTCTGGAATCCTTTTATTTTGTGTTTTAATGTTATTGTAGGCTGTGATTTTATGTCGATGTAAGCCACCCCGAGCCACTGGGAGTGGCGGCTAAGAAATCTAATAAATAAATAAATAAATAAATAAATAAATAAATAAATAAAATTCGTAGAAATCCCAGTCAGCTTGCCAAGTGTTAGGAATTCTGGGAGCTGAAAAACAACTGAAGGACCAACGGTTAGGAACGACTGATCTACACGGGAAACAAAATTAAAGTAGTTTGACACCCTTTAAATGCCATGGCTCAATGCTATAAAATCATAAAAGTACTAAGGAGCCCCCAGTGACGAAGTGGGTTAATCCCTTGTGCTGGTAAGACCGACAGGTCAGAGGTTTGAATATGAGTAGAGCATGGGTGAGCTTCCTCTGTCAGCTTAAGCTCCCCATGTGGGGACATGAGAGAAGCCTCCCACAAGGATGATAAAACATCAAAACAGCCGGGCATCCCTTAGGCACTGGGAATGTGGCGCAGCTGGCAGGGAGTCAGCTGCATAAGATCTCTACTGACCAGAAGGTCATGAGTTTGAGGCCTGCCCAGGTCGGGGTGAGCACTCGACCAATTGTGTAGCTTGTTGTCGGTCTATATATGTTGTATGTCTATAGCATTGAATGTTTGCCTGTATGTGTGCATTGTGATTCGCCCTGAGTCCCCTGCAGGGTGAGAAAGGTGGAATATAAATGACGTAAATAAATAAATAAATAAATAAATAAATAAATAAATAAAATATGTGCATTGTGATCCGCCCTGAGTCCCCTGCAGGGTAAGAAGGGCAGAATATAAATGACGTAAATAAATAAATAAATAAATAAATAAATAAATAAATAAATAAATAAATATGTGCATTGTGATCTGCCCTGAGTCCCCTGCGGGGTGAGAAGGGCAGAATATGAATGATGTAAATAAATAAATAAATAAAATATGTACATTGTGATCTGCCCTGAGTCCCCCGTGGGGTGAGAAGGGCAGAATATAAATGATGTAAATCTATGTATATAATAAAAGTCCGTGTTTGCGGCCGAGCGGTGGGAGGAATATGTGGCAGCGTTTCGATTGGCTGACACTCCGGGATTATTTGCCTAAATGGCTGTGACTGGCCAGCCTCCCAACATTCCAACACAGCACAGAGAGGAAAAGAAAGAGCCTGAGGCAGACAGAAATGGCTGGAGTTGAAGTTAGCCAGTTGACAGTTTTTTCTGTTGGGAATGGAATGTTCAGTACCTTCACCAACACTGCAGCCCCTATACATAGAGGGAAAATGACAGGCCTCAGGCAGTCAGCCACTGCAGCCCACAGCAATGACGGATCAGGACCAAGCTTGCCAAACAGGGGCCCAATGGCCCACTTCACAACTTGGTGTGGTTTAGGGCAGAATGGGCCACGAATGATGGGATTTGCAGTACCTTCACCTCATTCACTTCCCAAACAACACTGCAGCCCCTATACATAGAGGGAAAATGAAAGGCCTCAGGCAGTCAGCCACTGTGGCCCACAGCAATGACGGATCAGGACCAAACTTGGCAAACAGGGGCCCAATGGCCCACTTCACAACTTGGTGTGGTTTAGGTCAGGCTGGGCCACGAATGATGGGATTTGCAGTACCTTCAGCTCATTCACTTCCCAAACAACACTGTAGCCCCTATACATCACAGACCACGGCCAAAATTGACAGCAAGGCTTCCTAAACTTGATTTGCCTGACTAGGCCTCAGCTCATGGGATATTGTTAGGCTTCCTCAACTTGATTTTCCTGACCAAACTTGGCACACAGACCCCCCAAGGTGCACCCTACATCCTGGTGCAGTTTGAGGGAGGATGGACCATGGATGATGGGACTTGCAGTACTTCAATTCACTTCCTTAGAGCACTGTGGCCCACACCAATGACGAACTATGGCACACAATGCCTTCCTCAAATAACCCGGGCACCGCCGGGTCCCCAAGCTAGTAAATAAATAAATAAAATATGTGCATTGTGATCCGCCCTGAGTCTCCTGCGGGGTGAGAAGGGCGGAATATAAATGATGTAAATAAATAAATAAAAATATGTGCATTGTGATCCGCCCTGAGTCCCCTGCGGGGTGAGAAGGGCGGAATATAAATGATGTAAATAAATAAATATAATATGTGCATTGTGATCCGCCCTGAGTCCCCTGCGGGGTGAGAAGGGTGGAAAATAAATGATGTAAATAAATAAATAAATAAAAATATGTGCATTGTGATCCGCCCTGAGTCCCCTGCGGGTGAGAAGGGCGGAATATAAATGATGTAAATAAATAAATAAAATATGTGCATTGTGATCCGCCCTGAGTCCCCTGCGGGGTGAGAAGGGCGGAAAGTAAATGATGTAAATAAATAAATAAATAAAATATGTGCATTGTGATCCGCCCTGAGTCCCCTGCGGGGTGAGAAGGGCGGAAAATAAATGATGTAAATAAATAAATAAATAAAATATGTGCATTGTGATCCGCCCTGAGTCCCCTGCGGGGTGAGAAGGGCGGAATATAAATGATGTAAATAAATAAATAAAATATGTGCATTGTGATCCGCCCTGAGTTCCTTGCGGGGTGAGAAGGGCGGAAAGTAAATGATGTAAATAAATAAATAAATAAAATATGTGCATTGTGATCCGCCCTGAGTCCCCATGGGAGAGAAGGGCGGAAAATAAATGATGTAAATAAATAAATAAATAAAAATATGTGCATTGTGATCCGCCCTGAGTCCCCTGCGGGGTGAGAAGGGCGGAATATAAATGATGTAAATAAATAAATAAAATATGTGCATTGTGATCCGCCCTGAGTCCCCTGCGGGGTGAGAAGGGCGGAAAGTAAATGATGTAAATAAATAAATAAATAAAATATGTGCATTGTGATCCGCCCTGAGTCCCCTGCGGGGTGAGAAGGGCGGAAAATAAATGATGTAAATAAATAAATAAATAAAAATATGTGCATTGTGATCCGCCCTGAGTCCCCTGCGGGGTGAGAAGGGCGGAATATAAATGATGTAAATAAATAAATATAATATGTGCATTGTGATCCGCCCTGAGTCCCCTGCGGGGTGAGAAGGGCGGAAAATAAATGATGTAAATAAATAAATAAATAAAATATGTGCATTGTGATCCGCCCTGAGTTCCCTGCGAGGTGAGAAGGGCGGAATATAAATGATATAAATAAATTAGACAACTTTTTTGCAGATGGCCAATTCTCTCACACCAGAAGCGACTTGCAGTTTCTCAAGTTGACATGTCCAAATTTCGGTAACAAAGTCGCTTCTGACACACACACACACACACACACACACACACACACACACACACAAAGGAAGTTGTAGTTTGATGAGGCAAACAAGTGTTGATGCAGAGAAGGCAAAAGAGCTTGTCAAATAACAACCCACTTAATTGCATAGCATTGATTTTTAACAATGTGTCAACAACAAAACTTTATTACAGCAGAAAAACCTTATTACGGTCACTGATCCCCCCTGAGGTCATTAAGAACAATCTGGACTTCTGGTCCCCCAGAAGTTGTTTACCTGCATAAACAATGTGTCTTGCAACATCTGAAAGACTTAGGTTATATTAGCCTTAAGCCCCCAATGGTATGAAAGTCCAGTCAGGGAAAGCCTTTGCTTGTCAATACTTCTTAGTCCTTAGTTGAGGCAAGTCACATTCTCTCAGCCCCAGAGGAAGGCAAAGACCAACCCCCCGCTGAATAAATATTGCCAAGAAAAACCCATGATCGGACATTGGACTGCCATAAATCTGAAAAGGCCTTGACGGCACACAACAGACAAATAAAACCCCTTTCTAACTGTTTACTCTTTACTCCCCAAAAAAATCATAGTCACATATTGCAAAACAAAACGAAAGCTATGGAGAAATGAATTGTCAGTGCCTACTAAGAAGGCCAAACCCATGATCCTAATCATTTATTTATTATTTGTTGCATTTCTATCCCACATTTGTCCCAGAATGGAATTTCTCAGATCAGTAGCATTTTACACTGCGATCTAGTCTGATTTTAAATAACTGTTTACTGGGGAGTTGTCCTTCTCCTCTTAGGGCGCTTGTGCCCGCTTTGTGCTGGTCTGTGACCGTAATAAAGTTTTGATTGATACACTGCGATCTTTACAACCATTTTACCTAGCAGCAACCTCCCCCCACCCCACAGCACAGTGATTCAGAGACTTTGGGCTATGGCCAGGCATGTAGCCGGGGGGGGGGGCTTAGGGGTGGTCCGCAAGAAGGCCTTACTGGTACATTATTTAAACTGTTATGTTTATTCATATCATGATCTGATCACCATGCTCATTATATTCCACATTCATGGGGTTATTGGGATAACAATACAAAAGGTTTGCTAGGGTAGACCCTCTTCCACCCAGTCTCAGCCCCGAATCAAAATCCTGGCTACAGCCCTGGCTATGGCAGTTTATTTTATTTATTTATTTATTTACAGTACTTATATTCCGCCCTTCTCACCCCGCAGGGGACTCAAACTCTGTGGATTCTACAGTGTAAATAATATACATTGCCTCTCCTGACACTTAGGCCCCTTCCACACAGCTGAATAAAATCCCACATTATCTGCTTTCAACTGGAATATATGGCACTGTGGAGTCAGATAACCTAGTTCAGTGTTTCCCAACCAGTGTGCCGTGAGCGATCATCAGGTGTGCCGTGGGAAATTGGCACTCTCCCTCTCCTAGCAGCCCCCGTCACAGGTTTCCAAGAAACAAATTGAGCCTCTCCGCTTGAAATGGTTTTTTTTACTATTTTACTGGATTTTTCTAGAGTTGCCCCCCCCCCCCCCCCGAAGGAACAGTTTATAACAGCTTCATGACATCCATAGTTAACTGGAAGCAAGTTTCACTCGGGGTCTGGAGAACAAGCTCTATGAGGAGCGGCTTGAAGAGCTGGGCATGTTTAGCCTGAAGAAGAGAAGGCTGAGAGAAGACATGATAGCCATGTATAAATATGTGAGAGGAATTCATATATATGTTGTGTTCATCGAAACAGGCCCAGGTTTCACACTGAGTGTATAAATACATTTAAAAACATATTAACTATATGTATTACTGTGTTAGAGTGTCATTTTGTGTCATTTTGGTTGGTGGTGTGCCCCAGGATTTTGTAAATGTAAAAAATGTGCCGCGGCTCAAAAAAGGTTAAAAAACACTGGTGTAGATAATATACATTGCCTCTCCTGACACATAGGCCCCTTTCACACAGCTGAATAAAATCCCACATTATCTGCTTTGAACTGGAATATATGGCAGTGTGGACTCAGATAACCTAGTTCAAAGCAGATATTGTGTGATTTTCTGACTTGATATTCTGGATTATATGGCTGTGTGGAAGGGTCCAAAGGCTGCATCTGCACTGTAAAATAAAGTCAGTTTGGCCTTGCTTTAGGAGCCATGGGCCAATGCGATGGGAGTTGTCATTTTCACAAGGTCTTTCACCTTCTCTGCGAAAGTGTACTGGTGCCTCACCAAACCACGAATCCTTGTCAAAAGTGATGCCAACAGTGTGGTTTTGGTAAGGCACCTGTACTCTTGGGAACAGAACGGAAAGGCCTTGCAAAACTTGCCACTTTGAGGCTGGATCTACACTGCCCTATATCATGCCCGGATTAACACTTTTTTGAGCCCTAGGCCACACTTTGGAATTACGCCCCCCCCCCTCCCACACACACACCACCCAGACCCACACTCGGCTGGCTTTCGCCATGGTGCCTCCAGAGCAGAAGAGAAAGGCCAGTAGGCACCATCCCGCCACCTCCAAGGTCCCCATGCATTCCCACAGGCCGGAAAGCTCCATTGTGCTCTGAAAGACTCCTCAGGAGTCGGGAGGCTTGGGGGGAGCGCAGCGGGAGCAAACTCGCTCCAAAGGCGAGAGAGAGAGAGAGAGCAAAGAGAGAGAGAGAGAGCGAGAGAGAGAGAGAGAGAGCGCGCACGAGAAAGAGTGCGCGCGAGAGAGATTGCGGGAGAGAGAGCGTGAGAGAGACAGCGCGAGAGAGAGCGCGAACATGCACGAGAGAGAGCGCACAAGCAAGAGAGAGAGAGAGTGTGTGTGTGTGCGAGAGAGCGTGCATGAGATGGAGCAGAGCAGGGGTGCTCACACTTTTTCAGCATGGGAACTACTGATTAAAAAACCAAGTCCCAAAGATCACCTACCCAGAAATGTAAAACGTATAACTATTTTCTTATTTATTTATTTATATTTATTATTCATTTTTATGTACCGCTCCTTCCAGCAGGCTCGGGGCAGTTTACATAAAATAAAAGTTATAAAACATCAACATTTCAATTTAATAACAACAATATAAAACAAAGCATAAAAATACATCCAACCACCCCATTTCCCCCACACTGCCATATTACCACACATATTATCAGCCAGAAAGTAAGAAGAGAGGCTTTTGAACTGCAAGGCCACTTAATAGTCAGGGGCATGCAAAAATACATCCAACCACCCCATTTCTCCCACATTTCCATATTCCCCAACAAATATTTCCTCAAGGAACAAAGCAAGCAGAGAGGCTTTGGAGCTAAAAGGCCATTTTTAAACATTAAAAATAAACAAAGAGACATGCCACAGAACAATCAAGCACCCACCCCAAAGTAAAAAGACCGACCTTTGAGATGCGGTAAGGAAATGACCCCAAAGCGTCCTTCTTCTCCTACTCCTCCTCCGTCGTTGCTCCTATTTCCACGCCGCCAGCATGCGTGCCGCCTCCAAGAGCTCACGAGAAGTCAGAGAGGCAGAATGGGCGCTTCTGCGCATGCGCGCGGGGCCAGCCATGCATCGCGTCATCCAGGCCCGCCCCCTTTGGTCTCCTACGACTCTGAGTGGCTGGAGAAGGATGGAGGGAGGAGGAGGAATCCAAAAGAGGGGGCCCATTCTGCCTCTTGGACTCTGGAGCTTTTGGAGGTGGCGTGCGAGCAGGGAGTGGGCAGGAGCAACGACAGAGGACTTCTTTGCAGCGTGCAGGGGCGTGTGAAGAGGACCAACAGCAAAAAACCTGGTCAGGGGCCTGAAGATCACCAGGATGAGGCCCGAAGATCACCCTGGTGATCAAGATCACCATTCTGAGCACCCCTGGAGCAGAGACTTTGCCAGGAGAAGGAGCGAGGAGAGGCATGAGAAAGGGGGAAAGAGGGGCGTGGACCAGGTTTTTTTGGGTCCGTGATCTGCGTGTGTCCCCCCCCCCGGCTTGCGCCCCTAGGCCATGGCCTTGTTGGCCTTATGGGTAATCCGGGCATGCCCTATCTACCAGGATCTGATCCAAGAGTATTTGTTTATCCCAGATTATCTGTCAGTATGGACTCATATAATCCAGTTCAAACAGATAATTTGGATCAGATCCAGAGGCCCCAGCTGCACTGGCATATAATCTTGATAATCAAATAATCCAGATTATCTGCTTTGAACTGGATTATATGAGTCTACACTGCCATATCTGTTCAAAGCAGATAATCTGTATTGAATATGGCAGTGTACAAGGGACCTGGGATATAGGGCAGTGTAGATCCAGCCTAATTCTCCTTTAGGAAAAGAAACTAGGAAAGAAAGAAATGTAACAGCAGAAGTAACCATAACTCCCAGGAGTCTACTGTATATACCATGCAGCTGTGGATATGTCTAGTAGACATAGGGAGCACCAAATGCAGCATTGGCCAAACATGAATCCAAGAACATGAAAGGCACTGCAGACTACTTCAACCAGAGAAGTCAGCCATAGCGGAGCACTCCCTGAACCAACCTGGGCACAGCATATTATTTGAGAACACAGAAATGCTGGGCCACTCTCACAACCACCATGTCAGTCTACACAGGGAAGCCAATGAAATCCACAAGCATGTGGACAATTTCAACAGAAAAGAGGAAACCATGAAAATGAACAAAATCTGGCTACCAGAATTTTTCTTTAAAAACTCTAAAATCAGGGCAGTAAATAAAGAACACTAAAAAAAAAATAGGAGAATTCCAGACAAGAATCAATCAGGGCCAGCTAACACCTCCAACAATGGATTCCCTCAGGCAGCAACCAGCCAGGCTTTGAAACTACAAGGCTATTTAATGTTAATCAAGGTGGCCAATTGGAACATTCAAGTAGGCAAAGAGTTCTTTCTCCCACTCTGGACATTCCACAGATACATAAACCCCACTTGCCTAGTTTCCAACAGACCCCACAACCTCTGAGGATGCCTGCCATGGATTTGGGTGAAACGTCAGGAGGGAATGCTTCTGGAACATGTCCATGCAGCCCTGAAAACCCACAACAACCCAATTCCTAGATTCAGAGCAGTAAAAGTGGTTTCAAACTGCATTCATTCTACAGCGTGCATGCAAACCCTAATTCACCAGCCTAACAGGCGAATTAGAGGTTGCATCTACACTGTAGAATGAATGCAGTTTGAAACCCCACTAGGTTAACATTCCTCTTCTGGCAAGCCTTGCTCCAAATCTCCCCTCCCCCTCCTGCCCTCCTTTACTCTTAGCCAAGAGACACCCCTTTGATTTGGCTCTCCCCGTTTGGCCCCTAAAGCCGGGGAGGCAGCTGGAACAACGCGTTCCCAAAACGTACCTCGACACGTGTCCTGGCTGGCAAAACCCAAGCACTGCCTCGCCGTGGGACTCTGCTCGCTTATATGGTGGGGCAATCGGGAAGTTTCAAAACAGGGAGGGATTTGGCAGCCGGCCTATTCAGAGGGAAACAGCGAAGGACGGGCGGGATCCCTGCTTGGAGAAGGAGGACAAGGAGTCCTAAGATCGCCCGGCGGAGCTCTGCGCCTGGGTCCAGGGAAGGCCGGCCGGGGTCTGAGCCAAGGGAAACCCGAGGGTCTGATGATCAGAAAGCGTTGGAGGCCGAGAGAGGCCGGTTTCCTCTCGGCGGGCCCCATGGCGCCCCTTGCAACGGAAACGCGCATTTAGGAACTTTGGAAGAGGAACTCCGATTATTTTATTGCATAGAAATAGAAAAAGAAAAATGACGCAATTGGTTTTTGCAAACTTTTTCCAAGGCGAGACACCAGCGACCTAGGAAGAGGGTGGTGAGAAATCAAGGGTGGAGCTACACGGCCATATCATGCAGTTTCTGAATCCAGGCTATCTGCTTTGAACTGGATTATATAAATCTACACAGCCATATAATCCAGTGTCTGAATCCAGATTATTTGCTTTGAACTGGGTTATATGAGTCTACACTGCCATATAATCCAGTTTCCGAATCCAGATTATCTGCTTTGAACTAGATTATAGGAGTATCCACAGCTTTATAATCCAGTGTCTGAATACAGATTATTTGCTTTGAACTGAAATATAGGAGTATCCACAGCCTTATAATCCAGTGTCTGAATACAGATTATTTGCTTTGAACTGGATTATATGAGTCTCCACTGCCATATAATCCAGTTTCGGAATCCAGGTAGTCTGCTTTTAAACTGGATTATAGGAGTATCCACTCTTATAATCCAGTGTCTGAATCCAGATTATTGGCTTTGAACTGAATTATAGGAGTATCCACAGCCTTATAATCCAATGTCTGAATCCAGGTAATCTGCTTTGAACTAGATTATAGGAGTATCCACAGCTTTATAATCCAGTGTCTGAATACAGATTATTTGCTTTGAACTGGTTTATGTGAGTCTACACAACCATATAATCCAGTGTCTGAATACAGATTATTTGCTTTGAACTGGGTTATGTGAGTCTACACAGCCATATAATCCAGTTTCCGAATCCAGATTATCTGCTTTGAACTGGATTATAGGAGTATCCACAGTTTTATAATCCAGTGTCTGAATACAGATTATTTGCTTTGAACTGAAATATAGGAGTATCCACAGCCTTATAATCCAGTGTCTGAATACAGATTATTTGCTTTGAACTGGGTTATGTGAGTCTACACTGCCATATAATCCAGTTTCCGAATCCAGGTAATCTGCTTTAAACTGGATTATAGGAGTATCCACACCCTTATAATCCAGTGTCTGAATCCAGATTATTGGCTTTGAACTGAATTATAGGAGTATCCACAGCCTTATAATCCAATGTCTGAATCCAGGTAATCTGCTTTAAACTGGATTATAGGAGTATCCACAGCTTTATAATCCAGTGTCTGAATCCAGATTATTTGCTTTGAACTGAAATATAGGAGTATCCACAGCCTTATAATCCAGTGTCTGAATCCAGATTATTTGCTTTGAACTGAAATATAGGAGTATCCACAGCCTTATAATCCAGTGTCTGAATCTAGATTATTTGCTTTGAACTAGGTTATATGAGTCTACACAGCCATATAATCCAGTTTCTGAATTCAGATTATCTGCTTTGAACTGGATTATAAAAATCTACACTGATATATAACCCAGTTTCTGAATCCAGGTTGTCTGCTATGAACTGGATTATATGAGTCTACACTACCATACAATCCAGTTTCCGAATCCAGATTATCTGCCTTGAACTGGATTATGCAAATCTACACTGCCATATAATCCAGATTATCTGACTTGACCTGGATTATATGAGTCTACACTGTCAGATAATCCAGTTTCTGAATCCAGATTATCTGCTTTGACCTGGATTATATGAGTCTACACTGTCAGAGAATCCAGTTTCTGAATCCAGATTATCTGCTTTGACTTGGATTATATGAGTCTACAATGCGATATAAAGCAGTTTCTGAATCCAGATTATCTGCTTTGATCTGGATTATATGAGTCTACACTGCCATATAAACCAGTTTCTGAATCCAGATTATCTGCTTTGACCTGGATTATATGAGTCTACAATGCGATATAAAGCAGTTTCTGAATCCAGATTATCTGCTTTTGATTATATGAGTTATATAAAGAGTTTCTGAACAGATTATCTGCTTTGATCTAAACCAGTTTCAGTTTCTGAATCCAGATTATCTGCTTTGACCCGGATTATATGAGTCTACACTGCCATATAATCCAAAACAGATTGTTTAGCTTCAGAAACTGGGTTCTATGGTGGTGTCAATTGGTCCAAAATGAGTGTTTCTCAACCTGGGGGTCAGGACCCCTGAGGGGGTCGTGAGGAGGTTTCAGAGGGGTCACCAAAGACCATGAGAAAAAACATATTTCTGATGGTCTCAGGAACCCCTTTGGCAGAGAAAGTTGAAGATCTCTCTGCCTGTGCATCTCTTCCTTTTAGAAAACAGACAGCAAATCCTCCCACCAAAAGCCTTCGTCCTGCTGTGATTGGCCGGCCTCTCAGTCAAGGGGAGGGCTGTTTCTGAGACTCGGGGGGGCAGGCGTGCTCAGTCCATGGCAGCATGGTGCACATGCGCAGGTGAGGGAGAGTGCATGAGGCTGGAGGGAGGGGGAAAGCACCTGTACAACATGGGACTGAGAGTGGCCTGGCAACCTCAGGAGGAAGAGGAGGAGCAGAAGCAGTTTAGTTAATTTGTAATGCTCGTATTTATAAGAAAAATATCAGTCTTTCCTTTTGTTTTTTTTATTAATGTTCCCAATAGATGTGGGTGAACTACAACTCCCAAAATCCTGGGTCAATTCTCCCCAAATCTTACCAGTATTTACAAGTAGCCATGTTGGGTTTGTGTGCCAAGTTTGGTCCAAATCCATCATTATTTGAGTCCACAGCACTCTCTGGATATAGGTGAACTACAAATCCAAAACTTAAGGTCAGTGCCCACCCAAACCCTTCCAGTATTTTCTATTGGTCATGGGAGTTCTGTGTGCCACGTTTGGTTCAATTCCATCATTGGTGGAGTTCAGAATGCTGTTTTGATTGTAGGTGGACTATAAATCCCTGCAGTAACAACAAGTAAGCTGTAGAGAATGCAGCAACCACAACAAAGTAGGACAAACAAACTATATAAAGACTATATCATGTTTCTATATTCGACATTTAGCAAGTTGGCATATAGTGCCCAAACACAGTCATGAAAGAGTCACATATCAATAACAAAGTCCATATATTCAGTGTCCATAATATCAATATTGCAAAGTCCGCTAGGATCACAGTACCTTCGGAGTGACCAATGAAGAGGTAAGTCCTAATAGGTCCAATTCAAATGGTCCAACAGAATGATGGAAAAGTTGTGTTACCCCAAATAAATCATAGAAGTAATTCCTGCGGTACTGCCTGCAGCGGTGGTGGTAGAACTGTAATCCGTGTCTTGGGAGGATGCCAAAAGACGCAGGACCCGATCGCAACGGTTGAACTGCAGGGCCTGATCCATTTTGCCCTGAAGTGGGCTTTTTCAAGCGGATATTTTCTTGGCAAAATGCTACGCGTCACAGATATACTCAATTCTGTAATAATAGTATTATCATTAATAAAAGTCCAATTTCTACAGCAAGAGTGCCCAAAATACTTCATAATACATTACATTTACCTACCATGATGATGGTGGAGATACTCATAGTATATCTCGCTGATCTTGAAGGTAAGTTCAAGGTGCACCACAGTCTAATAAACAGGGGATGGAAAATCATGATCTGCTGGATTTACAGTAGGAGAGCATTAAGGGATAAGGGTTTGTTTAATCCTTTTGGGAATTCACTGTCAATCAGTGTGATCCACCGGGATTCACTCCTAATGAGTGAATCATGGTTATTGCTGTGTGGGCGAGTAGTTACGCGTTCAAGCCCTGCGAATTTAAAGGAGCTGCCAGAGTGTCCTTCTGTTAAGAAATGTTTATACAGGATGGCATTGTCCATTTTATTCCTAATGCGGGAACAATGTTCCGAAATTCTAGTTTTTAAAGGATGCGAAGACTGGCCAATGTAAACAAGGCCACACCCACATAAAATTGCATACATGCAGTTCTCCGTTAAACAACTAGTGTAATTATGTATTTTAAAGTATTTGTTCTTATGCGGACTCAGCAACGATTTGATGCCGCTACATATAACAATTACAATAATACAACAACAATTAAAACAATAAATAATAATAATAATAATAACTTTATTATTTGTGAGTCGCCCTCCACCCCTGGTGCTCCGGGCGACTTACATCATTTAAAAACCCTAAATGCATCAATTTAAAAACATAGGTACAAAGCGCCAGAAAGGCTCAGTCTCCAAACTTAATTAATAAAGCATTAATTAAAACAGTAATAACAGTATGAGAAACATTCAATAAAATAGCTGTTGTGGCTTTAAAAAGTTTTGTCAAAATCAGTAAAATCAGTAAATGTAAGCAAGATAGGGGAACATTCTACCACCAGTGGTGGACCTGTAAAGTTACAAAAAAAATACTGGGATATGGTTCATAAAACTATTTTGGAAATTTTGCAATCTAATCTTCCAAAACAACCAGAATTATATCTTTTAAATATTACAGGCTGTATGAAGGACAAAGAAGCCGAAAAGCTACTTACATATCTTATTTATTTATTTATTTGATTTTATATTCCGCTCCTCCCTGCAGGCTCGGGGCGGTTTACACAGCTTACATAAAAACAACAGCATACGTGACATGAATTAAAATTACATAAAATTCCACAAAATACATAAAAGTCTACACAGACAATGATTTGGCAGTCAGAGTAAATTTCTGAGATTCAGGTGAAGGCACGTCTGAAAAGGGTGGTCTTGTCATAAGACCACCCTTTGACTCCCTCAAGTCCCTGAGGAAGATGAATGGCTAATTAAGGCTACCGAACTTGCAGAAACGGACAAACTTACATGCCTCCTTCGAACTGGGTCGTCTAGATGCTATAATCTGACATGGTCCCCGTTTGTTAAATTTATGAAAGAGAAGAAGAATTTGAGTTTAAAAGGTTTTTGTATCTGATATGGTCTTTGCAATAGCTCCCATCTCGAGGTATGGATTAAGATAATACAAATTTGGTTGAAGATGTGAAGTCAACATCTTTTTTTTACTCTTTCTGTTCTTGACTTGTCTACTTTCGCTGCCTGCTTTTCCCCCTTCCCCTCCCCATCTATCCGCCGCTTCTCGCTACCCTTCTCCTCCCTTCCTCTCCCTTTCCCCTCTCTCCCAACCCTAACCCATTCTTATCTCTACTTACGCTAAGTGATGTAAATTCAGCTCCCGAAATACAAGGGCTCAGGACAAGTGTACTCCTGTGACTCCCTCTATTCTGTGGCCACCCTAGTTTAAGATTTTAATCTCTGTGACTGTTTATGTATTCTGCTTTATACTTCAATAAAAACTTTTTTTAAAAAATCAGTAAATTCGTGAGTATTTTTGAAAGTTAGGAGGGAATGGTCTCCTGTTATCTTGTGTCATTGTATAGAAAATTGAAGGGAATGGCTCTTGTAGTTATTAAAAAAAACAAATTTTGTTTATAAAAGCTTTGAAATTTCCCCCAAAATCCGTGGATATGTGAAACATTCTGAAACTGGATGGGCTAACAGTGGTAAATGTGTTCTACCATTGTAGCAAGTTTCACCTAAATAGCTGTAAAAATTAGGGAGAAAGGAACCCCTGAATTTCCCCCATTTGTGCAATTACTACTCTTGTTATAGTAATGAAATTTTCACTAACTATACTTTAGAAACACTTTAGAAACAAAATGCAAGTGCCTCTAATGTTGTAATGATTTTTGAAACATTTTAATAGATCACACATGCCTATAAAATTCTTGGCTGGAGTTACAATTAAAAATGCATCTGCTCCAAATTACAAACAAATTCAGCTTAAGAACAAACCTATAAAATCGATCTTGTTCATAACTTGGGGACTGCCTATAGTGGAATATGCTGTTGTTTTGGGGAGCTGTGAAGTCTCCTTCTTTGGAGACTTTTAAACAGTGAGGCCATCTGTCAGGAACACTTTGATTGTATATTCCTTCATAGCAGAAAGCGGTTTTTTTCAACTCTGTGATTCTACGATTCGATGTCATCACACTTCCAGTTTCAGTTTTCACCAATCTTTGGTTTGTTGGGGTTTTTTTTAAAAAAAAATCTTGGGATTTGTTAGAGCTTGTGGGGGGCAAAACCAGTGTGTTTTGGGCCCATTTTGAATTGGTTTTGCGCAACAAGAATACAATTAACTTGGGTTTTTTTGGTTTTTTTAAAAAAAAGGTATTTTGGAAATTTTGGCATATCAGAGGTTTCAAATTGGGGCCCAAAGGATCATATGTGACACTTGGACTGTACTTTTTCTTCACTCTTGGGTTAGAGCAGTGGTTCTTAACCTGGAAGCCCCAAATGTTTTTGGCCTTCAACTCCCAGAAATCCTAACAGCTGGTAAACTGGGAGTTGTAGGCCAAAACATTTGGAGACCCAGGTTGAGAACCACCGGGTTAGAGTTTTGTATTAGGATTGTAATACTACACTGGATCATGAGACACACTGGGTGATTTTGGCCCAGACACACTCTGAGCTTGCCCTACCTCAGAAGGAAGCCATAAAGGAAAAGCAGAACAGAAATGACGTCAAATCACACTCAAGAGCGCCTCCTACTCAATGTGGAAGGAAGCAAAAATGCGGACAGTGCCAGCATACACTTCTTTGCTCATATACACCTGTCTGCAGGGCCGTAGCCAGGATTTTGATTCCGGGGGGGGCTGAGTTTGGTTCGGGGGGCTGAGACTGGGTGGAAGAGGGTCTACCCTAGCAAACCTTTTGTATTGTTATCCCAATAACCCCATTAATGTGGGATATAATGAGCATAGTGATCAGATCATGATATGAATAAACATAACAGTTTAAATAATGTACCAGTAAGGCCTTCTCGCAGACCACCCTGAGAATTTCGGGGGGCTGAAGCCCCCTTAGCCCCCCCCCCCCCCCGGCTACATGCCTGCCTGCCTGTATATGACTTTTGACCGCGACACTTGAGCAAGTCTGTATTTGACATAGTACTCTGAAGCAGTCAACCTGGCATTGTCTCATTGCAGTGATTACAGAGCCATCATGACTGGAGCTGCTGTTATCTCTCTATTCCCCTTGTAAAGGTGTTTATACTGCAGTCTGATAGCAATTTTGGGGTCAGATGTCATCTGTACGCGGATGATGTTCAGCTCTATCCCTCCTTCCCCCCTTGTCACTAAGGAGGCTGTGCAGGCCCTGAATTGGTGGTTGGCTACTGTGTCGGCCTGGATGAAGGTGAACAGATTGAAACTTAATCCAGACAAGACAGAGGTACTCCTGGTCAGTCGAAAGGTCGAACAGGGGATAGGCTTACAGCCTGTGTTAGACGGGGTTACACTCCCCCTGAAGACACAAGTTCGAAGTTCGGGAGTGATCCTGGACTTATCCCTGAGCCTGGAATCTCAGGTTTCGCGGTGGCCGGGAGAGCATTTGCACAATTAAAACCTGTGCGCCAGCTGCACCCGTTCCTTGGGAAGTCTGACTTGGCCACGGTGGTCCATGCTCTGGTTACATCCGAATAGACTACTGCAACGCTCTCTACATGGGGCTGCCTTTGAAAACCTCTCGGAAACTCCCATTAGTCCAACAGTCGGCGGCCAGGTTGTTAACCGGAGAGGCGTAGAGGGAGTGCACAACTCCTCTGTTGCGCCAGCTCCACTGGCTGCCGAGCAGCTTCCGGGCACAATTCAAAGTGCTGGTTTTAACCTTTAAAGTCCTGAACAATTCTGGCCCAGATTCTTTGTCCGAACGTATCTCCTGCTATGAACCATCACAAAGCTTAAGATCGTCAGGAGAGGCCCTACTCTCGACCCTACTACTCTTGCAAATGTGGTTGGTGGGGACGAGAGACTGGTCCTTCTCAGCAGTGGCCCCCCATCTGCGGAACTCTCTCCCCAAGAACATCAGGTTGGCCTCCTCCCTCCTGTCCTTTAGAACAGTGTTTTTCAACCTTTTTTGAGCCGTATTTATACACTCAGTGTGAAACCTGGGCCTGTTTCGATGAACACAACATAGATATCCTGGCAGGAATGGCAGAAAGACACACACAAAGGTCTTGCTCAATTTATAGTTAACACACAATCAAAGAGCATCTTGAACTCTTGCAACAATGGAATTGAGCCAAACTTGGCATATTGAACAACAGAAAGTACTGAAAGAGTTTGCTTGGGAATTGACCTTGAGTTTGGAAGTTGTAGTTCACCTACACCCAGAGAGCACTGTGGACTCAAACTATGTTATATTATTTTATTGTTTGTTTTCTATCCAGAATCACAATGTTGTAAGAAGGCTCACCACTTTAAGGTCCCTAAAACAGGCATGGGAAAACTTTGGCCCTCTGGGTGCTTTGGACTTCAACTCCCACCATTCCTAACAGCCTGAGGCCCTTTCCTGCTTAAGTGGCTGAAGGGAATAAAGGAAAAGGGCCTGAGGCTGCTAGGAATGGTGGGAGTTGGAGTCCAAAACACCTGGAAGGTCCAAGTTTGCCCATGCCAGCTTTCCACAGAGACCTCTTCCTCCCTCTTCCCCTTCGTGCCCTTTCTTCTCCCTCCTGCCGATCACTTACTTTTTCTTCTCCACTTGGGCTCCCTTCTTCCCAGCCTCGCTCTGCTCGCTTTGCCTCGCTTTGCTCACGCTGCCGCTTCTGCCGCCATTTTGATCCGAGGGGGCAGTGTGAGCGTGTTCAGGAGGGGAGGGGGGAGGGAGGAAGACGTGACCTGTGCGGGCGCTACTGCGCAGACTCACCCCACGTCTTCCTCCCTCCTCCCCTCCTGAACACGCTCACGGCAGCGTGAGCAGAGCAAGACAAAGCTAGGAGAGCGAGGCTGGGAAGAAAGGAGCCCGAGTGGAGAAGAAAAAGTGTTTGGCAGGAATGGGAAGAAAGGGTATTGGAGGTTCCAATTTCCCACGGCACACCCGATGATCGCTCATGGCACAATAGTGTGCCGCAGCACACCGGTTAGGAAACACTGTTTTAGAAGACAACTGAAGACCTGGCTCTGGGGCCAGGCATTTGATTAGAGGCCAGAGGCAATAGGAAAAGGAAATTTGGGTTTTGTGACATGGATTCTCCCAGCTTGGTTTGGTTTTACTGGCACATTAATTTATTGTTAAAACTTACTGATGATGATGTATAATGTTTTAAAATGATTATATTGTGAATTGTAATTTTTATTGTATTCATGTTGTTAGCATCTTCTGATCATGTGAGGCCGTTCTGAGTCCTCCTTGTGGGGAGAAGGGCGGGATAGAAATAGACTAAATAAATAAATAAATAAATTTGGACCTCATCATACTAGAGCATCTATCCACTTTAAATCCTGTAGCTACCTCCTGCAGAATTCGAGGTTTTGTAGTTTAGTGAGCCCAGGACCTCTCTGGATGAGCTGTTTATAGGACGCTCCCCTGAACTGCAAGCCTCAGAATTCTGTAGGAGGCAGCCACAGGATTTATAGGAGATAGATGCATTAGTGTGTCATGAGGTCTTGCCATGGCTCAATGCTATGGATTCACGGGAGTTGTACTTTAGTGAGGCTCCAGAATTCTTTGGCAGGGAAGACAAAAGATCTTATAAAACTTCAACTCCCAGGATTTCATAGCATCGAGCCCTGGCCACTGAAGTAATGCCAAACTGCATTAATACTACAATGTGGATGCAGCCTTCGAATCAAACTATGCTCTATGTCAAACAAATGACATGCACCCAATTACAGATTTTACTTAAAATAAGTCCAATTTGATCACATCGGATTCTGGCTCAACATACATGAGTAAGAAGACAGTTAAAACTATCTTTCCCTATTTACTTTTAAGCACCGCAGCACAGCAACTGTTAAAAATATTACCATTGAGATATCAATGGTGTCCTCTTTCCTTTGCTTTAAAAATCCAATTCGACCTGCCTGTCTGTTTATGCGTGACAGAATATGTTTAGGGGGGGAAGGAGATGGAGTGTGTTTTTAACATTCCAATTTGCACGGATGCCATACACATTTAGAGTAAATACTTGGATTCAGCAGTTAAACACAGTGGGTTTGCAACTAACCAGAAGTCAAGCAACCAGGACTCTCAAGCAACTGGCGAAAGCTTCCTGGCTGTCATTTAATGCATACTGCATTCACAAAGCTGTTTTATAATAACAGCAAGACTGTGTTGCATTAAGTTAAATTTGTCTTTATTTGTGTTTCATTACTGTATTTCAATATTAATATGAAGTCAATATAGAATTAATGGTATGGTATAGCATGGGCTAAAGTATTAGTCAGGCCTATTTTTAATACTAACTCTCAAACCACCGGAAACTATTTACCGTATCTGGCATCTACCGATCCTCATGTGAGTCTACATTTAACTGTTTAACTATGAGTTTACTGTATCATTTTGTTGTTTATGTCTGAGTAAGTGTGTAATGCCTCCATCCAAATGAGAGAGGGATTTGCCACCTCTTCACAGAGGCATTTCCCCCCTTTTTTGCTGCTTTGCTTCGCGGCAAAAATGGGGCCTGCCATGCACCATCACACGATGCATGGCAGGCCCTGCCAACTTTCCTCCCAAAGTTGGAGGGAAGCACTGAATGGCGCCTCCTCAACGTCTACGGGAAGAAAAGTGTAATTTGGGTTGCCCTACATTGCCACCCTTTCTGCCATCTGATGGAGGGAGGGAATATGTGCCAAAACACCCTCTCCTGTCCTCTCCAAGTGATGAGGGAAGGAGGGAGGGTGCGCGGGCCAAGGCCCAGATTACCCATAAGGCCACCGTAGGGGCGCAAGTCAAGGGGGGCACAATTCACACGGACCCCAAAAAAAACCCCGCAACACAACTCTCTCTCAGGGGAGAGCGGGGGGAGAGCGCTGTGAGGGAGCGGGGGAGGAGGGAATGACACCCCCCTTTGTCAAGGAAGAAGGGCGTGAGGCGCGCCACAAAAAGGAGTTGGAGGAAAGCCCCGCCCCCCGTGGCTGATGCCAGTCCAGGGGGCGGGGCTTCCCTTCCTTCCTCTTCCTCGTGCGTGCCCTCCTTCCTTGACTCAAAAAAGGAGGGTGCGCTGCAAAGAGGAGGCGGCGGAGGGAATGCCGGCCCCGAGGGCAGGGCTTCCCTTCCTTCCTCCTCCTCGTGTGCGCCCTCCTTCTGAAAGGAGGGCGTGCTGCGAAGAGGAGGCGGAGGGAAACCCTGCCCCTGGGGCCGATGACGGCACCGGGGGCAGGGCTTCCCTTCCTTCCTACTCCTCGCGCACACCCTCCTTCTCAAGAAAGGAGGGCGCGCCCAGAATAGGAGGAAGTGGAGGGAAGCCCCACCCCCAGAGCCGATGCTGGCACCGGGGGCGGGGCTCCCTTCTTCCCCTCGCGCACGCCCTCCTTCCTTGACTCAAGGAAGGAGAGTGCACGCAGCCGCGAGGAGGCGGAGGAGGTGGGGGAGCGTGCGGTAGAGGTTGGTTTGGGGGCGTAATTGCAAAATGTGGTCTAGGGCGCCAAAAGGGGTTAATCCGGGCCTGCGTGGGGCACCACAAGCCGCCCCGTGTGCCTTCCCTTTCACGGCAAAACATAAAAGGGCAAGGTGAAGAGGTCCATAGTCTCACTTTTAGTCAATAGCCAGCCACTCCTGCAATATCTTGTAGCTGTTGTTCTTGAGTTACATGTTGCAAGGATGTGTTATTATTTGTGCCAAAAACCCACACCTGCCGCTTCATAACTGCCCCTATCTTTAGAAGAAATCTGTATGTAGATTGTGCTTGGCGCCCTTACTTTGTAGTAATCATAGAGATATGTTTCACAAGTTTGAGTTTGTTATGTAATAGAAGGATCACAATCCAATGGTGACTAATTATTAGCCATCTGTTTGTTTTTTTATCAAGCAGAAGTAACATATGCATTTCTTTGTGGGGTTTTTAATAAATAGGACAGCACAACACAACAACGAAAGGTCGCCTGTCTCTCCAAAGCATTCCATATGCTTCTTCAGACATGCTTTTATCACCAGTCCAAGGACAACATGGGCATGATCTGAGAAAAATGTAACCATTCACAATGAAGAGTTTGTAAGTTTTTTTTAAAAAAATAAAAATAAACAATGCCATTTGGAAAAACTAGAGGATTGAATGAGTTCTTTGTTTCTTCTGTCAACTTCACTTTACTTGCAAAATTAGCACAAATTTATTTATTTTTATTTATTTATTTATTCGGTTTTATATTCCGCTCCTCCCTGCAGGCTCGGGGCGGATCACAACGACATTCGATAAAAACATCAAAATACAACAATGTTAAAAAACCACAAGGGTTGCAGATTCTTAAAACTCAAAGACATGGTCATACAATACATTTCCGGATTAGCCAAAAGCGAGTATCGGATGGAAGAGAATTCCACAGCATAGGGGCCGCAACAGAAAAGGCACGCTGCCTGGTTGTGGACAAGTGGCAGGAGCGGATTGATGGAATGACTAACAGATTCTGCTCCTCTGAGCGCAGTGATCTCGGGGGAACGTACGGGGTAAGGCAGTCCCTCAGGTACACAGGCCCTAGACCGTATAAGGCCTTAAAGGTTAAAACCAGCACCTTGAAGGCAATTTGGTACTCGATAGGAAGCCAGTGCAGTTGCCGTAAGATGGGAGTGATGTGCTCTCTCTCCGGTGCTCCCACCAGTAAGCAAGCAGCGGCATTCTGCACTAGCTTGAGTTTCTGAACTGTCGACAAAGGGAGGCCCATGTGATCATTTCTTAGAAATTAAAGTCAGCCCTCCATATGCATGGATTCTGCGTCCATAGATTCAACCATCCATGGTTTGAGGGGGGATCCTAAAAGCAAATCTTCATTTTGCCATCTATTATATAAATGGGTTCACGTCATGTGATGTATACCTCAAACAAAGAAACCTTACAACGCAGAAACACAATATTTGCCAACAGAAATAGGCCTCAAGCAAGGTACGTTTGTAGCAAAGAAACTCCCCCAAAACCTAAAAGACCCCCAAAACAACGAGTAAAAATAAAACTACATTTACCAGCATCCTCCGGGGCAGCCAAAGACTCACCCAGCCTCTACATTCTGAACAACATGATTGGTTGCCAATAAGGGCGGATTTGCATAACTGCTGCACTGGCCAGCCAACATGAAAATTCCGAACCATAAAAAACTGCCAAAACAGAATAAGGAAAAGGCCTGAGCCAATCCCCAACACAAACACCCAAATCACTTGCAACCGAAAATTTACACCCCAAAAAATCACAGACCACGCCCAAAATTGACAGTAAGGCTTCATTAACTTGATTTCCCTAACTAGCCCTCACTTAATGGGAAGCTGCTTATGCTCTAAATTGACAATAAGACTTCATTAACTTGATTTCCCTAACTAGCCCTCACTTACTGGGAAGCTGTTTACGCTCTGAATTGACAGTAAGACTTCATTAACTTGATTCTCCCGACTAGGCCTCAGCTCATTGGACATTGTGTATGGCCTGAATTGACAGTAAGGCTTCATTAACTTGCTGTTCCTAACTAGGCCTCAGCTCATGGGACATTGTGTATGGCCTGAATTTACAGTAACCTACCTTGGCACACAGAGCCCCGACCATGCATGATGGGACTTGAAGTACCACCATGGAAAATGGGATTTGTAGTACTTCAAAACCCATCATTCCCCACAGACCACTGTGGCCCAGAACCAAGACCAATAAAGACCCAACTTGGCACACCATGCCCCCCATGACCCACACTCCATCCAACTGCAGTTTAGAGGACACACCGTGGATGATTGGACTTTCTCGCATCTCCTTAAAAGGGCACAGCAACGCGTGCCGGGTACAGCTAGTTTTATATAAGAGAGGCCATTTGATGACACCGTTATATATCAGCATCTTTAAATTTGATTATTTGCAAGAAGTCCTGGATTCAAATCCCAGAATATACTACTGTATCAGCTGTTAATATACTTCAGTATATTAAAAGAAAGAAAAAAGTAGCAGTTGAAAATATGTAGTAAATAATTGAAGTGTTGTTCAATGACAAACATTTAGTCCCAGACCACTAAAAGTTCTGTACTTAGCATCTAACTTGCTGCGGAAAAAAGCATTATCTTTTTTTTAAGCTGCCATTTTATTTTTAAAAATGTCGTGACAGCCCTTTTGGTGGTATCCAGATTGTTTTCAGGCTAGTTAATTCTGTGAGGGAATGTTTTGTATAAGCCAGCTTCATGTATAAATTGAGGACAAGTTTTGGGGTCTCAAATTATGGATTTTGGTATGATCTCTCGATAATTTGGGGGTCATTTCATGGAAACGGAAAGCACTAATGCTGCCTCAGGGGGACCAGCAACCCCCAGTTGCCACCACCATTTTCCAACTCAGAAAAGCTAGAAGTAGTGCCACAAGAGAGGGAGAATAAAGGGACTGGTGCTTCTTTTAGGTTCTCCAGGGCAGTGTTTTTCAACCTTTTATGAGCCGTGGCACATTTTGTACATTTCCAAAATCCTGGGGCACACCACCAACCAAAATGACACAAAATGACACTCTAACACAGTAATACATATAGTTAATATATTTTTAAATGTATTTCTACACTCAGTGTGACACCTGAGCCTGTTTCGATGAACACAACATAGATATCCTGTCAGGAATAGCAGAAAGACACACACGAAGGTCTAGCTCAACAGCTGTTCATTTGTGGGATTAACATAACTCAAAAACCACTGGACAAATTGCTGCCAAATTTGGCCGCAAAACATACTAATACTAACCCAAGGAGGGACCATCAGTTAAAAATTTGATTTTGTCATTTGGGAGTTGTAGTTGCTGGAAGTTATAGTTCACCCGCAATCAAAGAGCATTCTGAACTCCACCAATGATGGAATGGAATCAAACTTCCCACACAGAACTCCCATAACCAAGAGAAAATACTATAAGAGTTTGGTGGGCATTGACCTTGAGTTTGGGAGTTGTAGTTCACCAACATCCAGAGAGCACTGTGGACTCAAACAATGTTGAATCAGGACCAAATTTGGCACAAATACTGAATATGCCCAAATGTGAACATTGGTGGAGTTTGGGGGAAATAGATCTTGACAATTGAGAATTGTAGTTGCTGGAAGAGAAGGGATAGGGGAGAGAGAGCGAGGCAGAAGAGAAGGGAGGGGGAGCGCACGAGGCGGAAGGGAAGGGTGAGAGAGAGCGAGGCGGAAGAGAAGGGAGGGGTGAGAGATGGCAAAGCAGAAGAGAAGGCAGGGGGGAGCTCGCGAGGCGGAAGGGAAGGGAGGAGGAGGAGAGCGAAGGCATACTTTGCGGCGGTGCTTGCTCCTGGCCTCCTCCTCTTCTCCCCCCTCCCTTCCCCTCCATTGGCCGTTCTGCTTGTCTGCCTGCTGGGGCCCTTATGAGGGCCGGTCAGAATCAGCCGGCGGGCCAGATGTTTCTGGGAAAATGCCCAGGTCTGGTATTGGAGGTTCCAATTTCCCACGGCACACCTGATGATCACTCTCGGCACACTAGTGTGCCGTGGCACACCGGTTGGGAAACACTGCACTACAATATCATATCTTTTTAAATGGAATATCACAAAATGAAAAAAATTAGTTGATTAGAAGTGTGTCTTGTTTTATGCCATCCTTTGTTTTGGAGGAATACTTCATCAAAATCAATATTAGAAGTGTCAGCATCAATGTTGCTGTCATGAAATGAACTAATATTAGAAAAAGAAGACCTACAGAAGACTTGATTATATTCAGACTTGGACCTACTTTGAGGTGAAATAAGTTTGATTCAAGTGGAAGGTTTGAATCTACACTCAGCCATGGAAACCCACTGGGTGTCCTTGAACAAGACATATTCTCCTAGCCTCAAGACAAGGAAACTAAAAGTAAACCCACTCTGAACTAATATTTCCAAGAATGCAAACTTATAGCAAAACTATAACCCAGAAATATTTTGAAGGCACACAACAACAATAGGAATGAATTTCTTATGCAATGAATACTTAGAGGTGGTTCGTCGTTGTCTTCCTTTGAAGTACTGCTATACCTTGGCAGTTCTCCATCTCAATACCAACCAGGGCTAACTAACATCCACAATCAGACAGCATCTGGAACATATTTTTTACTTTCATGGATTCTATGGGGAGCTTGTGTGCATAATGCTTTTCTTCATGTGTCATATAAAATCCTGTCTAGAAATACACAAGGTAGCAATTTGGTGTTTAAATTAGGTGCAGAAAGGATGTTTTGACTGTCGTGTTCTGTGCTCTCATCTTTTAATTGTGCTTAAGTATCTTTGAAATTATTTTAATGACAAGCTTTTAAAAATAGAAATGTTTGGTTCATTGCTTTTCCACTTTGATAAAAATAAGATTTTAGCTGGAGATTTTTAAAAAAGGTTTTGGAAGCTGCTTGGAGTCTTTTCCCAGGAGAAAGTTTGGGTAAAGTTGCCAGAGTGAAAACCTTGAAGGGCTCCTGCACCTTTAATAAAAGCTTGGATTTCAACAAGGTAACAAGCAACACCTGTTGAAATCATCTCTTCAGCACACAAAGGCACAAAAGCCATCTCCAGTTTTCACCCTCGCAACTCTACATGTATAAATTAAACAAACAGACTGCTCTTTTTAACCCTTGTATCAACACTGGAAACATCCTTGTTAGTCCTCTAAAGCAGTGTTTCCTAACCTTTTTTGAGCCGCGGCACACTTTTCACATTAAAAAAATCCGGGAGCACACCACCAACCAAAATGATACAAAATGACACTTTTACACAGTAATACATATAGTTAATATGTTTTAAAAATGTATTTATACACTCAGTGTGAAACCTGGGCCTGTTTCGATGAACACAACATAGATATCCTGGCAGGAATGGCAGAAAGACACAAACTTCCCACACAGAACTCCCATAACCAAGAGAAAATGCTATAAGAGTTTGGTGGACCTTGACCTTGAGTTCTGGAGTTGTAGTTCACCTATATCCAGAGAGCACTGTGGACTCAAACAATGTTGGATCAGGACCAAACTTGGCATGAATACTCAATATGCCCAAATGTGAACACAGATGGAGTTTGGGAAAAATAGACCATACAGTCTGACCCTTTTCTGCCAGGCAAGAAGGCACCATCCAAGCCCCATCCCCTTCTACTTAGAAATATTATTAATAATAATAATAACATCCTAGAGTTGGAAGGGATCCCAAAGGGCCATACAGTCTGACCCTTTTCTGCCAGGCAGGAAGGCACCATCCAAGCACCATCCTTTTCTACTTTAAAAAAATAATAATAATAATAATAATATCCTAGAGTTGGAAGGGACCCCAAAGTGCCATCCAGTTTGAGCCAGGCAGGAAGATACCATATTTTTTGCCAGGCAAGAAGGCACCATATTCCAAGTCCTCCCGACAGATGGCCATCCAGCCTCTTCTAAAGCACCTCCAGGGAAGGAGGCTGCACTGCAGAAGGGGAGGAGGATATCCCTTCTGAGACGGAAGAGAGCATCAGTGGGACCCCCCCCCCCTCCCACACACACACACACACACCCTCCTTACCTCCCTACTTGGGTGTAAATGGGCCTTCTTTCTTCTTATTTATTTATTTCAGGATTTTACCCCGCTCTTCTCAACCCCCAAGGGGGGACTCAGAGCGGCTTACAGTATGGCACAATTCGATGCCCACATCACAACAGCATAAAACCCCAAAACCCCACAACAATTATAATACATTAAGATACATTAAAATACAGTTTCAACAGCATCATACACAGTCATTCCAAGTTAAAACAATATTCAATCCATAAAAACATTGACCCTCTTCATCCATTCCATTAAAATCCCATCTAACATGCTGTCTAGTGCTGGTGTGCAAACGCCTGGTCCCAAAGCCAGGATTTTACCTTTTTCCTGAATGCCAGGAGGGATGAGGTGGACCGTACCTCAATAGGGAGCGCATTCCACAGGCGAGGAGCCACCACCGAGAAGGCCCTGTCCTCGTCCCCACCAGCCGCATTTGAGAAGCGGCGTGGAGAGCAGGGCCTCCCCGAATGATCTTAGATTGCGAGGTGGGCTGATGCTTTCAGACAAGTAATCTGGGCCAGAACCGTATAGAGCTTTAAAGGTCAAAACCAGCACTTTGAATTGAGCTCGGGGTGGACAAGCAGCCAGTGGAGCTGGCACAACAGGGGGAGGGTGTGTGCTCCCTGTATGTAGCTCCCGTTAGTAATCTGGCTGCCGCCCGCTGGACTAATTGCAATTTCCGAACTGTCTTCAAAGGCAGCCCCACGTAGATGCAGGAAAACTGATAGCTTTCAAAACTGAATAAAACTCACCTTTGGGTAGGGCAAAAGCATTGATAACCTGGCAGGAAGAACCAAACTTATGCAGAGTTCAGTCTATTTGAGGGGCTGTTGGAGGAAAACTCTTATGCTTGAAAAGCTGTCCAAGCTACAGTAAGTCTGATTTAAAGATTTTTTAAAAAACAGGGAAGGAAAAATGGGGCTTTGAAGTTGCTTAACCACCAGGAGCGTACATAGGTCACCTGATCATTACCTTCTATCCTGCCGTGAGATGCATTATGCTTATTTACAATAATTATTTTTGTATGTACCTCTATACCAGGGGTGCTCACACTTTTTCAGCATGGGAGCTACTGATTAAAAAACCAAGTCCCAAAGATCACCTACCCAAAAATATGTAAAACGTATAACTATTTTCTTATTTATTTATTTATATTTATTATTCATTTTTATGTACCGCTCCTTCCAGCAGGCTCGGGGCAGTTTACATAAAATGAAGTTATAAAACATCAACATTTCAATTTAATAACAACAATATAAAACAGAGCATAAAAATACATCCAACCACCCGATTTCTCCCACACTGCCATATTACCACACATATTATCAGCCAGAAAGTAAGAAGAGAGGCTTTTGAACTGCAAGGCCATTTAATACTCAGCAAGGTAAACAAAGGGGCATGCATAAATACATCCAACCACCCCATTTCTCCCACATTTCCATATTCCCCAACATATATTTCTCAAGGAACAAAGCAAGCAGAGAGGCTTTGGAGCTAAAAGGCCATTTTTTAAAAAATAAAAAGGAAACAAAGAGACATGCCACAGAACAATCAAGCACCCACCCCAAAGTAAAAAGACCGACCTTTGAGATGCGGTAAGGAAATGACCCCAAAGCGTCCTTCTTCTCCTCCTCCGTCGTTGCTCCTATTTCCACGCCGCCAGCATGCGTGCTGCCTCCAAGAGCTCACGAGAAGTCTGAGAGGCAGAATGGGCGCTTCTGCGCATGCGCGCGGGGCCAGCCATGCATCACGTCATCCAGGCCTGCCCCCTTTGGTCTCCTACGACTCTGAGTGGCTGGAGAAGGATGGAGGGGGGAGGAATCCAAAAGAGGGGGCCCATTCTGCCTCTTGGACTCTGGAGCTTTTGGAGGCGGTGCGCGAGCAGGGAGCGGGGAGGAGCAACGACGGAGGACTTCTTTGCAGCGTGCAGGGGCGCGTGAAGAGGACCAACAGCAAAAAACCTGGTCAGGGGCCTGAAGATCACCAGGATGAGGCTCGAAGATCACCCTGGTGATCGCGATCACCATTCTGAGCACCCCTGCTCTATACATACAAATTAGCCTTTGCAATTTCACACATGTGTGCCTTTTCTAACTTTTTGTAACAAGCTCTGCTGTTTCAAACAGGCTGCAGAAACTCTGATCAGCCGTCGACATCATGGCACTTGCTTCCCTCCAAAGCCGACAAGTGAATTAATTTCCTCCAGTTATCATTTTTGCATGAGCCTCATTTTCTTATACTTGGCTAAAGCGTCTCTCTTGGAAGAGTTATCAAATCTTAATTGGGGGATTATATGTGAAGGAAAATCCATCCTTTTCCCCAGACAGCCCACTCAAGCATTTCTGTTTAAAGATGATTGGTACCTTTTTAATAAAAGGAAGGAGGAAATGGGGGAAAGAAACACAACTAGCTCTAATCTTCAAATATTGATTCTTCTTCTGACTCCCTTAGGGCAGGGATTGGCAACTATAGATGTGGTTGGGTTGAAACTCCTGTCATGCCTCACAATGACGTTGAGATAGCTAGGGTTGATAAGAGCTGTGGTCTAACAGCATCCAGATCACCAACATTGCCTATCCCTTTTTAAAAAATGGTGCCAAGTTGAGCATCCCTTATCCAGATTTCCAAAATCCAGAATGATAGTTCAAGGCACAAAAATTTTGTTTCATGCATAAAATACTTTTTAAAATATTGTGTATAAAATTACCTTCAACCTATGTTTTTGAGATGTATGAAACATAAATGAACATTGTGTTTGAACTTTGGACCCATTTCCAAGATTTCCAACATTATGCAAAATCCAAAAAAAATCCCAAATACCTCTGGTTTCATCCATTTCAGATAAGGGATGTTCACCCTGTATATATTTTTAATTCTACAAAGGGATGACTAAAATATTCAGAGTAGCTGGAAATGGCCAGAGATAAATTAAACCAGTTTTTTTCCAGCCGCGGCACATTTTTTACGTTTACAAAATCCTGGGGCACACCACCAACCAAAATGACACAAAATGACACTCTAACACAGTAATACATATAGTTAATATGTTTTTAAATGTATTTATACACTCAGTGTGAAACCTGGGCTTGTTTCGATGAACGCAACATATATATGACTTCCTCTCACATATTTATACATGGCTATCATGTCTTCTCTCAGCCTTCTCTTCTTCAGGCTAAACATGCCCACCTCTTCAAGCCGCTCCTCATAGAGCTTGTTCTCCAGACCTTTGTGAAATTTCACCCTGAGTGAAACTTGCTTCCAGTTAACTATGGGTGTCATGAAGCTGTTATAAACAGTTCCTTGAAGGGGGGGGGAGGCAACTCTTGAAAAATCTAGTAAAATAGTAAAAAAAACCCAACATTTCCAAGCAGAGAGGCTCAATTTGCTAGGGGGGGAAGGGGGATTGCCAATTTCACCTGATGATCGGCACACCTGATGATCACTGGTTGGGAAACATTGAATTAAACAATTGCTATCTGAAAAGCCTTGCAGCTTCAAAGCCTGGCTGTTGCTGCCTGGGGGCGTACTTTGTTTGGGAGACATTAACAAGCACTTGATTGATGTCAGTCTGGAATTCCCCCGTTTCTGAGTGGTATTCTGTATTTACTGTCTTGATTCAGGTGTTGTTGTTTTTTTAAAATACCGGTAACAAGATTTTGTTCCTTTTCATGGTTTCCTCCTTTCTGTTAAAGTCGTCCAAATGCTTGTGGATTTCAATGGCTTCTCTGTGTAGCCTAACATGTTGGTTGTTAGAGTGGTCCAGCTTTTCTGTGTTCCCCAATAATATGCTGTGTCCAGGTTGGTTCATCAGGTGCTCTGCTATGACTAACTTTTCCGGTTGAACTAGTCTGCAGTGCCTTTCATGTTCTTGGATTCGTGTTTGGGGGCTGCTTTTAGTGGTCCCTATGTAGACTTTTCCACAGCTGCAGGGGTATACAGTAGACCCCTGCAGTGATGAAAGGAACTGGAGGAGGCTCCCAGACCTTTAGTGGTTGTGCTCAAGAGAAGATTTCAGCAAGTGAGGCTTGTTACCATGTAACACCTACTGCAAATATTCTACACAACCATTAAAGGTCTGCGAGCCCTCTCCAATTTTCATTCGGTTAACTCTAAACTTTTCATTGGAAGCTAAAATAAGAAACTAGTCCCAAAGTGAAGTGGAAGTATTAGAAAGGACTGTGATAAGATGTTGTGTTGATTTTAGTCTTTGTCCATCTTTGGGCATATTCATCATCTCTTCAAGGTGATTTGAACAAAAGAATTCACAAAAGAAGGTAAAAGTGGGGAAAATTCTGCATTAGGTGTCGTGATGCAGTGACCAAGAAGCCAAGCCCAGGAGTAAAAGGGGATAACAAAAAGTTTATTGCACAACAACTGGAGAAAGGATGAACAAAAAAGTAGCCAACTCAGCTCAAAAAACCCTTAAAAAATCCCAGGGAAAAACAACAAAACAGTCCAAAACAAACAGTAGACGTCCGTCTGCGATGTATGTAGGGAGAGTCCAGTAGAGTAGTCACGAAATCCGGTCCAGAAGTCCAAAACAGGAGAAAAACAGATGAAAAGGAGGAGATCGTCTGAGGCAATCAGGAACTGAGTATACATGAATAGCACAAATCATAGCCCCCATAAAATACAATGCCAGCCTCCCTCCATTTCATACAATACCAGGTTCTGTAGCAGGAACTCACATAAACTCAGTGGAGACCAAGCCTCGCCTCTGGGACACACGGCAGTTAACTAAACAGAAAAGCACACATTGAATTCCAAACTCCCCACCTTTGCCCAAACATCAGCTAGAGCTGCCATAGCAGCTCACCCCAGGAACAAAGTGGAGAAATAGCCCATAACTCACGAGTATCAGGAAACTGGAACAAGGTATTTGATATCAGGAACACAAGAGAGTCAGAGAGAAGAACCAGACACCAACTCTTTGACCGCCGCAAAGGCAGCCCCCAAAACTCATTTCTTATATAGCACTTACATATCACTGTCTTCTGAAGAGTCCCCAGTGGCTGTATTTCCCACAGCTGCGGTGCTCTGTGTTTGTCTCCACTCTTGCCAACGCTGTTGTGTGTTTAAAGAGTCCCACTCTGTTTCTGAACCCCCAAAAGGCCAGAATAAATCACTGTCAAAGCCACAAAATGTGTCTGAAGTAGATTCTTCGTTACACACATCTCTTACTTCCTGCACCAATGTTGGATCTAACTCTGTATCACTTTCCTCTGACCCCATTTCTTCTTCCCCAGAGAAACCCTGGAAAGTGTCCGAACCAGAAGGTGCTCTAAGTATTTGCTGAATTCTTTTCCTCTGTTCCAATCCTTCCACACTAGAATCACTAGCAGCCCTTTTCCTTCCAGCTGCAGAGTCCTGATCATCCAGAGCCACACCCCAGTCCATACTATTGCTTGATGCTATTGAGCCAGCATCTTCCCCAATACTACTAGTAGTAGTAGCTGAAGGCTCAATCACAACATTAGGGGGGCGGTCTTACTCTTTATTACTATTGACAGTGGTAATACTATATTACAGCAGAGTAATTTCGAAAAGACAGGTTTCTGACCCATCGATCTTTCAATCTAAATATCAGTTGGGGCAGAATGGAGATGACAAGGAGAGCCAAGTGAAAATTGTGAGCACAATTCTATCAAAAATCGAGGTGCCTGAGCTAGGACAGAGGTGTGAACACCTAGGGATATCTATGTCCTCTGGCACAACTCTGCGGTCCATGTCTGCCAGAGCTTGGTCACAAAATTCTGCCAGAGGACCTACAAATGCCAGTCTTCTCTGTGGGAATCTCCAGGTCATCCAACACAACTCTGTGACCAACTTCTCACATAATTGTGGTGACTATGGCGCAGCTGGCTGGGAGTCAGCTGCATAAGATCTCTACTGACTAGAAGGTCATGAGTTCGAAGCCTGCCCAAGTCAGGGTGAGCTCTCGACCAAATTGTGTAGCTCGTTGTTGACCTTTGCAACCCGAAAGACAGTTGCACCTGTCAAGTAGGAAAATTTAGGTACCACTTTCTGGGGAGGCTAATTTAACTGATTTACAAGGCTATAATAAAATCTCAAAAGAATGAAGGAATGCGACAGCTCCCTCTGGTGTCCAGAAGCTGGAATGTTAAATTGCCTCTGTGTCTATATATGTTATGTGTCTATGGCATTGAATGTTTGCCTATATATGTACATTGTAATCTGCCATGAGTCCCCTGCGGGGTGAGAAGGGCGGAATATAAATGATGTAAATAATAAATAAATAACTGAGGATTAATATTCCCTGCCCAATCAATATAGTTGTAGGGTACGTATGTGAAGTATCTTGGGATCTTATCACACTGGGATATTCTCAGTTTTTGAGACTCTTTGAATGTGATTTTGAACGGGTCCAATTATAAACATTTGTCCCATTCCATCAGAAACCTGTCTACAAAATGTGATAAAAATGGAGTAAACTGCTGTTTTTGCATGTGATTATAAAATCAGTATGCATTCCATCAGCAAAAATCTCACAAGAACGGTAGTTCAAGATCTGGGGGGCAGGGGTGTTAAAGTGAAATAGAGAGGCATTTATTATTATTATTATTATTTACCTCATTTATATTCCACCCTTCTCACCCCGCTAGGGACTCAGGGCGGATCACAATGCACATAAACAGGCAAACATTCAATGCCATAGACATACAACATATATAGACAGACAATGAGCTACACAATTGGTTGAGAGCTCACCCCGACCTGGGCAGGCCTTGAACTCATGACCTTCTAGTCAGTAGAGATCTTATGCAGCTGACTCATTTGAATGTGGTATGATGAGTCAAAGTGCAATATTTTCAAAACGTAAGAATCAGGTGTGATGGGTTCAGTATACATCCCATCAAAATACAGTTTGCATCCAGACCATACAAAATGTGGAATGCATAGTCATATAAACAGAGTATAACGCAATGTGATGAAGTCCATGGTCAGTTGAATCACCCTAAAGTACTTTGCTATACAGGCAATACCTGAGTTACAAACATCTGACTTTGTAACAGGGGTGATGCAACAGGAAGTGAGAGAAACCGACCTTTCGGAAGGAAAATTCACCTGAAAGAGCTATCATGGGGAAAAGCCTTATCTCAAATCGTTTTCATAACAACCCACATTTTTCAAAATCCAATTCTGACAGTGAGAGAAAGTGCAGTGAAATCTTCTGAACAGGGACATAGACACCAGAACAATCACCACAGGGGTGTTAATTTTTCCCTATGCTATCCAAAGCTCGCTCGCTCGTGCTCTCTCTCTCTATCTCTATATATATATGTGTGTGTGTGTGTGAGAGAGAGAGAGAGAGAGAGTTACACTTTTAAAAACTACATGTTTCAACTTACATGCAAATTCAACTTAAGAACAAATTTACATAACCTATCTTGTTTGTATACTATAGCAGGAGCGCACAGTTGAACTAAGGAACCTGCCTTTGAACATAAACCAAGTTGTTTGGGCTTAAAAATAACATGTTTTGTCTTAAATTAAGCCTTGCTCCAGTTAGCTCTGCCTGCAGGGCAAACCCAACCAAGCATATGGTTTCTGTGCAGTAGCAAAGGATGTCCACGAGAGGGCAATGGTTTATTAAAAATAAGACTTGGACACTTGGTACAGATTTATCAAGCTTTCTTGTCTTAGCAGAGGGCTGTTACTCAGGTTTCTTTTTCTTTGTATGCTACATTTTCTTTTATGCATGCCATCAAGATGTTTGAAAGGACTTCAAGTTAAAACTCAACAGTCAGATTTGCTTTTGCGGTCATGATCCATCAAAATTATGTATATGCCAAAGAGTTAAAGATTAACTAAAGTAAAATACTGTTGACCAGACTGGATCTGGCCTCCTGTACACAGCACTGATAATCCCTTTGCTTCTGAAAGGTTGGGCCTGAAGTGTAATGGTTAAAGTTCAGAACTGGGGCTTTGGATGTCCAGATTTTGTTTCCCACTAAGCCATGAAATTTCACTGGATGACTTTAGGTAGGTCACTTCAAATTTCAGCCAGGTCTACCTCACAAGGCTCTGTGTGTGTGTGTGTGTCAGGAGCTACTTGAGAAACTGCAAGTTGCTTCTAGTGTGAGAGAATTGGCCGTCTGCAAGAACGTTGTTCAGGGGATGCCCAGATGTTTTACCATCCTGTGGGAGGTTTCTCTCATGTCCCCATATGGGAAACTGGAGCTGACAGATGGGAGCTCACCCCACTCGCTGACCTTTTGGTCAGCAGTCCTGCTGACACAAGGGTTTTAACCCATTGTGCCACCAGGTACAACGAGGCTGTTGTGAAGACAAAACAAAGAGCCAGGTACATTGCCTCAATTTATTGGAATAACGGTAGAATATAAACTTTAAAAAGTAAACAACAGGATTGGAGACGTCTGGGTTCAAATTCCCACTCAGCCATGAACCTTATTGGAGGACTTTGGGCTAGTCACACCCTCTTTCAATTTGACTTTCCTCCCAGGGTTTTTGTGAGGACGAGAACATGGGAGTACATAGCTTTTCTGACCTCCATCAGCTTTTAAATAACTTTGTATTGACATTGAGATTTAACATTAGGCAAAACTTGAAAACAGCCATCACAGCTACCTTTCTAAACATCCTTTCCTCACAGATATTGTTCAGTGTCACTTTGTGACGGAAATTTCCTGCTTCCATTTAGCAGTCTTGAGACAGGCCTGGTCAAACATGTCACACTGCAGGTCATCTCAAACTGCGAAAATATATCTTGTGCTGACTCATGAATTGCTATTAAAAATGCAATAATCTGACAATTATGCCCTCTTTAAGCTCTACCGTACGCCCCCCCGGGAAAGGGCTGGTTTCCCTCCTTACCCGCCAGGCAGCAGAGCAGGAAGGCCAAGGCTACCAGGAGGCTCCGGCAGGCGCTTCCCATGGTCAGGCGGAAGGAGGAGTGTCCTGGGCAGCCAAGAGCCAGGGGCCGGGTCAGGACAGGAGAGCCGAGGCAAAGCGAGCGGGTTGGTGGGTGTCCTCCGTCCCTATGTCCATCCATCTGTCCATGCCTGGCCAGTGTGCCAGGAAGGCAGAAGAGTCCCGCCTGGCAGGGCAAGGGGCAGGCCACGCCCACAGCCAGCCCCCTTCCCCCGGTGGAGAAAGTGTCCTCCTCCCCCCCCCCCCGCACGGACCCTGAGCCTTGACCCCGACTTTTGCTTGGCCCAAGTCTTCTGGAGGAACCTCCTCCCTCCCTCCATGCCTGCTGTTTGCAAAGGTCCTGGGCTGCCCCCCCTGAAGATGTGCCCTCAAGGGCAGGGGCTCCCCGAGGGGGTGGGTCTGTTGCCAAATGAGAGCAAAAGGAGCCCCCTCCCTCCCACAAAAGCCACGTTTCAGCAGCTGAACCCACTTTCCCCACCCATGTTTTTATGATAGAAGCCACGAGGAAAGACTGGCTGACATGGGCAACTCACCAGCCCTGGAGGAGACTCCGGCAAGGAAGGCTGCCCCCTCCGTGCAACCCATTCAGAACACACATACACACACTCGTAAGGGTCATTATTTGCACAAAAGCAGAGAGTTCCCTGGTGAACAATAGCTCTCTCTCTCTCACACACACACACACAGTCAGGAAGCTCTTCCTCTCTTCCTCCCTCCCTCCCTCCCTCCCAAGAAGCAGAGCCCCCCACCTGGCCTCTTTCTCCTTCCCGGCCAAGGGAGCAACCAAGGGCCCCAGGGACAGCCTACCCAGAAAAGATGGAGGGAGGGAGGTGGCCGGCCAGGCCGGGGTCCCGTCCCCCCCACACGCCATTCACTCCCTCCCTCCGCAAAGGAGGCCATGTCCGGAACCGAGAGGGAGAAGAGGGCCAGGTCCTCGGGATTGGACCCAGGAACAGAGCCAGGCACCCTCCCCACAACCAACACATCCAACTCCCCCTTGGCATTCGCAAGCTCCAAGAGTTGGGAGAGACCCCAGAGGCCGGCCACGGCATTTTCATTTGTTTCAACTTTTTTTTTTGGTCCGCGATCTGCGCCCCCCTTGGCTTGCGCCCCTAGGGCATGGCCTAGGTTAGCCTTATGGGTAATCCGGGCCTGGCCACAGGTATGAAAGATCCTTTTCATGAGGACATGTAACCATCACAGTTTATACCACATGATAGTCCTGCATAGCTGAAGAGGGAAGTTATTATTAAATCTGAATTATGTCTTCAAAAGTACTGTGCAAATCTGTTAGAAATCTCAGACTGTTTAAGATTTTCTTCAATGTTTTCATAGTCGGCTCGGGGACCACCTCAAAGTAAACTAGAGACCACAATTCTGGAGCAATTGAGGATGTTTGAGATACACACTCTCTCCAAATAAAAGGGGGGGGGGAACCCATGTTCATTCTCTAAAGAGATTTTGAGATAAAAGGGGATTGTTGGGAACTGAATCAATCATCTGAGATAGGCAAAGTTGAGAGGCAGTAACTCTAAAATTTACCTAGTAGGTTTCTAATTATTGTTGTTGTTATTTCAAAGGCTGGATGGGCATCTGTTGGGAGTGCTTTGACTATGCTTTTCCTGTCTGGAAGAAGGGATTTGGGCTGGATGGTCCCTGGGGTCTTCTAGTGAAATAGTACTGTTAAGTTTGTGTTGGTTAAAATTCCCTAAAAATCAGTGGATGTGCAAATCTTTCTGAAACTTGGGGAGAATGATGCCCTGGTTATGTTGTATCATTAAAAATAGAAATGTAAGAAGATAGCTTTTGCAGTTTTTTTTAAAAAAATATTGTTCATAAAACTTTTTAAAAATTCCCATAAGTCAGTGAATGTGTTTTACCATTGTGGCAAGTTTCATCCTGATAGCCCTAAAAACGAAGAAGAAAGGCGCCCCAAATGCCCCCCCCCTTCCTACGCAATTGCATAATGAAAAAAATAATGAAATTTGTTATCATTTATTTATTATTAATGAAAAAATAATGAAATTTGTTATCATGATGATAAGAAACCCTTACTATATTTTAGAAACACTTTAGAAATGATTCAATGCCCACAATAAATTAGTAATGAGCATTGAAACGTTTTCTTCATTCATCGCCAGACCTAGCTCATCTGGTTGCAAGAAAAACTTGCTCTCTGAAAAAAATAGCCTCTGACTGTCTGTCTATATGTGTTGTGTGTCTATGGCATTGAATGTTTGCCATTGTAATCCGCCCTGAGTCCCCTGCGGGGTGAGAAGGGGGGAATATAAATACTGTAAATAAATTAATAAATTAATAAATTAATAAATTAATAAACCATTTCTGCAAGGGTATTTATCAAATGCTTGTAAAATGAGTAAACATCTCAGATGGGGGGGGGGGAGTGAGAGAGAGAACAAAAGGGATCCTGATCCATTTGTAAATGTGTAGAAAACACATTCCTGCAGGTAGAGGTCAGACATTCACCTCTTAAGTTGTTAAAGTTGACAGAGTCCTATCCTCTCTGTCGCCTCTTTTCATATAGCCACACTGCCAACATATTCTGTATGCTTGCTTACTGTTCCTTTTATGAAAGCAGACTTCCTTTTCTGATCAGAGTCTGTTTCACCAGACTGTTAATTGTGCACATGTGAGGCTGGATAATTGTTATGCTGTAAAATTATGAATAACGACCCTCCTTCTGTGCTGGCAAAAACTGTCCTCTCTTTTACTACAAGCTCTGGCATTTGTATGAAGCTCTTTCCATACCATGTGGAAACACGCTGCACTGCTGTTGCTTTTTTAGAAGGGCCCAACACTACTCCCCTTCCTCTCTCCCGGAGGGTGAAAGCCAACACCACGTCCCAGCTGTGCAAGCTGTCCTTCCTTTCCTCCTTCCCCATAAGGGCCAACTCCCAGAACTTGTTGGCTCAGCAAGGAGAGGCATTCCCAGTTTTGTAGTCGGCAGCGTCAGCTGTTCACAGCCAAAGGGAACATGGCTAAGTTGTGCAGGGGGGCCCAACTTGCATCTCCCACCGGGCTTTGTGCATTTGCCTGTGGTGGGTTGTCTCATGCCTGCTGCACTCACCCTCTTCCTCTCTGTGCCAAGGAATTGAAAAAGCGCTGACGGCCACGCGCCACCGTTGCCTTTCAAGTCCGCGCCGTCACTTTTGCAAGGGATGCCTCTTTCCTGTGCCTTTGATAAGAGACAGAGCGAGACGGAGCGACCCCATTATGTCATGTTGTAGTGGCTTCAGCAAGCAAACTGGGACACTCCCCAGTGGGATCAGCATTCTCCCACGTGGCTCCTTGTGACCACTGTCAGCATCTTCCAGGGTGGGTTTCCATGTGGCCTCCAGTTCATGCACGGGTCATTTTGTGGCTTCTGAGCAGCTTCGACGCAGGAGATCTGCAGATGACTTTCCCACTTCCGCTGGCATTTGGCCTCATCCCTTCCTGTGGCTTTTGTGTCTCCTTGTGTCACTGTTTATATCATGTGATGCTATTTGACCTTTCCTGACCCTGCGTCTTCACGTGACTGGCAGCTACCTATTCGCATTCTGGAGTTTACCCTGATGTTGGGCCCAGGTAAGGGATAGGTGGAAATTCTTCCCTTGGTATTTTATGGTAGCTGTGTGGTTTAACAAATCCTCTCTTAAGGTATCAAGTGAACTACAAACTTTTCCTAAACTATCAAGCCAAGCTTTGATTCAGTGCTGGTTTGTTTTAATCATTTTACTGCTTAATTCAAAGCAGATCACTAGTCCTTTTGGCGCTGGTTAGACTGCACCTCCCATGAGTCCTAGCCTTCAAAGACAATGTTAATGGGCTTGGCCGACTTACCGGCCGAGCTGGTTGCGGGGCAGGTTGCCCTCGCGCCATCTTGGCTTTGTCAGGGGCTTCTTTCCCCCCCCCCCCCCAGAAGCCCTGGGGGTGGCATGATGGCTTCCCGCCAGTATTGCCAACTGGCCAATGAGGGGGCTGGCTCTGCCCTGCCCCCTCCTTGCTTTCGGCCGGCCTGTACTTCCGTCCGGGCAGCTTACTTAAGGCTGCCCAGGATTACCAGGCCACACGTGGAGCCTGACCTTTTTTCCTCCCACCCTCCCTACTTTTCGCATTGCTTGTTGGTGTCCTTTTGTTTTACCGCACTATATTGTTGCTCTGTTCTTGGTTATGCGTTTTTCATGCTATTTGGCACAACTCCGTGTTTGGCGTGTGGCATGGCCCCTGGTTGTAAGGGAGGGATAACGGCCAGGCCCCCTGGGGTGCTGAGTTTCCGTGGACAGGCATTAGGGCGCTCGCACCCCAGGCTTGCAAACGCCTTTGGACATTCGCGCGGGGCTGTTCGACCCTGATCCAGAACCCATGCGTGGCCGCCAACTCTTTGTTCCTGTTTTCAATAAATGAGTTGTGGCCATTTTCATCCAACCACTTGTGTCTGCGTATTGTTCTTGTGCACGAGGTGTGTCACCCAGGCCCGGATTAACCGATTGTGACGCCCTAGGCCACACTCTGGGGGCTTATGGGGGGCCGCTTGCGGGAGCGGGGCCTTGCGGGGGTGGGGCCGCTATGGGGTGGGGCCCCTTGCGGGGGTGGAGCCGCTTGCAGGGGCGGGGCAGCTTGCGCAGGGCAGGGCCACTTGCAGGGGGGCCTCTCTCCTCGCTCGCGTCAGTGTCGTTCCCGCCCCTCTTCCTTCACTGAAGGAAGAGAGGCGGGGCCGACGCGAGCAGCGAGGAGGGGGCGGCGGGACTTCCCCCCGCCCCGTCCTCGCTTGCGTCAGCGTCGGTCCCGCCTCTCTTCCTTCACTGAAGGAAGAGGAGTGGGGCCGGCGCGAGCAGCAAGGAGGGGCCTAGGACTTCCCTCCGCCCCTCCTCTCTCATGTCAGCATCGGTCCCGCCCCTCTTCCTTCACTGAAGGAAGAGGGGCGGGGGCGGCGCGAGCAGCAAAGAGGGGGCCTAGAATTTCCCTCCTCCCCCTCCTCTCTCGCGTCAGCATCGGTCCCGCCCCTCTTCCTTCACTGAAGGAAGAGGGGCAGGGCCGGCGCAAGCAGCAAGAGAGGGAGGAGCCAAGGGGAGCAGAGCAAAGGGGGGCACGGGGCAGCCGTGGATGGCGTTTCCGCCGCCGCGCGCATGCACACTTTAAAAAAAATTAAAATTAAAAAAAACTTTTTTGGGGGGGTCTGGATCTGCTGCCCCCCCATGGCCGCCACCCTAGGCCATGGCCTAGGGTAGCCTTATGGCTAATCTGGGCCTGGTGTCACCCTTGCACACACAAGACGGAGATCTTGTGGTCGGGCCGCTCGGGTGGTGTAGATGTCCAGCTTCCGACCCTGGACGGTGTGGCGCTATGCCCATCACCTTCCGTTAAGAGCCTGGGGGTCCATCTGGACTCCCAGCTGACCATGGAGGCCCAGGTCTCCGCGGTCAGCAAGGTTGCTTTTTTTCATCTGCGACAGACTCGGAGGCTGGCCCCCTATATCTCCCGGAATGACCTGGCCACGGTGATCCAAGCTACGGTCATCTCTAGGCTGGATTACTGTAACGCGCTTTACGTTGGCCTTCCTTTGTCGGCGACCCGGAAGCTCAAGCTGGTGCAGAACACTGCCGCCCGGTTCCTGTCTGGAACCCCAGCAGGCCGCCACATCACACCTGTTTTGCAGGATCTGCACTGGCTCCCAATCGAGCACCGGATCTCCTTCAAGGTGTTGGTTCTTACCTTTAAGGCCTTGCATGGCCTGGGGCCAGCGTACTTGAGGGACCGACTCACCCCACACTGTCCCCTGAGATCACTACGCTCCGAGGATGCTAATTTGTTAGAGATACCCTCGCGAAATCGGCTAAACTGACATCTACTCGTCAGAGGGCGTTCTCCGTTATAGCTCCTACGCTGTGGAACGCCCTCTCGGCTGGAACGCGGGCTATAAAGGACCTGCTCCCGTTTAGACGCGCCTGCAAAACTTATTTGTTTAAGCAGGCCTTCGGTGAGTAGGTCCTGCCCATGTTCCGCTTTAGCCGCTGTCCTGGGGTGTCACGCTATCTAATTTCTGAACTGTACCTGGGGGTTTTGTATTTTGCTGTTTTAACTGTTTAATTGTCTTAGATGTTTTATCGCATTGCTTGTGTGTAGTTGTACCTTCGGTTCCTGTGAGCCGCCGCGAGCCTCAGGGAGTCGGCGGCATAGAAACCCGAATAATAATAATAATAATAATAATAATAATAATAAACAGACTAGGTAAATATCAAGACAGAAAATCCCACAATATCTGTTTTGAACTGGGTTATCTGAGTCCACACTCAGATAATGTGGGATTTTCTGCCTTGATATTCTGGGATATAGGGCTGTGTGGAAGGGTCCTCAGTTTCAGCAGCAGGGTAAAGAAGCATCCTTCCTGGGACTTTTTTCTTTCTTCTTTTCAAGGAAGTCTAGGTTTGAGCAATGGGGTTAAGGAAGCAGTGTGCAGGATACATCACAGTGTTCTTCTGTTTAGATTGGCCCAACAGACAGGGCTCACAGGGAAACACCATGCAAGTGAGACCAAACCACTGTTATGACAGAATATGGTTGTGTGTGATAAGGTCTTCTGAGACACATTCTATGACATTTGGAAGTCTGCAAAGGATCAGAAAATTATCAGCGGTGATAAATCATCAATAGCATAATTCCAATTGATTTAATGAATCACTAATTCATTGATGCCTCCAATGGATTTAAGTCTTTATGTCCTTTTCAAAATAGTACACACAGAGATTATCTTAATATAAAGAGGTAAAGGTAAAGTTTTTCCCCTGACATTGTCTGGTCGTGTCTGAGTCTACGGGTGGGTGCTCATCTCCATTTCTAAGCCGAAGAGCCAGCGTTGTCCGTAGACCCCTCCAAGGTCACGTGACCAGCATGACTACATGGAATGTCGTTAGTTTCCTGCCAGAGTGGTACCTTTTGATCTACTCACATCTGCATGCTTTCAAACTGCTAGGTTGGCGGAAGCTGGGGCTGACAGAGGCTGATAGAGGTGGCCGTTTATGAAGTATAGAAATAGCTTTGCCTATTAATCAATAGCCCAATGTAGGCGAAATTCAGAGGCCTTTGTCTATTGATTAGCAAAAAACAGTTTTGGGCCAAAAGGAAAGACCCTTTTGGAGAGAGCTGGCTCCTGCCATTGTCATGCAAATGAGGCTAGTGGAGGGGTGATTGAATCACAAACTTGCAGTTGGCAAACCTCGCCCAAGATAGCTGGCTAAAGGTAAACAGTGGCACTTTCATATTTTTAAAATTACATACATGGGGGGAAACATGAGGGGAGGTACATTGGGGGTTATGGGTAAAATATACCATCCTGATCACCCCTGCCTACCCACCAGAAAGATACACAGTTTATTAGATTCATAAAAGATAGCCAAAGTGTGGGTTACAGAGGCATTGTCATGTGGGACCATGGGGCCAGGGGAAGAGCCTTAGGTTCCCATGTGGGGAGAGATAGGGGATTATGGGATCACTTCTAGCCTGGTGTTCTTTGAGAAAACTATGAATCCCTTGGTTTTAAACTATCTTCTACAGAGCCCAAGAAAAGGGGGGGGGTCACCTCTGATATCACCCCTGCATGGGGAGCTAGAGCTGGCAGAGGGAGCTCAACCCGCTCTCCCCAGATTTGAACCACTGACCTGTCAGTCAACACTCTGCCTGCACAAGGATTTAACTCATTGTGTCACTAGGAGATTTGTGGGAGTTGAAGTCCAAAACACCTGATGGGCCGAAGTTTACTCATGCCTGCTCTAGAGCAGCAGGAACAAGCTTGCCTCCTGTTTGAAATGACACTATTTCAAATAATTAAACATAGCTACCATACTCCAGCTCAGTGTTTCTCAACCAGTGTGCCGGGGCACACTAGTGTGCCGTGAGCGATCATCAGGTGTGCCGTGGGAAATTCGAACCTCCAGGAGAGGGGGAGACTAGTGTGTTGAAGTATAAAAACCCTAAGAAACCTACCTCAATAAAGGCACAAAATTACAAACACCCCTCCGTTGTCTACTTGGTCTCTCCCTCTCCATGCATTGGGAAGGGCCACCTCCCTTTCCCCAAGTAGAAAACTCCTCTTGCCTCCCCCTCCCCCCCGGGCCTAATGCCAGATGGTTCAGTCCAGCGCCGGCCCCGCCCCTCCCTCCTCCCCCTCCTCCCGCTCTCGGCCTCTCTCCGGCTCCCTGCCCACCACCGCCGCCTTCCTTCCTTCCTGCTTCGCCAGCCCCGATATGCCCACCTGAGCCGTCCCTCTGACCCCCGAGGAGCTGTGCAGGTGGTGAGTGAGACTGCTGCTCCCCATGTCGCCAATTCAAGCCTGACGGGGAGGGAGGGGGCAGCCTAAGTGAGAGGGAGACTGCTGGTCTTTCGAGGTCCCCCTTCCAGAAACTGTAACTCCCAAATGTCAAGGTCTGTTTTCCCCAAACTCCATCTGTGTTCACATTTGGGCATATTGAGTATTCATGCCAAGTTTGGTCCTAATCCAACATTGTTTGAGTCCACAGTGCTCTCTGGATATACAGTAGGTGAACTACAACTCCAAAACTCAAGCTCAATGCCCACCAAACTCTTATAGTATTTACTCTTGGTTATGGGAGTTCTGTGTGGGAAGTTTGATTCCATTCCATCATTGGTGGAGTTCAGAATGCTCTTTGATTGCGGGTGAACTATAACTCCCAGCAACTAAGTTAGTGTATAAATACATTTAAAAACACATTAACTATATGTATTACTGTGTTAGAGTGTCATTTTGTGTCATTTTGGTTGGTCGTGTGCCCCAGGATTGTGTAAATGTAAAAAATGTGCCGCGGCTCAAAAAAGGTTGAAAAACACTGCTCCAGCTTAACCTTCTCCTTATCAAGCTAAATAGTTAGTTTTTCTATGCCAAGGCCATAGACGGGCTGCTATGTTTTCGTTCAGCTTCAGGATGCCTTGACTGCAGGAAGAAACAAATGGCTGATGGATCTCAACCCAAACAACAGTAGTTCAGTGATATGGTATTTGATGGGCCATTTGAGACAACAGTTGTGAACATACCTTGAGATGAATTCTCTCTTTCTCTTACTTTCCCGAACCAACTGTGAGTTCTCTCTCAGCATGTCTGGAACTCCTCAATACTTGAAGCAACTCCTTTGAAGTCAAAATGAGAAAACTTCTGCCCTTGCTGTGTTTCTGACAGCGGGAGATATTCTCTTTGTTGCCAGAAGTGACAGGGAGAGAAGTGTTTACAGCAGATTTGCCAGTGGGAGTGGAGGGGACAGGCAGAGGCACCCTGCTTTGAGAGCTGCCACCCTAAGCAGAACTTCCTTTCAGCCACAGAATCCCCAGGGCTCAGGAAGGAATGGAAGCGGGTGATAAGGGGGCTTTGGAGCATGTGCAGAATACCCTTTTTAAAAAATATTTGAAATTTTGGGTGCCATTTGTTTATTTACAAATATACACGTTCAGAAGAAAGGCCTCAGCAAGCATCCTCATATTTACCATTAAGCAAAGTAAGCACCTGCTTAGGGCACCACGTAGTCAGGGGCGCATCTGGCCGCCAGGTTCAGTGCCATTGCTGCAAAGGACTCCAGCTGGACTCATCGCTCAAAAACCTCCGGCTCCATCCCGGCTGCATCCTCACTTAGACATGGTTGTCCATCTGGTCTTAATGCGCACGCTCCACGAGGCCGGGGGAGCAGGGGGCATCCATTTTAAATTACCTTAGTCCGCCCCTGCTCATAGACATGTTGCTGGTCTTAAAGGCAGCATCCTTTGGCAGCCAGCCACCTCTTCAAGAGACTAAACTTTGCCAATCAGCAGGAAATTCAAATATACGTAACTGCATCCTAAAAAAACACATGGCAAATAGCACTCCCAGAGGCTTGAAGGGCGTTTGAATTCGGGAAGTGGCATGAGCTCCCACTGTCAGACCCAGCTTCTGCCAACGTAGCAGTTCAAAAAAAATGCAAATGTGAGTAGATCAATAGGTACCACTCTGGCTGGAAGGTAACGGCACTCCATGCAGTCATGCCGGCCACATGACCTAATTCAAATATACGTAAATGCATCCTAAAAAAACACATGGCAAATAGCACTCCCAGAGGCTTGAAGGGCGTTTGAATCCGGGAAGTGGCGTGAGCTCCCACTGTCAGCCCCAGCTTCTGCCAACCTAGCAGTTCAAAAATGCAAATGTGAGTAGATCAATAGGTACCACTCTGGCTGGAAGGTAACGGCACTCCATGCAGTCATGCCGGCCACATGACCTAATTCAAATATACGTAAATGCATCCTAAAAAAACACATGGCAAATAGCACTCCCAGAGGCTTGAAGGGCGTTTGAATTCGGGAAGTGGCGTGAGCTCCCACTGTCAGCCCCAGCTTCTGCCAACCTAGCAGTTCAAAAAAAATGCAAATGTGAGTAGATCAATAGATACCACTCTGGCTGGAAGGTAACGGCACGCCAGGCCGTCATGCCGGCCCCTTGACCCAATTCAAATATAAGTAAATGCATCCTAAAAAACCACATGGCAAATAGCACTCCCAGAGGCTTGAAGGAAGCCCCGGGAAGTGGCGTGAGCTCCCACTGTCAGCCCCAGCTTCTGCCAAACTAGCAGTTCAAAAAAATGCAGATGTGAGTAGATCAATGGGTACCACTCTGGCTGGAAGGTAACGGCACTCCATGCAGTCATACCGGCCACATGACCTTGGAGGTGTCTACGGACAACACCAGCTCTTCAGCTTAGAAATGGAGATGAGCACCAACCCTCAGAGTCGGACATGACTGGACTTGATGTCAGCTCTGTTTATCCTTCCACCCTCCCTTCTTATTGCATTGCTTGTTGGTGTCCATTTTTGTTCTTTCTTCATGTCATTGTTGCAGTGTTCATGGTTATGCGTCATATTGTTCTTTGTCACAATTCCGCGTTTGGCGTGTGGCATGGCCCCTGGATCAGGCTGGCTTATCGCCCCTTGGTTGTAAGGGGGATAACACCCAGGCCCCCTGGGGTGCTGAGTTTCCATGGACAGGCATTGGGCTGCTCGCACCCCAGGCTTGCAAACGCCTTTGGACATTCGTGGGGGCTGTACGACCCTGATCCAGGACCCATGTGTGACCGCCAACCCTTTGTTCCTGTTTTCAATAAATGAGTTGTGGCCATTTTCATCCAACCAGTTGTGTCTGTTTTATTGTTCTTGGTGCAAGGTGTGTCACCCTTGCGCACACAAAATAATGGGAAATAGCAGCTCTTTGAGGTTCCATGCAGACCATCAGTTCTAGGAATTTGTCCTTCTCCTTTATCATAGACAACCAAACCAAAGTGCGAGTTTCTGATACCCTTTCAGCAGCCCTGTGAGACAGGTTTATACTTATCCCATAATTACATGTAGGAGGTAGTTGAAGTCAAGAAAGTAGCGAGGCTTGCCAGGTGAGTTCATGGTTGAATTGAGATTTGAACAGAGGTGCGAGTTTTTGCTTGCTTGTTCTTGCATATAAGACATGGTTTCAAAAGTTAACTCTCCACTGGACAAGATGGTTTTTTGTATGCCTTTTTTGTGGAAAATTTGTTTCTGCCCTTGAAAAACCTGTCACACAGAATGGCTGTGTGTTTTACACACATCTTGTTTTGTGTAGAAGCAAAGTTTGCACCAAAATTATATTCATGGCAAAACAAGTTTTTTTGCTGAAAAAAACCCTATTTTTGTTGACCATTTTCGGATAAAGTCTTTCAGTCTGTGGGACTACAATTTCTCATCAAGAATGAGAAGATTTGTAATTAGTCTTTAGTAGATTTGAAGGACAGCCTTTGCAGTTCTCCTATTCCGCTCCTGTTGAACTAAAAATAAACCTTTCTGAGTTTTTATTTCATCTGCTACAGGGGCCCCAAGCACTTAGGTTCAGCCAGCCTAGTCGCATGCCCATCTGAAACGTAACAGGCGTGCAGCACAGTGTTGTTGAAAGACTCCCTTTGTCTGCGTAATTAAAGGCCACGTTCATTCAGAGAAATAAGTTTTAGATTCATTTGGTTAAATGTTCCTCCCATATAGTCAATTTGGTTTTCTTTTACTTTTAAAAGAATTTGTAGCAGTAGTAGCCATCCAAGTGTATGACAGCACTTACTCCAACTGAATGTTGCAATCACCCAAAAATGTATTGGATCTTGCCTGCTTCCAAGTTGTTTTGTAAGGGTGTGTGTGTGTGTGTGTGGAATCCCTACTTGTGAACACTGGAATTACAGCATAAAATGATGGTCTCTATTAGTGGTACTATTTCTGCTTCCGTAACAAAATGCCTCAGACATTTGCTGGACAACTTGGCAAAATAAAATAGTGACCATAAGAGCAAATGCTGAAAGCATATGTGTTGTCAGGCCCAGATTATCATTTAGGGCAGCAAGGCTGTGGTCTATGGGTGTAAGCCGAGGGGGGCACCAAATCAAGGCCAAAAAAAATTGGCAATGACTCACGCTGAGTTGTCCCAACGGCAGCTGCGCGGCGCCCTTCCACGTGGTGCCCCATTCACGCAGCGCAGCTGCCGCTGCCTGTGGGACAACTCGGCGTGTCCTCAGAAGGAGGGAGGGAGGAGGAGTGCAGCCCGAGCGACGTCACTCCCTCTGGGGCAGGGCCCGAGTGACGTCACTCGGTCCCTGCCCCCAGAGGGAGTGACGTCGCTACGGCTGCACTCCTCCTCCCTCCTTCTGAGACCACGACAAGTTGTCCCAAAGGCATCGGCAGCTGCGCTGCGTGAATGGGGCACCGCTTGGAAGGGCGCCGAGCAGCTGCCACTGGGATAACTCGCTGTGGTCTTGGAGGGAGGAGGAGTGCAGCCTGAGCAACGTCACTCCCTCCGGGGGCGGGGCCCGAGTGACGTCACTCCCTCCGGGGGGCGGGGCCCGAGTGATGTCACTCCCTCTGGGGCGGGGCCCGAGTGGCGGCACGCGAAAGGGGGCATAATTCCAAAGTGTGGCCTAGGGCGCAAAAAGGTCTTAATCCGGGCCTGTGTGTTGTTCACTTGTGAATGAACACAAACAGGATAATGAAAATTAAAACCATTCATATGATCCTGAATTGGCAGGAGCCGTCCAAATTAATCCTCAGTAGTTCCACTTTTTCAGCTGTTTTTAAAATGTCCCACTTTTTTCCCTGCTCCTCCCACTGTAGATTCAGGCAAAAGCAAACTCCTGCAGCTTCTTCTGCATTACCTTATCTTCCTTAATAGTAATTTTCCCCATCTTGACCCAGTTCTTTGTTGCTTGGCCATCTGAATGAATTTTACAGGAATTGAAAAATAAAACCAGCTGAGAACATGCAATTGAAGTGAACTTGGTCATTCTTTGTGCCAAACATTATATTTACACATGTCACAAAGATATTTCGCCCTTTATTGTGCAATTATGATAGAAATACATTTGGATTTGGTTCCTTTTGTTATAAAACACTGACTGGATATGGTACAATGCCATTTCCCAACCCCTGTACAAAAGTGTTTTGGGATATTTTGGTAGTTTTGATCTGTAAATAATGTCATACTCCTAGCTGTTAACCTAGAACTCATTTTTCATTTTGGGGGGAATTTGGTACCATTTGGAAACTTCTACATGTCTCCTGATTTTGATCTGTGAAATGTTGGATGGTATGTCTTACCCATTTGTAATTCAAGGCATTTGAGTCAAAATAAAAAATGACCCACTGGACTCCCCAGGATTTCACTTTTGACCTCATCACATGACTAATTTTTAGCATCCTAGGATGCGCCCCATGCTGCCCATCACACAATGTAGCCTCACTTCCTCCTGAGCCCTGTTCTCTATTGGGGCAGCAGCATGGTAGGATGCTGCACCACCAACATGGGAGCCTCCCCATTTTTCATTTGGAACAATGGGGCCACCATGGGGACAAGCCATGCAGTAAGGCTTCCCATGGGTGATGAGGAAGATTTGCTGCTGGCTGACCAAGTGGGGCACGGGGTTTCTGGGATTGCCCGCTGCCCCTAGTAAGAAGGAGGAAGGGTGTCCTCAAAGCAGCCCAAAAGTAAAGTACAAACTGGAAAGCGGGTTGCTGTAGCACACAAATGTTCACATTTATTTAGCATTCAACTTTGTTGTAAAAATCATATATCTTTCCAAATGGGGATGTGGAATTCAGGTAGGAAGTATTTCAAATAATATATCTCAAACCCTCTATTCCGGAATCCAATTGCAATCCTGGTATATATATATATTCATTTTCAAGGTATAGGTGCTCCGGATAGAGAGGCTTGGAAGGTCGACGGACTATGTATTTAAAGGCCTTGCCGTTTCGCCAGAGGAACTGGCTTCATCGGGACCCCAAAGAATAACATATATTTTTCTATAATTCCACCGGTCCGATAATCAATTCATTCAAATCAACGAAAATATCTTTCTGAGTGGACGCAGCCACTACTTCACAATGGTAGTCAACAGACCGGTGGAATTATATAAAAATATATGTTATTCTTTGGGGTCCCGATGAAGCCAGTTCCTCTGGCGAAACGGCAAGGCCTTTAAATACATAGTCCGTCGACCTTCCAAGCCTCTCTATCCGGAGCACCTATACCTTGAAAATGAATATATATATATACCAGGATTGCAATTGGATTCGGAATAGAGGGTTTGAGATATATTATTTGAAATACTTCCTACCTGAATTCCACATCCCCATTTGGAAAGATATATGATTTTTACAACAAAGTTGAATGCTAAATAAATTTGAACATTTGTGTGCTACAGCAACCCGCTTTCCAGTTTGTACTTTACTTTTGGATTGCCCGCTGCCCCATCAATTTGTCAAGGGGGTTGGCGAATCAGCACAGGGGACCTCATCAAGGAGATGAATTCCCTATCCTCTTATTCCCAAGGAAATATCCATCCGTGACTGGAGGTGGGATTTCCAAATTATATGGTGCAACTATGGAATAGATTATAGCCTCTCTGTCTTTCATTTTAGAACATGATCAACTCTGAGGAAAACAGCCAAAACATCTTGCCTGCTGAAAGAGAATAATACAGGCCATGGCCTCTAGTTATCAATAATCGCAAGCAAAAATGGGAATGTACTTTAAGGTGAATTCTGGGTCCCATCAACCTGTTGACCTTCTATTCATTTTTCTTGGATCTGAGGCTCTGTGGTATTGCATCGTAAAAGGGATCTGGGCCAGCAGTTGGGTCAGGCCAAAGTAGTTTAAGAATCCCAGACTTTGCAGCCTGTAAATAGTGCTGAGAGATCGGTATGTGGGGCAGAGAGCGCTGGCTCTTCCCTATCTCGGTAATGAGGGGAGCCAAGGCCTAAGTCTTTCTGAAATCTGTGTCATACCTGGGACTGATCCAGGGAGTTTTCTTTTGCTTTATCTAGTCCCGCCAATGGCTAGATGCAAAAAAAAAACAGGGATGGGCTAACTTCATTACAGCACATTCCACTCACCAGTGTGGTTATCTGTTTGGGTTCTATTTAATTTCACAAGAGAACGCTATGGATTTGAGCATTAATCCACATCAAATGATCTTAACTGAGCACTTTTGCTTTGTCCTACCAGCATAGAACCAGTTGTATCACCTAGCCTTCTATTCATTGCAAATTGCCTAGTTAGCAGCAAATACTAGGTGAAATTGACCAGTGTTCCATGGTTTCCCTTCTGTCTGCAGGACAGGTATCTTTGGAGATTTTATAGGTAAGTAGTAAAGGTTTTCCCCTGACATTAAGTCCAGTAGTGTCTGACTCTGGGGGTGGGTGCTCATCTCCATTTCTAAACCGAAGAGCCGGCGCTGTCCATAGATACCTCCAAGGTCATGTGGCCAGCATCAACGCATGAAGCACCATTATCTTCCCGCTAGAACAGTACTTATTGATCTACTCACATTTGCATGCTTTCAAACTGCTAGGTTGGCAGAAGCTGGGGCTGACAGCGGAAGCTCACACCACTCCCTGGATTCAAACCTGTGACCTTTCGGTCAACAAGTTTAGCAGATCAGCGGTTTAACCCACTGCATCACCAGGGGCTCCCGGAGATTTTATAAACTGTGTAAGAGTATGGAATAGGCTTTTTGGACCACTTTTCCTCTCATGCTGCCATGAGGGCAATGCAATTTCTCTTCTCCACAACTAATAAGTTGCAGATCTCCACTCTCCATCTGCACCCTCTGCACACACACACACACACACACACACACACACACAAATAGACTCCATCACCTCGTACCACTAAATGTAAAAGCTGAGGCACATGGGAGAGTAAATTCAAAACAGATAGAGGACAGGACCTCATAGAGGATGTTTGAAACATCTCCCTTTGCTACCACTAAAACCATAGCTCCGTTTGACTTGAATGGTGACTGGAAGCTCTACAATGATGGGCAAGCAATGAATTGGCATGGTGCTGCTGGTCAAAACGTTTTAATAGTAATACACTTCATCTGCTAGATTCTATGCCATATCTTAACAATGGTACTTCTGGGAAGAACTACAAGTTCCCATAGTTGCATTAAAAAATATGAGAAAAGAGATTCAACAATGGGGCCGTGGCCTTGAGCTCAGCCATTGTGCAGCTATTGATTACGTGTTATTCTGAAAGGATTAGCTGCACTTCAAGCAGCTGAGACCAAAATTTGTTTTTAGATTAGTCTTGGATTCTGAGCAAAGACTGCAATCATAAACAGGTTTGCTAGAGAGTAAGCCCTCTTGAACACCCTGGGTATTACTTCTTGTTGGGTTTCATCCCTGGACAGCACAAGTCTCTTGTGTCATCAAGTTTCCAGACCTCACTAGGCTAGAGATGCATTAGGCTGATCCCATGTAAAAGGGCTTTGTCTTTACTCTTCCTCCTTGCCACTGTCTCCTCCCCTTTGATGATGTAGGAATGGAATTCTGTGAGGGAACTTCCTTTTGTAAACATATTTTTATTGCCCTGAGCTGGCCATGTGGCCATTCACCATTTCTTCAGTCTCTTCTGCTTTTTTTTCTTCTACCTATAAGGATGCACATTTTGCCTCTCTCTGGGCAAAATGTAGCTGCATGGACTTTTTATCCTATTACCTCTTTAGAAGATGAAATTTAGTAAGCTAGTTAGCTCCAAGATCTTTTCTATCAAGAATGTATTTCTTTTACTTCAATATTTTTTTGAACCGAAAGTTCTGACTCTGCAATCCTGTGCCATCCTAAGGAATAAAAGCTTATCCCAGCTCATCAGATGTTTGTTTCTGCTGGTTATGAAGTTTGCTTCTGATACTCTGCTATATGTATAGTGGAATCACCCCAACTGAGGGTTGTTTTTGAGCCTAACACCTCAGATTCCCCAACACGTCTAAACAAGCTTGCATACTTTTAATGTAAATCTTTGAGTGGTGGAGGGGAGATGGGAGACACATTTCTTTCTTCCTTTCTACCCACTTGGCTCATATGCTGTGCTAAGCAGGACCAAAACAGAAAGGGATACTTGTTAGGAGTCATCATCACAGAATATACATTTGAGAGATTCATGTGCCTTCTCAAGAAGGAGTCAGCCCAACTCATTTTATTTGCAAAAATGGGACGATTGTGGAGCACGGACTTTCATACAGTTCCTTCTGTTTGTTTTTTGTTTTTGTAGCCCTGTAATGAGATATTTTTAAAGGGAGAGATCCTGGAAGCCTGCAGTAGTTTTGTATATGAATATGGCAGAGTACATATGTGTCTGTATGTGCCTTCAGGTCTCTTGTCAACATATGATGAATTCCTGAATTTCATAGTGGTTTCTTAGGCAAGGAATACTCAGGCAATTCTGCCAATTCTTTCATCAGAAACATAGACTACAGCTGTGTTTCCCAACCAATGTGCCGCGGCACACTAGTGTGCCGTGAGAGATCATCAGGTGTGCTGTGGGAAATTACAGTGGAGAGAGAGAGAGAGAGAGAGAGAAAGAGAGAGTGAGAGAGAGAGAGCCTAGCAGGAAACTTTAGGCAACAGAAATTAGGCTTTCCTGGCTGAAGCAGCAATGCCAGCAAGCCTGGCTGCAGTCAGGGAGAGCCCTCGGCATCCAAAACTTCCCTCCCTCCTCTCTCTCTCCTTCCCTTCCTCTGCCCACCAAGGGCTACCTGGCCGGGCTGCAGTTCCTCCTGCTTCCTGGCACCTGGGCATTTTTCTGCCCTCCTCCCCTCCGGCAGCAAGGAGGAGGAGAGGGAGGAGGAGTCCGCTGGAGCTGCCCCCGTCCAACCCCGCTCCCGGAGGCTCGAGGTGTGGCTTTCTGCCCTCTAGCCCCTCCGCACCGGGGAAAGGGAGCAACCCCTCATCTGGCCTCTCCTGGCTGGGCTCCGGGTTCGCTGCAGAGCAGAGCAAAGGCCGGGATGCGCAGCTCCACAGCCGAGCTTGGTTCCTTCCTAATCTGGCCCAAGGCGACAGCAGGGAAGCTGAAGGGATGCTGGGGGGGAGGCACTCCTGGGGGGGCTGAACCCCTTTGGGAAGGAGAGCTGGGAGTGGCGACGGCTGTGAGCCTCCGCCGCAGTTTGTTCCGAGGCTCGGAGCCACCCCGTGTGCTCAATTCCTATTCTTCCTGCTCAGCCGAGCCTGCGTGCGCTTTGGCCACTCAGCGCAGCCCTCCCCCGCGGGACGGTGATGGGCCTCCTGTGTGTGGGCCTCCCGGGGAGGGGAGGGGGTTTGGCGGAAGCAGTGGCATCACGAGGGGGGGTGACAGTTAGTAAAATGACAGAGTGCCATTTTGCGTCATTTTGGTTGGTGGTGTGCCCCAGGATTTTGTAAATGTAAAAAATGTGCTGCGGCTCAAAAAAGGTTGAAAATCACTGGACTACAGCATCTAATGTTGATTGGCAGTGCTCGATACAGGAGCTAAGCAGGGCTGACCCTGTTTACTTTCCAAGATCAGACGGGATCTGGTGACATTAGGTATTTAAGGCCCAGGTACAGAGTACCCAATTTCTTCTCCCCAAATCAAAAGAAAAAAGTGAACTTTCATTCCTTGCCTATAATTTTATCATATTTCCAGGTCTGATTAGTCTGCAGACAATCCTTTGGGTAAAACATTGTTCCCCAGAATATTTCAAGTTGTGTGTACCAGTCTAAGATTTCTTTCTGAGTAGACATCATGTTGCTAAGGGTCTGTGTCCACTACCAGGATAGGATGGCAGAAGCTCCGCTTTTCCTTACCTGAGCAGCACCAGTTGCCATTTTCCACTGCTGGTTGATTCTTTCTGGAAAGGCTAATTGATTCTTAATATTAAAAGGAATACTTTTTTATTTAGTATTCCAGAAGAAAATCCAGCCATTACATACATCAGTCTCAGCTTAAGTCTAGCAGAATTGACCAGATCTATTCAATTTTACATACCTTGGCCTAAAACATGTGCTTCCCAGCACTGTACAGTTTATTGGAAGAACGTGTTAATGGAGCTTGTGTTTTCTAATAATTGAAAAAGGAGCTAACACCTTTTGTTTGTTCACTTGTTTATTCCCTTCTTCTGGCACAGGATCAAAAGTGGCTTGGAAGCAATTAAAAACAGAATGCAGTTAAAAAAATTATTGGTATAAAAGCATTTAAAAAACAATTCAGTTAAAAACACAAAGTTAAAATGACATAAAACACAATCACCAGTACAATAAAATGTTATAAAAACAATAAAAGCCACAGCCTTGTAAAGAGCCTTTTCTGTCATATGAATTATGAGCCACATGGATTCTTTTAGTGTGCAGTTCAATATAAAATGTGCTATGGGGAGAGGAGAGCCATGCTATTTGAAAACTGATAATGTGCAGTTGGAAAAATGGAAGGAAATGAGAGCACATGAACTGTTTATGAAGTGTTTAAAGGGCTCTTGGGCAGTCTTGGCAAAAACAACACTTCTATTCTGGACAAAAGCTGGTTTTGACAGTACAAATGAGGATGAGATAGCAGGAACAGCTCTTGCGCTGTTGTGTCACTTAGCTGGGATTTACATTGGTCCAGCAGTTGCTACATTGGATTTTTAGTTCATATATTAAGGAAAGTTCATAAATATATAGCTGTTATATACAAGCTGAGTCTTCCATATCAAAAATGCTTGGAACAAGAAGTTTTTCGTATTTGAGGGTTTTAAAAAAAAAAAATTGGAATACTTGGATTTACATATACATAAGTAGATGAGAGGTTTGGAGCCAGCGGGGGAATAGTTTTATGGGTGTTTGCTGTTGCTAACTTATGGTGTTATTGTTTATCTACTATTGTATTGTTTATTTCATGTGCAGCACTTTTGTGAGCCACCCCGAGTCCCTTCAGGAAGATGGTGGCAGGCTATGTTGTTGTTGTTTATTTGTTCAGTCACTTCCAACTCTTCATGACCTCATGAACCAGCCCACGCCAGAGCTCCCTGCTGGCCGTGGCCAACCCCAGCTCCTTCAAGGTCAAGCCAGCCACTTTAAGGATACCATCCATCCATCTTGCCCATGGTCGGCTCCACTTCCTTTTCCCTTCCATTTTCCCCAGCATCATTATCTTCTCCTAGCTTTCCTGTCTTCTCATTATGTGAAAAAAGTACTTCATCTTTGCTTCTAATATCCTTCCCTTCAGTGAGAAGTCAGGCAATATTTCCTGGAGTGTGGACTGGTTGGATCTTCTTGTGGTCCAATGCACTCAGAATTTTCCTCCAGGACCACAGTTCAAAAGCATCTATCTTCCTTCGCTCAGCCTTCCTTATGGTCCAGCTCTCGCATCCATAGGTTACTACAGGGAATACAATTGCTTTATCCATGCGGATTTTTGTTGCAATTGTGATGTCTCTACTCTTCACTATTTCATCGAGATTGGTCGAGATTTCCTGGCTGCAGTCTGCATCTGCAGTAATCTTTGCACTTAGAAATACAAAGTCTGTCACTGCCTCCACGTTTATACGTATACTACCTTGGGGACCTGGCGGTGCCCGGATTATTTGAGAAAGGCATTGTGTGCTAAGGTTGGTCTTTGGTACTTCAAGTTCCATCATCCACAGTCCACCCTCCTCCAAACTGCAGTAGAAGATAGAGTGGGTCATGGGGGCTCTGTGTGTCACGTTTGGTCTTGATCATTCATTGGATGAGGGTTGCAGTGGTCTTGGAAGGTGAGTAAAGGTACTTCAAGTCCCATCATATGTGGTCCATCCTCCTTCAAACAGCACCAAGGTGTGGAGTGGGTCAAGGGGGTTCTGTGTGCCAAGTTTGGTCTGTTTTGGTCATTGGATGATGGTCGCGTTGTTTTCAGGAAGTGAGTGAAGGTACTGCAAGTTCCATCATCCATGGTCCATCCTCCTTCAAACTGCAGCAGGATGTAGAGTGGATGATGGGGGCTCTGTGTGCCAAATTTGGGCCTGGTCTGTGATTTGTAGGGGCTGCAATGTTCTGTGGGAAGTGAATCGGGTGAAGGTACTGGAAATCCCATCATATGTGGGCCATCCTGCCATAAACCGCACCAGGTTGTAAAGTGGGTCATTGGGCCTCTGTGTGCCAAGTTTGGTCCTGATTTGTCATTGGTGTGGGCCACAGTGCTCTAAGGAAGTGAATTAAAGTACTGTAAGTCCCATCATCCATGGTCCATCCTCCCTCAAACTGCACCAGGATGTAGAGTGCATCTTGGGGAATCTGTGTGCAAAGTTTGGTCTTGTTCTGTCATTGTTGGGGGCCTAGTCAGGAAAATCAAGTTGAGGAAGCCTTGCTGTCAATTTTGGGCCTGGTCTGTGATTTATAGGGGCTACAGTGTTGTTTGAGAAGTGAATCAGGTGAAGGTACTGCAAATCCTATCATTCGTGGCCCATCCTGCCCTAAACCACACAAGGTTGTGAAGTGGGTCATTGGGCCCCTGTGTGCCAAGTTTGGCCTGATCCGTCATTGCTGTGGGCCACAGTGACTGCCTGCCTGAGGCCTTTCCTTTTCCCTCTGCGTCACCTTAGAATGTTGTAATGTAGATGGCCAATCAAAGTTCTTTATGCAAATGCTCCCTCAGTGGCAACCAATCCCCTCTGTCTGGTGCCTTAGAATGTTGGAGTTCTGAGGCTGGCCAATAAGAGTCCTTTATGCAAATAATCCCACAGTGGCAACCAATCGAAACGCTGCCACATATTCCTACGCACCTCCGCCCGCAAACACTGACTTTTATTATATACATAGAAGATAGGTTTATGAGAGTATAAGTAAAGTTGTTTATTATTATTATTATTTTAATGACAGGAAAACACAGTATGTCACAGCAAACGAGATATATATGCTGGATTTCATATCACAAAATCACAAGTTAAACACATTATTATTATTATTATTACAACTGCACATCTACTGCCTCCTGAGTCCCGTCCCCCCCCCAAGGTCTCGGATTCCCACTGCCAGAAACACAATGAGAGAAAGACAAGAGGGGGGATGAGGGGAGGATTCTGCTTCTACAGGGACCTAGATGCTTCTGTGGCTGTCTGCACACTTTCTTCCCTTTTAGCAAAGTGTCTGGGACGAGAAACCTACCCTCGTAATTCTTTTTCATTCTTGTTGGCTTGTACAGTTGGTGGTTAATGGGGTTGCTGTTTACAGGGCACTCACCCTGCTGTGTGTTGCCATTGTTTGGATGGAAAGCAAGCTCAGAAGCATCTGGAGCAGGGGTGCTCATTATGGTGATCGGGAGCACCTAGGTGATCTTCAGCCCTCTTTCAGGTGATCCTTGGGCCTCCCCAGCCGGATGGCGCGCTCCTGCTATGCGTGCGCATGTGTGCTCCCGCCGCCTTCGCGGGGCTTCTTTTGCCAAAATGAGGCTTTCATGGGCGGGCGCTGGGGCTCGTCTTGCCACACACGGTGTGGTGACATGACCGCCCATTGGTTGCTGCTGGGGGGGGGGGGAGCAAGGCGAAGGCACACGCACGGATAGGATGCGAGGCTGTGGGAGGGATGGAGGGAATGTGTGTGTGTGTGAGAGAGAGAAAGAGAGCCAAGGAGAGAAGAAAGAAATCCGGAGAACTTTTTCGGATCCTTTTGGCAGGCAGGCGGGCGGGCGCTGGAAGGAGAGAGGGAGAGGGAGAGAGAAAGAGGCGAAGGAGGCCGGGCAAAGTGGGGCAAAGCCAAGCAAGACCCACCGCAAAGCCTGCTGCTGCCCTCGGGACTCCCATTCCAAGCTGAGACCTGGGCGAGCGAGCTGTGTGGGGCTGCTTTCTTTCCTTGGTTGGGGGCGAGGAGGGAGGGCAGCAGCAGTGTTCCTGGGGCTGAACCCGAGGAGGAGGGGGCTGCGGGGGTGGAGACTCCACTTGCTGCTGCTGCTTGTGCCCTCACCGCCTTTCTCCGCCTCGCCCTCTGTGGGCAGGCAAGAAAGAAGCCCCGTGCGGACGGAAAGCTGCAGTAGGAGCATGCGCATGCGCGCGCACGCTCACATGCACAATAGGTGATCTTTTCAACTTGATTGTTCATATAGTAGCTCGCATGATGAAAAAGTGTGGGCACCCCTGATCTGGAGCATCTCCTTTTTACAGAGAGCTTATGCAAGTGGACTTCCCCCTTATTCTCTTTCCTCCACCAGGACTTTGACTTTGAGGAAAAACTCAGCAGGCACTGGATGTATCACTAGCCCCCTTTCCCCAGAGGCAGACATGGATAACTGGTGGCAAAAAAGTTTCAGACTTTGGATTATTTTGGATTTCTGGATAAGCAGTTTCAACCTGTATGGGAAATGATAGACCACTGGGTGCATGCCTTTCCTAAGAAAATCCTGTGCACGTGATCTTATCCAAAAAAAACCTAAAGAAGCCATTTATCGTTCTCTTTTCTTTATACCTTTGATTGTACTATTATAATCTGTAATAAATTAAGAAAACCCAATGAACTCTATTGGATCACCTATAAATTGACTGGCAACTTGAAGGAATAAACACACAAAATAGATAAGAGCTACTGATTCCTTGGTAGAATTTTTTGATTTAAATAAGGATGAAAACATGTTTTATGTTTGCTTCCCCATCCCCTTTTAAATGATGGTTTGTACATCTGAAATATCTGCTGAGGAAGAACTCAAAGATAATGAATCTTGCCCTATTGCCTTCAGCAGTGGCCAGAAGTCAGGAAAAGCCTTCCTTCATATGCAGTATTTTTCTATAATAACCGTAAAATTAGGAAAATAATGCAAGGAAATCAATCATCAAAACTTTTTTCTCATAAGAGACTAAAGTGTACGGATTAAGGGGCCACTAATCCCTGATTCACTTGCCATCCTGAACAGGAAGCAACAAACCAGGAAGAGCTTGTGAGTGGTTAACTGAAGGCGCAGAAGCCCTCAAATCCCTCAGCCATGCGTTTGCCTGTCAACAGCAGGACTGCCGTGATGTTTTATTGCACAAAAAATTGTTCATAAATCAAGTCTGGAAAAAACATGGGTGGACAAAGAGCATCACAGTTATGCAATTATACAGCAGCAGTGCCATCTGGATCGTCTGTGAGAAGTGAATAATCAAAGAACAACAAGAAGTAATAAAAACAAGGGATAGTCCAGAAGCAGCTATTGTATTTGCCCTGTCCTCATTCTTACCCTTGCGTGCGCTCTCTCTCTCTCTCTCTTCACTTTTTTCGGTTTTGACCCAGATGGGACCACCAAGAGAGGGAGAAATGGGAAATTCCAGGAGGGAGCGATTCTGTAATTTCCAGAATCCATTCTGCTTGGAAGAGCACAAATTCTAAATTACGCTTTCCCTCGTACTCCTGTATTCTCAGGCAGTCTCAAGTATCTTGTGTCATACCAGAAGAGCTGCATAATGCTCTTAGTAATCCTTCCAAGAATGTATGTGCATTGCTTTGAAGACTTCTCTGCTCTTCTCATCTTCCTTTGGCTCTCCTTCCTGGTGTGAGGTCATAATGCCATACTAGTGACAAAATCACTCCCTGCTAGTATGATGCGCTTGACTGTGATGTCACTGAGATCGATGGCAAGTCAATGTAGGGCAGTAAACAAAAGAGCGGATTTGACTGTTGGTTCCCAGGAGAAAGATTAACTAGGGCTGAGAGAGGCTGGGAATGTGTCCGGCGTCCATAAGGGACGCTAAATATAGATAGCTTCGCGAAGGAGTTATTCGCGGCTCTTTAATGAGGGCGTTGGAGCTGCAACTTGGGACTTTGCTTGGATACTCCTCCAAGCTGCACCTGGGCCATGTAAATCAATCTTATTCCCAGGTTCAAGTTGCCTCTGGTGCCTGCTGCACCAAGAAAAGAGAGCATTTCTCTCTGGATGGTGCTTCATTGATGGGGCTGCCTCATTATCGGCCTGGCGTAATGATAACTTTTGTACTGAGTAGGTTTCCTGTTTTAGCAGCTAGAAATCCATGCAGTGAAAATAGGCACTTCTGGTTTGTTTGTTTTGAAATACAGCACACAAACCCACCTACCCCCCCTTTTTTTGGTGGGATTTAAGAATGCAGGACCCTCTCACATGGAAACATTTTAAAAATGTTTAACCCGAGACAATACTTTTCTGGGAATTACTAGGTCCCCCAGGGTAACTCTATGGTCAGCTACTGAATCTAGTACTTCGGTTGATAAAGAGTTTATCATACAAAGCAGGCAATTCACAATTACAGCAAGACAACAGTATCGCTGGCTGAGACTTATCACATAATGTTTCTATCCTAACATTCTCCCAGTGGGGAGACAGCCTGGAAAGTGTTTCTATTCCAAACACAAGTAATCTGTTAATGACCTCCTTTTGAAAATAAATCCCTTCCAATAGTCTCCCTCCCTCCTTCTCTCCCTCTCTCCCTCTCTCTCTCTCTCTCTCTGAAAGAACAGAAAAAGCTCACTCCACATTTACAGATTCTATTTTTTTCTTCTTAAATTTGAACATGTCCTTAAATTATCAATGTATGTCAGTGCTGATTTCCTGCACTGTTATTTGACATCCCAACATTTTTCAGCAGTTTCTTATTTCTTATTTATTTATTTACATCATTTATATTCCGCCCTTCTCATCCCGCAGGGGACTCAGGGCGGATCACAATGCACATATACAGGCAAACATTCAATACCATAGACACACAACATATATAGACAGATAATGAGCTACACAATTGGTCGAGAGCTCACCCTGACCCGGGCAGGCCTTGAACTCATGACCTTCTGGTCAGTAGAGATCTTATGTAGCTGACTCCCAGCCAGCTGCGCCACATTCCCAGTGCAATATGTGTCCAGTGTCCACCTTTGACCACATGTAGCAGCTAATATATATTCACCAGTAGTGTTTGGAAATATTGTTAGCATTAAAATGGGAAGAAAATTCGGAAAGTGCCTTTGACCGCAAGAAGATCCAACCAGTCCATAATTCAGGATATAAAGCCTGATTGCTCACTGTAGGGAAGGATATTAGAGGTAAAGATGAAGTACTTTGGCCACATAATGGGAAGACAGGAAAGCTTGGAGAAGATAATGATGCTGGGGGGAAATGGAAGGAAAAAGGAAGAGGGACTGACCAAGGGCAAGGTGGATGGATTGTATTCTTGAAGCGACTGGCTTGACCTTGAAGAAGCTGAGGGTGGCCACGGCCAACAGGGAGCTCTGGCATGGGCTGGTCCAGGAGGTCACGAAGAGTCAGAAGTAACTGAATGAATAAATAACCAAAAAGCATTAAAATTTCATAATCTCCAACTTTTTCAATAGCAGGGGCAGCCTTGATTAATCTTCTGTCAGTTCATTTTTTCAGCTGTTCTTACAAAACCTGTTTCTTTTGCCTCCTCACTTTCCCCAGCTTACTTCAATCACTGCAAAAGTAGTTTATATTCAACTCTTTGGAAAGGAGAGGAAAAGAGACAAGGAAGTAGAGGAGCGGGGTGGAGCAGGAAATAATTCATTTGATAGTGCATTTTGTATTACCAAGGATGCAAACCCAGTGTTAGCATCGTTTGGCTAACTTTGGGTGTTATATATTTCTGACCCGGACAATACTTCACACAGTAAACTAAACATCTCTTGGAGCAATCTCAGAAAATGCTATAGATTTTATTCTTAACTCAAAGTTCCCAAATATACACAAAGCCTTTAGAGTTTGGTCAAAATCTGAAAGTTTGTACATTTTAGTGCATTTTTATTTTGTTGATGTTTTCTAAGTCTGGATTGTAGGTCATAGATCATTTGTGATGTGACCTGAAGGTAGTATTTTATCTGGTTATGTGCATCTGAAAGAGAAAGATCAAGTTTAATATATATATATATATATAGAGAGAGAGAGAGAGAGAGAAAGTGTGTGTGAGAGAGAAAGTGTGAGTGAGAGAGAAAGTGAGTGAGAGAGAGAGAGAGAGAGAGAGAGAGAGAGAGAGAGAGGGGGGAGAGGGAGGCAACATGGAAGTTTTCAAAATAACCAAATCCTTTGGCTGCAGGTTCATGGGAAAATATAGAATCCTTGGGATTTTTGACATGTAGGCTACTCACTGCAAGTGCCTGGATGAGAGCTATTTGGGTTGCCCCACCCTTTTGGTCAGAGCAGATAAAAGGGAGGAGACCAAGAGAAGAGGAAATTTGGGGGGGGGGGGGCACGACGTTTGCTAGGCAGTTACAGGACAGGAAAGAGTAATATATTTCTCTATCTCAGTGGTTCTTAATCTGTGAGTCCACAGGTGTTTTGGCCTACAACTCCCAGAAATTCCAGCCAGTTTACCAGCTGTTAGGATTTCTTGGAGTCGAAGGTCAAAACATCTGGGGACTCACAGATTGAGAACTGTGCTCTATCTGAAAGACTAACTGAAGATCAGGAGTCAAACTTAGATTCTCAAAAAAAAATCCTCAGGGAAAAACAAGGAGATTAACAGAAGTGGGAAATTTACGGCCCTTGATGTTGTTGGACTCCACAGTTAAGACTCGTGTGCCAGCTGCGGCCATACCTTGGGAAGTCTGATCTGGCTACAGTCGTCCACGCTCTGGTCACATCCTGAATGGATTACTGCAATGCACTCTACGTGGGGCTGCCTTTGAAGACAGTTCGGAAATTGCAACTAGTCCAACGGGTGGCAGCCAGATTACTAACTGGAGCTACATACAGGGAGCATACCACCCCCCTGTTGTGTCAGCTCCACTGGCTGCCAATCCACTTCCAAGCTCAATTCAAAGTGCTGGTTTTGACCTTTGAAGCTCTATAGTGGGTTCTGGCCCAGCTTTGGCCTTCAACTCCCAGAAACCCTAACAGCTGGTGAGCTGGCTGGGAATTCTGTCTATACGGTTCTGGCCCAGCTTACTTGTCCGAACACATCTTCCTCTACGTCCCACCTTGTAATTTAAGATCATCCGGGGAGGCCCTGTTCTCACTCCCGCCAACTTCTCAAACACGGTTGGTGGGGACGAGAGATAGGGCCTTCTCGGTGGTAGCTCCCCGTCTGTGGAATGCGCTTCCAAGTGACATACGATCAACCCCATCCCTCCTACCATTCAGGAAAAGAGTAAAATCGTGGCTCTGGGACCAGGCTTTTGCACATTAGCACAATGCAGCACTTTGGATTGGAATTGTAATGGCAAATTGATGGATATGACTCAATGCTCATGTTGTGGATGGAACACTGTTTTTACCTTAATGTGTATTACGTGTTAATGCTAACTGTATTTTAATGCTGAATGTTTATGGTTTTATATTGTATTTATATTGTGTGGCATCGAATTGCTGCATTTTGTCAAGCCGCTCTGAGTCCCCCCTCGGGGGTTGAGAAGAGCGGGGTAGAAATGATGTAAATAAATAAATAATCCAATATGGACTGAACCACATGATACCCTTAGACTAGAGGGTGTTACACCAAAATAGCTGTGTCTAAAATGTTTATTCGGTATTTCAGTAGAATGTATTATTTTTTAATTAAGAAACCCCTGTAGTATACCTACATGTGACATAAGATACTGTGAAAATGTGTAGAAATTCTCCTTTTCTACTGATATGTCTTTGGTGGCAGAAATGTGTGGATCTCAATAACAATTGGAGTTTGGATTGAAACAGGTGAGTGTGATGTTAAAGGGGTCAAACTGGGGTCGAATACTGCACACTGGAGCTGGGATATATCCCTTCTATGGATTCAGCTCTGATCTAATGAGCCACAACTTGACTCCGGCTTGCATGAATCATGTATAGAAGCACAAATTAAGAGTGATCCAAATGGATCATGTCCTACAGGAAGGGATGATTAAAATTTGAGGAAGCAGTATCACATGTTTGCATGAAAAAGTAGTGGATGAAGAATTAAAATTGCAGCTGAAATAAAAGTCATCTGTTCACAAGTGGTGTAAAGGAGGAGGAAGGGATTCGATTCTAAAACTGTGACAGGGTCGACTATCCTGACCACTGCCACCAATTTGTAAAGGCTCTAACTACAGCCAATAATGTAAAAATCTTCAATTATGTGTAGGCTCAAACTTTGTGAGGATCTGAATTCGAATCTGTATTTTAAGTGTGGAGAGAATGTGCGGATTCGAACTCAGGGCTGTTTCAGGGCAGAATGTCCTACCAATGCCACTACAGTATGTAAGGACTCTTTTACTTTTCACTTGCTGCCACCATATAATTTACTGTTCTTGGCTACCCACTAGAATAGAGATGTTTTCAAGGCTTGTGGGAGAAAGAACCACTAGAAGAGATGTTTTAATCAAAGAACTATTAAGTTTATTCAAACAAAGGTTTAAGCGTAGAGGTTTCAGAGTTCAAGAGCTTGGGTGGTTACAATATCTACTCAGAGGCACTTTCCTTAAGGTTACAATATACCAGGGCTGTCCAACTTCTACCGGACCAGGGGCCGGAATTCTGGACACTGATCACCTGGGGGGGGGGGCTAAGGGTCTGCCTCCACCCCTGGCTCCGCCCCTGGCTCGGCTCCGCCCCCGCTCCTCCCCCCGCTCCGCCCCCTGCTCCGCCCCCTCCACCAGCTCCAAATAAGGTGCCTCCACCACAGTCCTGGGCAGAGAGTTCCATTGCTTTTTATTGCTTCCCGCCTTTTAATTATATTTAATTATATCTTTAACATCAATTACAATACAATTATACAGTAATAATAATAAAATAAAAGAATAAAAGAGAGGAAGGAAGGAAGATGGATGGGTGGAGGAAGGGAATACATAAGAGAGGGAAATAAATATAAATACATAACAGAAACACACAAAGAGAGATGGATGGAGGTGGAAACTAGGCAAATGGGGTTTATATATCTGTGGAACATCCAGGGTAGGAGTAAGAACTCTTGTCTGCTTGAAGCAAGCGTGAATGCTGCAATTGGCCACCCTGATTAGCATTTAATGACCTTGTAGCTTCAAAACCTGCCTGGGGGATCCTTTCTTGGGAGGTGTTAGCTGACCCTGATTGCCCCCGGGCAGAAATCAGTCAGGCTTTGAAGCTACAAGACCATCCACTGCTATCAAAGTGACATTCTCACTTTCCTCAAGTAGACAAGAGTTCTTTCTCCCACACTGGATGTTCCACAGATACATAAACCTCGCTTGCCTAGGTTCCAGCAGACCTCACAACTTCTGAGGATGCCTACCATAGATGTGGGCGAAACATCAGGAGAAAATGCTGGGCTGTTGTAAGTTTTTTGGGCTGTATGGCCATGTTCCAGAAGCATTCTCTCCTGATGTTTCGCCTGCATCTATGGCAGGCATCCTAACAACCTTAGAATTATAGAGTTGGGGGAGAGAGACCACAAGGGCCATCCATCTAGTCTGATGATGATAATCAAGGAGCCCTCAGTGGTGCAGTGGGTTAAACCGCTGAGCTGCTGAACTTGCTGACCAAAAGGTTCGAATCTGGGGAGAGTTCCCACTGTTAGCCCCAGCTTCTGCCAACCTAGCAGTTCAAAAACATGCAAATGTGGGTAGATCAATAGGTACTACTTCTGCGAGAAAGTAATGGCACTCCTCCTCCCTGCCCCACCCTGCCCCTCCCCGCCGTGAAAAAAATATATTAAAAATAATAATAATAAAATTTTAAAAATAAAAAAAAATTTTTTATTTTAAACAGCCGATTTCTTTTTTTAAAGGGTAGGGGGCTGTAGGGAAGGGGCTGGGGGCCATATGCGGCCTGAGGGCCGCCAGTTGGACAGCCCTGCAATAGTCTATCTATGGAGATACAGTCTGCTACTATCACTGCTCTCCTAGAACCAATAACTCAGCAGTTTTCTACACTCTGCTGGTCTTTAAATCAAGCTGCTCCTTAGCAATTAAACACAGCTGCACCACTACTCTCTCCCAGAGTAGAGTCAGGCTTCACTACTACTCTCCCTCAGAGTAGAACCAGAGTCTTTTTAACACTCTCTGATAAGTGGTTAAAAACAGACTCACTAACTCTCCACACACACCCTTCTGCCTTCACAGTTAACCACCAAGATTCCAGAGCCACTTACAGGCCCCGCCTCCTGTTTCCACGGTAACGGAAACTCCCTGGAGGTTCTGTCAGCTAATATTCCTGTTAACCCTTTAAGGTTAGCTAAGTTTTACCCTTACAATATACACACACATATATACAAACATCAAACACATTTAAAGCCTGTAACAAATAAATATGATTTCACCACAAGTGGCTCATACAAAAATGCAAGAAGGTTTGAGGTTGAACATATATCTGTCTTGTTAACAATGTCTGGTAACTGATTTTTAAAAATGGATTGGATACAAATGCATTTCAGATTGTATTGCCTGTCATTGATGCATACAGCGGAGAGGAAGCTGAGAAAATCACTTGTTATGGCCTGTGTGAGATAAAGCGTTCCTTATCAGGAAAGAGGACAGCCAGTGCATGCCAATAGGACACCCAACACACTATATCCCTGGCATCCCTATTAAAAACTCTTGTCTAGCTAGCCAGGTGGAAGCTTTGCTGAAGAACCTGGATAGCTGGCAGCAGTCAGAATAATCATTAGTTTGCAAGATGGATGAACCTGAGCTCTTCCTTAACATGAGGCAGCTGCTCATCCTTCCTTTGAATAGGTATAGCATAATAGAGTGGCTCTGGGATGTCAGCAAGCTATATGCAGATGTCCTTCCTTGCAATCCCAGATCGTGGACTATGATCCTGCAGAGGTGAGGGCAATACAATCTCCATGTGTTCAAAGAAGCATTTGGAAAAGCAGCTTTTCTATTGACAGGGAGATCCTGGTGACTACCGTCTAAAAGTTAGCTCTTTTGAGTTCTGATTCCAATCATTGTAACTGATTGAGTTCTGATTCCAATCATTGGACAAGAAAATGCAATTCAATTCAGTTATACAGTCATCCTGTAGCGGTAACTGGAGTCCCAGAACTCCGAAGGCAATACCTTTTGTGCTAAGCTGCCGTTGCTAGCGAGCGCAAGGACGGATGACGCGACAATTTTACTGCGATTCAGGAAACCAGCTTTATTTGCATGACATCAGCTGATGGGCCTGCCCCCCTGTGCGGAACAATGCCGCTGGAAGACAGAACCCCGATCTTTCCTAGTAAACAGATTTTATACAAACAATGGCGACAATATTTCAGTCCCTCCCTTCTTCATGCATTGTTACTGGCTAGCATTCATGAACCCATATTACTCTACCCAATTAAACAAAGCATTTCTTAGCATCTCTATCCTATTTGCTGACAAACGTTGCGCAGTGTAAATTTCCATCTTTCTTCTATGTTATCTGCCCTCCGTGCAGACTGTACTTGAATCGATACATTTGCTACCGAGTTCCCACTGGAAGCCTGCCAAGTGGAAACCTCATTTGCCATGCGCATCTCCTAACTCAATTGCTAACTTTGTAAACAAACGCACATGGTGAATGCTAAGCCAATCAAGACTGTTTCTTGTCTAGAGGCACATGATGTTCTCTGGGCTAATCACAGCCTGTGCTTGTGTGGACCAATCAGAGTGGATTATTTTCGTCACTGTTGCTGGCGAACTATCTCTTTACTCTGCTACTCCGTTTCTATTCTAAAGCAGCACCTTTCCCTGACGTTTCTTCTGTTAAAGCATCAATTTCCCCTTTAATCCGACCCAATAGAAGGACAAACCCATTTAATTCAAGACAGGAGAGAAAGCTATTTTTAAAAAGCAAACTGCTGCAGCCTCTCCTAGATTGCTGCCTTGACCACCCTCCAAAGTTACCGGGCCACATGTCTTCTGGCTTCTATATGTGAAGTGTTGGGAGTATACCTTATAACTGCCTGGACCATTAGTTTTAAAGCAGGGGTCCCCATTGAAGACCTGTGGGCCAGATGCCTCCCTCCAAGGTCATTTATTTGGCCCCTGCCCTAAATTTAGTGGGACTGTGGCACAGCTGGATGGGAGTCAGCTGCATTAAGATCACTACTGACCAAAAGATCATGAGTTCAAAGCCAGCCCGGGTTGGAGTGAGCTCCCGACCAAAATTGTGTAGCTTGTTGTCGACCTTTGCAGCCCGAAAGACAGTTGCATGGGTCAAGTAGGAAATTTAGGTACCAGTTTGTGGGGAGGCTAATTTAACTGATTTACAAGGCCATAAATATCTCCAGGAAGTATGCAAAGAATGAGGAAGCGACAGCTCCTCTGGTGTCCAGAAGCTGGAATGTTAAATAGCCTCTGAGTGTCTGTCTATATATGTTGTGTGTCTATGGCATTGAATGTTTGCCATGTGTATGTACATTGTAATCCGCCCTGAGTCCCCTGGGGGGTGAGAGGGGTGGAATATAAATACAATAAATAAATAAATAAGTTTCCCTGAGTCTTAAATGGCTTGGAGGCACACAACAACAGTTATAATTGACTTAGGACCCTTCCAGACAGGCCCTATATCCCATGATTTGATCCCAGGTTTTCTGCTTTAAACTGGATTACCTGAGTCTGCACTGCCAGATAATCTAGGGTAAACAGAAAACCTGGGATCAGATCCTGGGACGCAGACAAAAGGGCCTTCCACACAGCCCTATAGCCCAGAATATCAAGGCAGAAAATCCCACATTATCTGAGTGTGGACTCAGATAACCCAGTTCAAAGCAGATAATGCAGGATTTTCTGCCTTTTATATTCTGGGCTATAGGACTGTGTGGAAGGGCCCAAAAGCAGGCCCAACACTTCCCATTGAAATACTGGCAAGTTTATATTGGTTAAAATGGGTCTTTATTTTAAATATTGTATTGGCCTTTCAAAAGAAGTTCGCACCAAAAATAAGATATGTGGTGTTTCTTTCAAACTACAATCCAGCCCTTCAATAATCTGAGGGTCAGTGAGACCCTCTGTTTAAAAAGTTTGAGGACCTCTGATTTAAAGCATGTAGAAATTCTCCCACTTCTGGACACTAGAGGGCACTAAAATATTGTGCACATTTGAGAATGTCTTCCAATATGAGATAGAAACAAACAACACTCATTCTGCACCATCAGCTGCCAGAGCACAGGAAGAGAAGATGAATATATTAGCATCCTTAGTTTTTTTCAAGTAAAGGAGAGGCATGAGTTTACAAATCTGCTTGTGATAATGTGAGGGCCACCAGCTACTGTAGCTTTACAAGGAGATTGGGCATGCTGACGGAGTATAAAGCTGTCAATGGCTCCTGGTTGCAATGGGTATCACCTGCATTAACCTCTGAATATTAGCCTCTGAAGAGCAGAGAGGGTGCTCTTATCCTTATGTCTTGCTTTTGAGCTTCCCAGAGATATCCTGTTGCCATGTGCAAGAAAACAGGGTGCTGGTCTTTGGGTTGATCTGGCAGGGCTTTTCATATGTCACTATGGTTCTACTTTTCATTCAAAGGTCCTATTTTCCATTGGCAATGCTGGCTAGTGACTAGGGCTAATGGGAGTTGTAGTCCATAAGATTATTGAGGCCCCCGGGTGGCAAGCTCTGTTTTGTGTTCATGGGCTGCAATTATATGTAATACATTCTTACAGACCTCATTATGGAGTTAAGTACCACCCAAAATATTCAGCTGCCTTCAGCTATTTAGTCCAGTTGCCTCCAGCTATATAGTCCGGCATGCTTATTTTAGGCATGTGGATGGGATCCTAGTGCTTCCAGTGATAGCACCCACCATACCCAGTTGAAGAAAAAAAGACTTGAAGATCTACACTTATGCTAAGTTATTATTTGAAACATAACAAGTTGAGTCCACAGCAGACAAGATCACTCTGTTGGCTGTTGTATTGGATCACACGTCGGACACTTTCCAAGTGTCTAGGACTGTGTGATGTATCGTTGAATAATGCGTGCAGATCCCAATAAGGTGGCAGCTGGCAGGTGGTAATTTTGTCCATGTCGATTGTGTTTAAGTGCGGGCCAAGGTCTTTAGGCAGTGCTCCCAATGTGCACTGGAACCACCTTGACTAACTTGTGCCAGAGTCTTTGCAGTTCAGCAGTTTGCGTATTGGACGCTCAGTAGCGACACATAACCTTCGGCGCATAGCGAGAATCTTCAATAACTGCCCATTTTGTGGATTATAATTTCATTAGTTTTGTGGATTGCAAGTACATTGATTCTCATCACTTTTGTGGATTACAAATATTATAAAGTCATTGACTTCAAGCAGCAACACTGAATTCTCAGCAACCTTTCGTTTGGATTGCACCAACGTTTACTTCATGGATGACCCACATACGCTAATCTTACTTTCACGCCGCATTGCGGTCTTATGAATGGTCTTTGCATATGATACTAAGATATAGTATTGGACTGTTTATGTTATTATTTCAATTTTGAATACATTTGAATTTATATCATCTTTGAGCCTGGTTCTTTTTGCTTAGTTGTGGACACTTCCCAAGTGTCTAGGACTGTGTGATGTATCGGCAAATAATGCGTGCAGATTCCAGTAAGGTGGCCTTTTGCAGCTGGCAGGTGGTAATTTTGTCAGCACCAATTGTGTTTAAGTGCAGGCCAAGGTCTTTAGACATTACACCCAGTGTGCCGATCACCACTGGGACCACCCTTACTGGCTTGTGCCAGAGTCTTTGCAGTTCAGTCTTTAAATCCTCATATCGTGTCAGCTTTTCCAGTTGTCAATCCTGCTGTCACCTGGGATTGCCACTTTGAGGATCCATACTTTGTTTTTAAACACGATCGTGAGGTCAGGAGTATTGTGCTCCAAAACTCGGTCATTCTCAATTCAGAAGTCCCAGAGTAGTTTGACATGATCATTTTCTGTAACGTTTTCAGGCTTGTGATCCCACTACTACTACTACTACTACTACTACTACTACTACGACTACGACTACTATTACTTCTCCTCCTCCTCCTCCTCCTCCTTAAAGTACCTTCTTCTTCAGTACTGAAAGTACTGCATGATTCCCTCCTCTGGTACATTTCAGCAAAACCCATCAATAATATTGTGGCATCTTAAAGACTAATCTGGCCCAGTTTACCTGTCTGAATGTATCTCCTCCTTTGAACCACCTCAGAGATTAAGATCATTTGGGGAGGCCCTGCTCTCGGTCCCACCTTCTTCCCAGGTGCGACTGGTGGGGATGAGAGCCAGTGCCTTCTCAGTGGTGGCCCCTTGGCTGTGGATTTCTTCCCCAGTGAAATTAGATCATCTCCCTCCCTCCTAGCTTTCAGAAGGAAAGTGAAAACTGGGTTAAGTGTTTTTAATGTGCATTTAATTTTAATTTCAAATCTTTCACTTAATGTATTTTAACTGTTTCTTGTTCTTCCTGCTGGAAGGCACTGAATAGTTGCCATCTGTAAAGCCACATTAAGTCCCCTTCGAAGAATACAAATAGAATAAGTAAATCAACAAATAATAATCGAATGCATTATATTTGTATTCTTTTTGGGAAATTGGTGATTATAAGCAGCAACAGAATTTCTGACTCCGAAGTCTTCCTTTCTACCAATTCCTTTCCAGGAATTGCACTTTCATGTTTTTATTTCAAACATTTGCCTATTGTTTTTAATATCACATAGTGTATTAGTTTCAAAATGTAATAATGTTCAAAGTAACCCAATATAGTAATGGCAAGCAGTATTGCAAGATGCAGCACCTGAAGAAGACAGTGAGTATTTTTAAGCATCTGCAAAAGGCTCCTAAGAAATGAGATCCAGCATCAGCTATAAATCAAGCAGACACCGGCAGCTATTGCAAGGGAAGCACCCCTATTGCCGGGTATTAGCTGAGGCCAATTTATACATCTTAAGATGGGAGAATATAAGGGTCTTCTTAATAGCTTAAGGGCTGGAAATAACCTCCAGCCTGGGTGTCCTCTTCCCAAGAGTTTGGCTGAGAAGATGTATTGTCGAAGGCTTAACTAGAGAAGTCAGCCATAGGATCCTTGGAGAGATGAGACCTACCACATGCATCCTAGACCCCTGCCCATATTGGCTGATCAGAGGGGGTTTGGCAGAGGGGGTAAAGGTGGTGGTTAATGCCTCCTTACAGGAGGGCAAGATTCCAGCCAGCCTAAAACAGGCTGGTATAAAACCGCTGTTGAAGAAACCATCACTAGACCCCACTCAATTAGTGAACTATCGGCCAGTTTCCAAAATCTGCCCTATTTGGGCAAAGTCCTGGAACGTGTGGTGGCCTTGCAACTCCAGGGGTTCCTGGTAGACACTGATTATCGTGATCCAGCACAGTCTGGCTTTAGGCCGGGACATGGTATGGAAACAGCCTTGGTCGCCTTAGTAGATGATCTACGCCGGGAACTTGACAGGGGGAGTGTGTCCCTGTTGGTTCTGCTGGACCTCTCAGTGGCCTTCAATACCGTTGACCATGGTATCCTTCTGGGATGCCTTGCAAAAATGGGGCTTGGAGGTACCGCTTTGCAATGGCTCCAATCCTTTCTGGAGGGTCGGTCCCAGAGGATGTTATTGGGTGACACCTGGTCGACCCTGCAACCATTATCTTGTGGAGCCCCTTGGGGTTCAGTACTGCCCCCGATGTTATTTAACATCTACATGAAGCCGTTGGGGGAGATCATCTGAAGTTTCTGAGTAAGATGTTATCTGTATGCAGATGACGTCCAAATCTATCACTCCTTCCCACCTGTTACTAAGGAGGCTGTCCAGACCTTGAACCGGTGCTTGGCTGCTGTGTTGGACTGGATGAGGGCTAGCAAATTGAAATTGAATCCAGACAAGGTCCTCCTGGGCAGAAAGGTCCGAACAGGGCATAGGGTTACAGTGAAGAGAGTGAAAAGTGTATCTAGAAGTTTAATGACAGACCAGAGGTGGACTAGCAATGATTTCCATCCATCGGGACATCACTATCAAACCAGAAAACGTAATTGACAAAATGGCCAGGGAGAATTAAAGAAGACTATTTCTGTAAGACAGAGGTCCTCCTGGTCAGTCAAAAGGCTGAACAGGGCATAAGGTTACAGCCTGTGTTGGATGGGGTTACACTCCCCCTGAAGATGCAGATTCGCAGCTTGGGAATGATCCTAGATTAATCGCTGAGCCTAGAACCCCAGGTCTCAGCGGTGGCCAGAAGAGCTTTTGCACAATTAAAACTTGTGCACCAGCTGCGCCCGTACCTTGGGAAGTCTGATTTGGCCACGGTTGTCCATGCTCTAGTTACATCCCAAATAGATTCCTGCAATGCGCTCTATGTTGGGCTGCCTTTGAAGATGGTTCGGAAACTTCAGTTGGCTCAACTGGGGTTACCCCCTTGCTGTGTCAGCTCCACTGGCTGCCTGTCCATCTCCAAGCCCAATTCAAAGTGCTGGTACTGACCTATAAAGCTCTATACGGTTCAGGCCCAGCTTACTTGCCCGAACGCATCTGCCTCTACATCCCATCTTGCAGCCTAAGATCATCTGGGGAGGCCCTGCTCTCACTCCTGTCAGCATCGCAAATGCGGCTGGTGGGGACGAAAGACAGGGCCTTCTCGGCGGTGGCCCCTCGCCTATGGAACACATTCCCAAATGAAATAAGATTGACTCCATCTATCCTGGCTTTTAGAAAACAAGCTAAAGTAGTGGTTCTGGGACCAGGCCTTCAGGCAGCAGACATAAATTGTACTTTGGATCTGACTGGATTGACACTTTGGACTTGACTGGACTGACAATGTGTTCCGCTTGATGGCTTTAATTATTGCTGTACATAATGATTTGAATGTAATCGTTTTTAATATTTATATTGATGTTGATTATATAATGTTTGTGATTTTATATTCTATTGTGGTGTTGCGGCCTGTAGTGCTGCGAATGTAAGTCGTGCTGAGTCCCCCTGTGTGGGTGAGAAGCTACGGGGTACAAATACCATAAATAAATAAAATAAGTAATAATAAATAGCAGAGCACCTGATGAACCAACCTGGACACAGCATATTATTTGAGAATACAGAAATGCTGGACCACTCTCACAACTACCATGTCAGACTACACAGAGAAGCCTTTGAAATCCACAAGCATGTGGACAATTTCAACAGAAAGAAAAGAAACAATGAAAATGAACAAAATCTGGCTACCAGTATTTTAAAAAATCTTAAATTAGAACAGCAAACAAATAACAACACTCAAACACAGGGGAACTCCAGACAAGAAACAACCGGGGCAGCTAATCACGCATCAACAAAGGATTCCCTTAGGCAGTAACAAGCCACACCTAAAAACTGTCAGGCCATCAAATGCTAATCAGGCTGGCCAATTGAAACTTTCACACCTAGTTCCAACAAACAATAGTTCTTTTTCCCACCCTGAACCTTCCACAGATATATAAGCCCATTTTCCTAGTTCCCAACAGACCTCACAACCTCTGAGGATGCCTGCCATAGATGTGGGTGAAACATCAGAAGAGAAAGCTTCTAGAGCATGGCCATATAGCCCAAAAAACCTGCAACAACCTTGGCTGAGAAGATTCGGCTCCCAACTCCATGGATTGAAATAGCTGGCAAGCAATCCTAATTTAACAAAGTAAAGCCTGGAAAACTCCCTCTTTTTGACTGCAGCTCTCACAATACTCCATGAAGCAAGGTCACTGCACATGGGAATTGTAGTCCAGAAAAGATTTCCCCACTGCCACCCAACTGTCCATGAAATGTACTGTACTGTAATCCTTAGTTTCACATGGGTAAGAACATCAAGAAACAGTGGTGTGAAGATTGATGTGATGTGTGTGATTCAGCTCTATTCTGCCTGTGTGTGTGTATTATGTATAGGTATATGCCTTCAGGTTGCCTTTAAACTTAGAGCAACACAGTGAATTTCATAGGGCTTTCTAAGGCAAGGAATACAAGGTGGTTTTGTCATATTTCCTGGCAAAACCTGGCCCCCACAGTATTCACTGGTAGTCTACCATACAAGTACTAACTAGGGCTGACCCTGCTTAACTTCCAAGATCAGGCAGGATCTGTGTCTATGCAGTGATTCCCAACCTTTTGTCCTCTAGTTGTTTTGAACTTCAACTCCCAGAATTCCTTAGCTTGCCAGGTCTAAGGAATTGTAGAAGCTGAAGTCCAAAACATCTGGAGGATCAAAGGTTGAAAACCACTTCTATAGGACCTTGTGACCAAATTAAACCTCCCAGCATTCTTTGGGAGAAGCCAAATTGCTTTTGGTTTGTAAGGTCTGGAGATCAGGGCAGTCATTTATGGAAACCTCAAAATGTTTTATGACTGCAACTCCCACAATGCCTATTCCTGGTTGTGCTAGCAAGACTGAGGATGTGTAGCACACTTTCATTTAAATACTATTTGTGCTGTAATTCCACCCCAAAAAAGTAAATTACATTGAGTTCAAAGAGATGCCTGAGTCTCAAACTGCAGGGAAATATGACTTCTGATTCCTGGGGCAGAGATTTGCTCCAGTTTTAGTAGGAATGTTATTAGATCTGTCCAAGGTGCTGGACCATATAGGTTCCCAGATAGGTTCAGCGTTTTGAATGGCTCCTGAAAGCTTGGGTTATAAATCGGGAACGGATTTGTCACCCAAGCTACATCAGAGCCACCAGTTGCCTCTAGACCAGGCCTGAGCAAACTTCGCCCCTCCAGGTGTTTTGTACTCCAACTTCCACAATTCCTTACAGCTGATAGGCTGTTAGGAATTGTGGGAGTTGGAGTCCAAAACACCTGGAGGGCCGAAGTTTGCCCAGGCCTGCTCTAGATGCTTTATTTATGACAGGGAATCACTGCATATGCTCAGAGGTAATCTCATGATTAAGAATACAAAATATTAAAGCAGCATTTTGATGTGTTCTGTGTATTCCAGGCAACAGATTTTAGGTTAATTGTCATGTTTGAGTAGAGAAAGTCATTAATAATGTTTCTTAAAGAATGGGAACCCCTAATTGATTTTTTTGTGGGTAAAAGAGAAAACGACTTGCTAATTTTTGGTTTTGATGAGTAGAAAGCATTTGTGATGGAAGGGAATGAACTTGCATTAATGTTAGAGAGTTATGAATAATTATGCTTATGTATATATAATCACTCTTGAGGGAACATTGGAAATATTTTCTCTTCTTTATTTCTTTTCTTTATTTCTTTCCCCCTCTATATGTTTTAATGTATTGTTGTAATCTGTAATGATTTTTAATTAAAGGAAAGGATATTTAATTCATTCTTTTAAAAAAATAAATAAATAATTGCATTTCAACTAACTACTCAAAATATAGATGTACAGCAAAAGGGGGGAACAAGTGATTATAGGAAAGTAGGAAATATCCCAAAGAGGGGGAAAAGGGAATTAATAAAAATATAAACAGTACAAAAGAGGGGGGAAACAAAAAGAAAAAGAAAAATTAATCTCTCTCTCTCTCTCTCTCTCTCTCTCTCTCTCTCTCTCTCTCTCTATATATATATATATATATATATATGCACATACTAGCTGAAGACCCGGCGGTGCTCGGGTTATTTGAGGAAGGCATTGTGTGCCAAGGTTGGTTTTTATTAGATGTGTATGTGGCTTGCAGTGGTCTCAGGAACTTAGTGAAGGTACTGCAAGTCCAATTGGCCATGGACCATCCTCCTCCAAACAGCACCAGAATGTAGAGTGGGTCATGGGGGCTGTGTGTGTCGCATTTGGTCTTGATCATTTTCTGGATGAGGGTGGCAGCGGTCTCAGAAAGTGTGTGAAGGTACTGCAACTCCCATAATCCGTGGACCCCTGTTCTCCAAACTGCACCAGGATGTAGAGTGGGTCATGGGTGCTCTGTGTGCCAAGTTTGGGCCTGGTCTCTGATTTGTAGGGGCTGCAATGTTTTGTGGGAAATGAATTGGGTGAAGGTACTGCAAATCCCATCAGTTGTGAGCCATCCTGCCATAAACCGCAGCAGGTTTGTAAAGTGGGCCATTGGGCCTCTGTGTGCCAATTTTGCTCCTGATTCGTCATTGGTGTGGACCACAGTGCTCTAAGGAAGTGAATTGAAGTACTGCAAGTCCCATCTTCCATGGTCCATCCTCCCTCAAACTGCACAAGGATGTAGGGTGCATCTTGGAGGGTCTGTGTGCCAAGTTTGGTCTTGTTCTGTCATTGTTGGGGGCCTAGTCAGGAAAATCAAGTTGAGGAAGCCTAATAATATCCCATGAGCTGAGGCCTAGTCAGGAAAATCAAGTTAAGGAAGCCTAGCTGTCAATTTTGGGCCTGGTCTGTGATTTTTAGGGGCTACAATGTTGTTTGGGAACTGAATGATGTGAAGGTACTGTGAATCCCATCATTCGTGGCCCATCCTGCCCTAAACCACACTAGGTTGTTTTGTGGGCTATTGGTCCCTTTTTTGCCAAGTTTGGTCCTGAGCCGTTATTGCAAGGTTGGTTACTGTCAATTCAGGCCATACACAATGTCCTATGAGCTGAGGCCTAGTTGGGAAAATCAAGTTAACGAAGCCTTACTGTCAATTCATGCCTTAAACAGTATCCCATTAGGTGAGGCCTGGTCAGGAAAATCAAGTTACTGAAACCTTTCTGTCAATTTTGGGCCAAGTCTGTGATTTGTAGGGGTTGCAGTGTTTTTTGTGAAGTGTATTGGGTGAAGGTACTGAACATTCCATTTCCAACGGAAAAAACTGTCAACTGGTTAACTTCAACTCCAGCCATTTATGTCTCCCTCAGGCCCTTTCCTTTCCTTTCTGTGCTGCCTAGGACTGTTGGAATGTTGGGTGGCTGGCCAATCAGAGTCATTTATGCAAATAATCCCACAGTGGCGACCAATCAAAAAGCTGCCACATATTCCTCCGCACCTCCAGCCGCACCTCCCGCTACAAACACTGACTTTTATTATATACATAGATAGATATAATAAAAAGATGACTTCCAATCTTCTGCCTTTCATTTTATCTTCTGTAATATAACTTTTGCATATTCCTGCAAACTTCTTTTGTTTCAGTCATTCTCTCTAAATGTCAAGTCTGGTTAATTAAAAGCTTATTCCGATTGAATGTTCTCTTTTAAATACTTTGTAAGACTTGACTAGTCCGTTTGGGTCATGGTTTTACCTGTATTTCTCTTAAGCAAGAAATTCTTATCTACTTTATCATGACTGTGGTGGAGATTTTTTTTCGTGTCAGAAGAGACTTGAGAAACTGTAAGTCGCTTCTGGTGTGACTGTGGCTGTATCCACACTATATAATTATACCAGTTTCATACCACTTTATTTGCCCATGCTATAGAATCATAGGAAGTGCAATTTGGTGAGACCTTTAAAATTCCCTGTCAGAGAGCCCAAATGCTATAGCTCAAGTTAAAGTTGAATCAAAATGCTATAACTGTGCAAAGTAAAGACATGTTTTACAATCTTGAAGATGGGTGGGAAAGAGACCTTCAGGCTCAAATACCTTGGCTGGCTTTGGTTACTGCGTTCTTTGGCGTGGAGCTTATTGGCTGCTCTGAATCCTCTTGGGTGGGCCTGTTGTGTGCATGGCCAATGATTGTTTGTTTGTTGTTTTATTTGGTTATACAAATAAATTATAACATTGTCACAAATCCAATCCCTTTACAATTCTCATAACATTCTGATGGTTCCTGTTTTCATTTTCTTTACATTTCTATACATTTCTCCCCTCTTCGTCCCTCCCCGCTCCCTCTGTGGACAGTTGTACCTCTGCTCTTTGCATTATTTGTTTGATCAAGAAGGTTGTTTGATTAAGTTCCTTGTATTTTTCTTTCCCTTTTATTTTATTATTATTATTTATTATTTCCAACATTTCTACCCTGCTTTTCTCTACCCCCGAGGGGGGACTCAGAGTAGCCTAACAAAAGGCAACAACACTACCTATGGACAAAGCCTCCAATTCCTCCACATTTATGTTAGCACAATGTTGATGTGTATTTTGTAATATGGGCCAATGGATGTGGTTTCGATACCATTTGTCATTATTTTATGTTGTGTTTCCTTAATCCTTAGGTGTTTAATTTTTTAAGTTAATTTTATCCCATTTTTAATCTCATTCTCATTGCTATTTAATTCCTTCTTCGATACTTCAAAATATGTTTCAAATGATATTGTTTTCCTATTCCTTTCTCCTTCTCTATTCTCCATTTTAAAGTTTGATCTACATCTGCTTCTGTGATTTCCTTTCTCTTCCAGTCTATGATCCTCTGGGTCATTTTGTGCCATAATAACCAGTTACTTTATCTGCACTTGTCATTTAACTCATCCCATTCTATTATTGTTGCATTGGATTTTAATAGATCACCAATTTTTGTTATTTTGTTCTGTTTCCTTTTTTTCCAGTTTCTGATATATCTGTTCACTTTTGTTATCTATTATTCCTATTGGGAGCATTTCTATTTCATCTGTCAGGAACTTACTTTGCTATTTTTTTCCAACATTCCATTGTTGAAATCAATGGACGTCTGTTTTTTTATTTCTCTTTTATGTATCCTTTCCTTTAAATTGAAGCAATGTTTGCACCCATTGATTGATTTCTCAATTTTTTCCAATTTTTGACCAATCCAATTCCAATAACCTCACCAATGATGGCAGGCCCTTCTCATTTTCTCTCATAAGGACATGGTGGCCCACTGCGTCCTTATGCAGAAAGGACTTGGGAGGAAGTCAAGGAGCAGCTGAGAACCCTCTTGAACACTCTCAGTCACCACATCTCACCCTCCTCCTGGCATAAGGATGGTGAAAGTGGCCCTGTCCTTATGCTGAGAGGATGGCCTGAGGAAGGATTGCCTGTCTCTCCCTCCTCTCGGCATAATGCTGAGAGGGCAGCCCAAAGATCAGGGGAGGAGGATTGGGGCAGGCACCGCATGTCTTGTTTTCCTCCCAGCATAAGGATGACCCGGGCCTTTCCCTACCCCATCCCAGCCCAACCCTCTCACAGGCCCAGTCCCTCCTGGGCTCATCCCACCCAGCGCATGCCCATCTGCCTTCCTTCCTGCCCTCTCGGTCAGGCTCACAATACGGCCCCAAGGCAAAAAGGTTTGCCCATGTCTGCTGTAGTGGGAAGGCCTCAAAATAACTCTGTAGGCATGGTGCCTCCCAACCTCCATTCTCTTGTGAGGAGGAGAGTTTCAAGTCCGCGATTCTACTCATTAGCCCCTATTGTCCGGGATTTAATTGAATTGTCCCATTGTTTATTATTTTGTTTGGAGTATTAAACTTTAAAGTTTGATAAAGGAACAGAAACTTGGGTAAAATCATCATCTTGCATAACTTTAGCCTGATTGCGATGTTCCAATTCAATTTTTTCCAATTGTGTGTTAGTTTGAGAGAGAGAGAGAGAGAGAGAGAGAGAGAGAGAGAGAGAGAGAGAGAGATTGTGGAGCTTTACCTGGTTGTCAGAAATTGGGAAGTTGTCTGGTTTGATCAGAGGAACAATCATCAGTGACATTTCTCTGAGAAAATGATTTGGTAACTCTTGGGACTGATGTTTAGACAGAATGGATTCTGAAAACAAAAAACCCCCTTGTGTTGGTTAGAGAGTGAAGTATAGTATAGCAGCATGTGAATTAGATTAGGGTGCATCTACACTGCAGAATGAATGCAGTTTGGCACCACTTCAAGTGCCATGGCTCAATTCTATGGAATAATGGGAGTGGCAGTTTTACAAAGCCTTTATTTAGCTTTTGCTGCCAAAGAATGCTGGCGCCTCACCAAACTACAACTCCCATAGCTTTGAGCCACGACAATTAAAGTGATGTCAATCTGTATTCTTTCTACAGTGTAGATGCAACCTGGGTTCTGAATTCCACTCAGCCATGGAAACCCAGTCACTGGGCCGTAGCCAGGATTTTGATTGGGGGGGGGGGCTGAGTTTGATTTGCGGGGGGGGGCGCTGAGTCTGAGTGAGAGGATATACCCTAGCAAAACTTTTGTATCATTATCCCAATACCCCCATGCATATGGGATACATTGAGAAGAGTGATCAGATCATGTATTGAATACACATAACAATTTAAATAATGTACCAGTAAGGCCTTCTTGTGGACCACCCTGAGAATTTTGCGGGGAGGGGGATGAGCCCCTCCAGCCCCCCCCCCCCCCGAGCCCCCCAGGCTACATGCCTGCATGGGCAAGTCATATTCTTCCAGCCTCAGAGGAAGCCAAAGGCAAATACTAATAAAATCTTCTTTTTAAAAATCCATGATAGTCTTGTCCACAATAGGGTCACCATATTGTGAAATGACCTGAATACACGTATCAATAAAAACTTCTGAATAGATGACTAGAATATATCATTCTTGGAAGTGATCAATTTCTTTTTCTTTTCTTTTCTGCTTTCTGTTCTTTTTCATTTAGTGCATTTGTTAAAATGTTAATGAAAAACAAATGAGGGGTTGGATTACCCCTCTGGACCTTTTCTGGTAGACCTGAGAGGTTGGGAAGGGGGAATCAGGTGTGGGTGGGGAAGGAAGGAGAGTGGCTGCAGTTTCCTCCAATTTCCCTGATGGTGTGGAAACCTAAGGCTGGCCTGGTGGGGCAAAAACAAGGAGGGGTGGGGGTTGACGCGTGCCCTGTGCCCAAGCCACACAGCTGACAGCTGGGCTGGGACTGGATCCGGCTCTCAAGTTTCCCCCCTCTCATCATTACATCCATTAAAGTCCCGTTCAGGTCGGCGCACAAAAGGAGAGAACAGCACATTAGCAGCGAGCTATTGAGCATGACACGGCCCAGCTTGCATTATTAATGGCATGGGAGAATGGGTAACGTGAGCTGCCCCACAAGGTCGCCAGCGGTGGGATGGGCTGGGGTGGTCGTGCCAGGCAGCTGCCTCCTGTGACGTCCCTTCTCCTCACCTGCCAGCAGAGCCAGGCATCCCAGTCTGGCAAGGAATGGCAGGCCTTGGTTGTTGGGATGGTGCTAATCTTCCTGAAAGAGACACGGGTCTTGGATCTAGAGACAAATCAGGGCAAATCAAGCTAGGGCACATTGTCACAAATGGGTTGCTGAGAGTTTTCCAGGCAGTATGGCCATGTTCCAGAAGCTTTCTCTCCTGATGTTTCGCTCACAATGCTGAGTTTGGTGGTCCCTATATAGGCTTGTCCACATAGGGATCACCAAACGCAGTGCCCAAACACGAATCAAGGAATATTTAAGGCACTGCAGACTAATTGAACCAGAGAAGTCAGCCATGGCAGAGCACTTTGTTTGTGCTGCGAGACCATGTGATGAACCAACCTGGACACAGAATATTATTTGAGAACACAGAAATCACTCTAACAACTACTATTTCAGACTACACAAAGAAGCCATTGAAATCCACAAGCGTTTCAACAAAAAGGAGGAAACCACGAAAATGAACAAAATCCAGCTACCAATACTTTTTTTTTAAACCCTCAAAAACAGGACATTAAGAAAGAACAACACTTCAAAAACAGGGAAAAATTCAGACAAGAACTTTCAGGGCCAACGAATCACTTCCCAACAAGGGATCCCCCCAGGCAGGAAGCAGCCAAGCCTTGAAGCTGCAAAGCTATTCAATACTAATCAAGGTACTCAATTGCAGCAGTCACACTTGCCTCAAATGGACAAGAGTTCTTTCTCCCACCCTGGACATTCCACAGATATATCAACCCCATTTGCTTGGGTTCCCTTTGCCCTCAAAGTAACCTCTTTGTTATTATTGTGTACCTTCAAATAATTGTCTACCTATGGCTACCCCCAGGCCCGGATTAAGCCTTTTTGGCTCCTCCTCGCGGGCTCCGCCTCTGCGGCTCCACCTCTTTCTCCTCGTGGCTCTGCCTCTTCCTCCTCACTGGCGCAAGGAAGAGGAGGAAGGAAAGCTACACCCCCGGAGCCGATGCCGCGTCCCTTCCGCGGCTCCGTCCCTTCCTCCTTGCACCGGCCTGAGAAAAAAAGGGCAATCTTCGGCCGCTTCGGCAGAACTGCCTCTGAGAGTCTATGGCGCCCTGCGCGCAGGCGCAGAAGTGGCCAAAGATTGCCCTTTTTTCTCAAGCGTGGTAGTTTTAGGAAGGAGGGAGGAGCTGCGGGGAGGAGGGAGGAGCCGTGGGGAACTGCCTCTGAGAATCTATGGCGCCCTGCGTGCAGGCGCAGAAGTGGCCAAAGATTGCCCTTTTTTTCTTAAGCGTGGTAGTTTTAGGAAGGAGGGAGGAGCTACAGGGAGGAGGGAGGAGCCGTGGGGAACTGCCTCTGAGAGTCTATGGCGCCCTGTGCGCAGGCGCAAAAGCGGCCAAAGATCGCCCTTTAAAAAAAACTTGGGGGGTCTTGATCTGGCACCCCCCCCATTGCTACGCCCCTAGGCCCAGGCCTAGGGTGGCCTTATGGATAATCCGGACCTGGCTACCCCATAATTTGTTCATAGAATCATGCATTAGGAAGGGACCCCAAGAGCCATGCAGTCCAAACCCATTCTGGCATGCAGGAGTATACAACGAAAATCCTCCCGACAGATGGCCATTTAACCTCTGTTTAAAAGCCTCCAGAGAAAGGGACTCCACCACACTTTGACACAGCCTATTCTACTGCCAAACAGGTCTTGTTGTCAGGAAGCTTTTCCTGCTGTTTCAGTGGAATCTCTTTTCCTGTAATTCAGAAAAAGGTTCAGACAAGATTTTCCATTGCTTTGAGGTTCAGAGAATATGAATCACCACAGGTCATCCAGTAGGTGTCATAGCCAAGCGGGGATACAAATTGCAGCCAGCTTGTCCAATGCTTAAGATTTCTGGGTCCAAAACAACTGAGGACAAAGGTTTGGTAACCATCGCTGTTTTAAGCTAGAAACCATCGCTGTTTCTAGCATTGCCTGAATGAAGAGACTGTGCAAGGTGAAAAGAGGCAGAAAAAGTTAAATGGAATTAATTTTCAAATATGTTCATAAATTTTCACTCGTTCCCATCTCTCTGTTTATTTTGCAGCAGGAAACATTAACGTCTTCCTAAGCTTTCTCACAAACTCCTTTGGGAAAATGCTTGCTTTTATTGGAGCCTTTTCCATGAAAGTTCAGAGAGCAGGACTGTGACCTACTCATCATAGCCTACACTCAGATAAAGTTTATTTTTATGCTCTCTCAGGCAGCTCCCAGGCAGCTCATAAAAGTGTATAAAATACAATTTAAAAACCAATTGAAGATGATATTGTCATATGTCTTTAAGTCATTTCTGGGCAAGATTCATTTAGAGAGGGTTTTTCTTAGCTTCCTCTAAGACAGTGGTTCCCACAGTGGGTGGTGCCACCCTCTGGTGGGCGGTGGGGCGATCTAGGGGGGCGCTGGAAGGCTCAGGAAAATTTGGGGGGCGCTGAACCCCTGTAAGGGGGCGGTGGGGCCAGTGGCGTGAGTCAGGTGACAGGCTACCATCCATCTGTGTGTGTCTCTCTCTCTCTTCTTCCCTCCTCCTCCTCTCACCAAGCAAGGGATAATAATAATAATACCTTTGGGGTTCCCTTCCAGCTAATTGAGTCTTATAACAATAATAATAATGTCCTTCAACATATTTAGTCCTTCAACATATTTTGTATTACCTTTCTATTCTAAATAATAAATAGTTTCATAATTTCAAACTTCAATGTTTCTAATTTACAACTTTCTTTATTATATTTTACGAAAAAGGTAGAAATGTTAATACATATATCTTTCTGTTTAATCGCTATTAAAATTTTAAAAAAATAATTTCTAGGGGGGCAGTGAGTAATTTTTTTTCTGGAAAGGGGGCGGTAGGCCAAAAAAGTTTGGGAACCACTGCTCTAAGACATAGGCCCCTTCTATACTGCCCTATATCCCAGGATCTGATCCCATATTATCTGATTATCCCAGATTATCTGGCAGTGTAGACTCATATAATCTAGTTCAAAGCAGATGATCATAGAGAGCATGACATCTCCCAGGTCATCAAGTGTATTTCATGTCCGAGCAGGAATTCAAACCCTGACCTTTCAGAGTTAGTCCAACACTCAAACTAAAACACCACACTTGCTTTCACAAAATAGAATTTGCACACATCTCAACACAAAATATCACAACTATTTGAAACTAATAGCAAATTTCAACATGGAACACTTTGAAAAACAAGCCCTGGCATCAGCACCAAAAAAAAGCCCACTATATGGTTCAGATTTGTGGATGACACCTTCACCATTTGGAGCAATAGAAAAGAAGAACTAAACAAGTTCCTGGATCACCTCAACAGCATCCACCCAAACATCCAATTCAGCATGGAAAAAGAAAATGCCATTTCTAGATGTGCTAGTCATCCGCAAACCAGAACAACAATTGGGCCACACAATTTACAGAAAAGCTACACACACAGATAGATACCTAATAAAAACTCCCACCATTACCCAAATCAAACAGAAGCACAATTAAAGCCCGTGCAAAAGGAATCTGCGAGCCCCACCTCCTCCAAGGTGAAGTTAACCATCTAAATGGGGCTCTACAGGCCAATGGAGACTACACCATAGACATCAGAAGAGCTTCAAGACCGAGAGCAAGCCATGAGAGTCAAGACAACGATCCAACCAGAGGAAAAGTGTTCTTGTCATACATCAAGGGAACCACTGAAGCTGATGAGGAAACACAACCTACAAACTATCTACAGACCCACTACGAAAATCCAACAAATGCTACGTTCAGCAAAAGGCAAGAGGGATCCTCTCACCTCTGCAGTAGTCTACCGTATACCATGCAGCTGTGGACAAGTCTACATAGGGACTACCAATCGCAGCATTGGCCAAACACGAATCAAGGAACAGGACAGGCACAGCAGACTCATTAAACCAGAGAAGTCAGCCATTGCAGAGCACCTGATGAACCAACCTGAACACAGCGTATTATTTGAGAAGACAGAAATGCTGGTCCACTCTAACAACCACCATGTCAGACAACACAGAGAAGCCACATGAAGCACGTGGACAATTTCAACTGAAAATAAGAAACCATGAAAATGAACTAAATCTGGCTACCAGTGTTAAAAACTCTGAAATTAGGACAGCGAATAAAGAACGTCATTCAGAAAACAGAGGAATTCCAGACAAGAAACAATCAGTGCCAGTTAATCACCTCCTAACAAATGATTCCCCCAGGCAGTAAACAGCCAGACCTTGAAACGGAAAAGCTAATCAATGCTAATCAAGGTGGTCAGTTTTAACATTCACACCTGTCTCCAACAGACAAGAGTTATTTCTCACTGGATATATGAACCCCACATGAACCCCACTTTCCAACATACCTCACAACCTCTGAGCATGCCTGCCATAGATGCATGTGAAACATCAGGACTAAATGGTTATCGAACATGGCCATACAGCCCAGAAAACTCACAGCAACCCACTAAAAGAGAAAGGCTAATTACAGCTTTATTCCTTCACTGAAGAAAAACACCTACAAATAAAAATGGCCAAATAATTCTCCTTATTCCTTAGATATTTCCTCAGCAGAGATGGGGGCAGAGCAAATAGAGCAACTAATCTCTGGGAGTAACAGCAGTCTCTTTTTGCTTCATGCTTTTCTCTCTTGAACTTCTTGTGGGAATAGATAAGCCACATAGGTTTTTCTGTCCTGCAAATATAAGACGGAGAGATGGACTTTAGGAAGACAATTGGTGGTTTTGCAGTGAATTAGAGCTAGAAAGATAAAGCTTTCACCAAAATAAATTGGTCTATTCATAAAATGCTTGTAGCTCAATTTCTCCATTAAAATTACCATTCTCAATATCATCCCAACATTTTGAAGACAAATAAGAATGTGACTGTTTTCTTAATAACAACAGCAACAACAACATGAACATGCAAGGTAGGATTTGAATGTACGGTGGAAAAATTCCCACTGTTCATCATAGTATCATTTAAGGGGGGGACCGCCCTTAAATGGGTGGCCTCCTTCCTCCGGGACCGGGGACAACGTGTGGAGGGGGGCGGGGAGGTCTCTGGGAGATTCCCACTTGACTGTGGGGTCCCCAGGGGCCATCCTCTCCCCTTATTATTTAACGTGTACATGCGCCCCTGGCCCAGCTGGCCCGCGACTTTGGTCTGGAGTGTTATCAGTACGCTGATGACACCCAGCTTCTGCTGAGAATGGACGGCAGGCCGGACACCGTACCCGATTGTTTCCATCAGTGCCTAGAGGCCGTGACTGGTTGGCTGCGGGCTAGCCGGCTGAAGGTGAACCCGTCGAAGACGGAGATCTTGTGGCCTGGTCGACCTGGGCGGGATGAGTGCCGGTTGCCTACCCTGGACGGCGAATGGCTTAGCCCGTCGCCTGTTGTTAAGAGCCTAGGTGTCCACCTGGACCCCCTGCTGACCATGGAGACCCAGGTCTCCGCGGCCAGCAGGGCGTCATTTTTCCACCTACGACAGGCTAGGCGACTGGCACCCTACCTTTCCAGGGACGACCTGGCCACGGTGATCCAAGCGACGGTCATCTCGAGATTAGACTACTGTAACGCCCTCTACGTTGGCCTTCCCTTGGCGACAGTTCGGAAACTCAAGCTAGTGCAGAATGCCGCTGCTCGCTTGCTGACGGGAACGTCGGTAAGGGAGCACATCACGCCCATCCTCCGGCAGCTGCACTGGCTGCCTATTGAGTACCGAATTGCCTTCAAGGTGTTGGTGTTAACCTTTAAGGCTCTACACGGCCTAGGGCCTGCGTACCTGAGGGACCGCCTTGCCCCATACATTCCCCGAGATCACTACGTTCTGAGGAGTCGAATTTGCTCCTGATTCCATCGGTCCGCGCCTGTCACCTGTCTGCTACCAGGCAAAGGGCTTTCTCTGTGGCGGCTCCGGTACTCTGGAACTCTCTCCCGGACGACGTCCGAGCTGCCACGGAGCTCATCCCGTTCCGCAGGGCTTGTAAGACCGCCCTGTTCAGACTGGCCTTCGGCTAGGCAAGTAAGCCGAATGTACTCATCTTCCTAATCAGCACCCTGGTTCAGGGAATGCCATGGCATGTACATAATTTTAATCTCGGGACCTATTGTATTTTGTTTTATTGTATGTTTTATGTTGCATTTTATTGTATGGCGACATGGATGTACATGCCTGCCGAATTTTATGATGTTATCCGCCCCGAGCCTGCAGGGAGGGGCGGAATACAAGATGGAACAAATAAATAAATAAATAAATAAATTTCAGAACTATAATCGAAGTAGGACAGGGTTATCATGGCTTGTGCATGAAAGTGATCCACTGTGTTGCACTGAGATTCTGGCAGCCCAAGAACAAGCCATTAGAACAAATGCAATCAAAGCCAAAATTGAAAAGTCCACGACAGATGGGTGCAGTGCCTAAAGACCTCGGCCTGCACTTAAACACAATGGCACTGACAGAATTGCCATCTGTCAGCTGCAAAAGGCCACCCAACTGGGATCTGCACACATTATTCACTGATACATCACACAGTCCTAGACACTTGGGAAATGTCCGACGTGTGAGCCAATACAACAACCAGCAGAGTGATCTTGTTTGCTGTGTACTAATCTTGTTGTGTTTCTAATAATAATATTAATAATAATAATAATAAACAATATCAAGCATGGGCATGTGAAAAATGTGGTCAGCAAAGAATATATCCAAAGAGTCAGAAAGGTTTGAAGAGCAAATTAAACTATGGAAATATGATCAAGGCTATCAACACCTGGGCCATCCCCATTATTAGATGCACTGCTGGAATTGTGAACTGGACACAAGCAGAGCTGGGTGATCTGGACAGAAAAACAAGAAAACTGATGACAAGCCACTTCTCATTACACCCGCGTAGTGGTGTCGACAGACTTTACCTGCCCAGAAAATCAGGAGGCAGTGGGTTTCTGCAAGTGAAACAAACAGTAGAAGAAGAGAAACATGCATTGGCAGATTATGTAAAAGACAGTCGAGAACCAACATTGAGAGAAGTCAATAGTAATAAACTGCTTCATGTGCAAAAGACAAAGAGTGAATACTGTAAAAACACAATCCAGAGCAGAAGAGAAAACAGGCGAAAGAAGGCTCTCAATGGAAAAATTGAGAGCCAAATTGACAAAGAAAAAACAAGGCTGTGGCTCACAAATGGAACGTTGAAAAAGGAGACGAAGGAGGGCCTGATTCTGGCAGCCCAAGAACAAGCCATTAGAACAAATGCCATCAAAGCCAGAATGGAAAAGTCGACGACAGATCCCAAGTGTAGACTCTGCAAGGAAGCAGATGAAACAATAGATCACACCCTCAGCTGCTGCAAGAAGATTGCACAGACAGATTACAAGCAGAGGTATAACACTTGCTCAGATGATTCATTGGAACTTGTGCCACAAATACCATCTGCCTGCAACAAAGAACTGGTGGGATCACAAGTCTGAAAAAGTTACAGAAAATGAACACGTCAAACTCCTCTGGGACTTCCGAATTCAGACTGACAGAATTTTGGAGCACAATACTCCTGACCTCATGATAGCGTTAAAAAACAAGTATGGATCGTCAATGTCGCAATCCCAGGTGACAGCAGGATTGAAGAGAAAGAACGGGAAAAGCTGAAACGATATGAGGATTTAAAGATCGAACTGCAAAGACTCTGGCACAAGCCAATAAAGGTGGTCCCAGTGGTGACCAGCACACTGGGTGCAGTGCCTAAAGACCTTGGCCTGCACTTAAACACAATCGGCACTGACAAAATTACCATCTGCCAGCTGCAGAAGGCCACTTTACTGGGATCTGCACACATTATCTCCTGATACATCACACAGTCCTAGATACTTGGGAAATGTCCAACATGTGATCCAATACAACAGCCAGCAGAGTGATCTTGTCTGCTGTGGACTCATCTTGTTGTGTTTCATATAATAATAATAATAATAATAATAATAATAATAACTTTATTTTTGTATCCTGCCACCATCTCCCTGAAGGGACTTGAGGCAGCTTACATGGGGACCAAGCCCAGTCAAACACAATTAAAAACATGAAACAAAACAGGAAAATACAAATAAAAACATCAAAAAACTCCATCATAATCAACTATCAGTGACCGAGCACAGTGGACACATTCAGAACCAAAGGACGAAGCAAGGGCTTGTGCGATATAATGACACAGACGGGACTGATAACAGATGCAAGGGCCAGAGGCAGGGGCGGTCCGAGCTCTCCCGGGGGGGTAAGTGAACATTATTTTGCCCCGACGGCTCCCGGCTGCATCAGCGCATGCGTGGAAATTCGCGCATGCGCATTGGCTCCCGAGCGCACCGGCGCGGAGGAACGGGGGGAAGAGGGGAGGGCGCCCGGACCCGAGGAGGAGCAGGAGGAGGGGGAGGCCATGAGGGCGGCCCCCACAGAGACTCCCCGGCAGCGGCGGCAGCAGCAGCGCCCCCGGGAGGGCCCGGAGCCAGAGGCGCATCTTCCTGACGTCACTTCGTCGCCGCCTCTGCCGAGGAGGAAGGGGAGGAAGGCCTCGCCGGCCATGCGCTGCAAGGACGCCCGGAAGGAGAGACGCCGGAGGGAGGGAGGGAAGGAGGAAGAGGCCTCCGCGCCTCCGCAGGGCTCCCTCCCTCCGGCGTCTCTTTCCGGGCGTCCTTGCAGCGCGCGGCCGGCGAGGCCTTCCTCCCCTTTCTTTTTGGCAGAGGCGGCGACGAAGTGATGTCACGCGGAGGGGGGGGCGAGGGGGCCGGCCTTGGCATCCCTGTGGCATCCCTCCTGCCTTCCCGCCTACATTCATTCAGTGGGGAAGAGGAAGATGCGCCTCTGGCTCCGGGCCCCCAAGGGGGCGCTGCTGCTGCCGCTGCTGGGGAGTCTCCGTGGGGGCTGCCCTCGTGGCCTCCCCCTCCTTCTGCTCCTCCTCGGGTCCAGGCGCCCGCCCTGTGAGTCCCCCCGTTCCTCCGCGCCGCCAGCTGGCTGTGGCGGCACGGCGGCGGGGCGGGGCGGCACCCCTCCCAGGTGGCGACGCCCCTCTCCGGGGACGTCGCCCTACGTGGCCGTGTAGGTCACTTAATGGGAAAGGCCGGCCCTAGCCAGAGGTCTGATAGTGTTCAACAATGGTTGGAGTTGTTCAACAGTGGAAAATTCTGCCTTGGGGCATGGTGGAGTCTCCTCTCTGGAGGTTTTTAATCAGAGGCTAGAAGGCCATCTGTCAGGAGTGTTTTGATTGTGTGTTCCACCTCGCAGAATCAAGTTAGACTGGATGGCCCTTGGGGCAACTTCCTACTCTTGGATATGGATCAAGGTCAGTGCACACAGGTTAAATCGAGTTTTAAATCTCCATCCCAGCCGTCCTGTATCTCTTGCCATATGGTATCTTTTCCGTTTGTTTTAGAAGTTGGTAACTCTTGCCTTGAGAAACATTCCTCCATCTCTCAAGCCTTGGAAACTGAATATCCACTTGGGCAGCTGTAACCCAAGCTTCCACCGCCAATGGGACATGAGGCTTGGAGGGCACCTTCAAAGTCTCTGACTGCATCAGGAACAGAAGGGGAGGGGGAAAGGTGCCTCAGCATAAGACATTTAAAAGCTAAGCACTAATGCCAAAAGAGCCTAGGAATATCAAGACCCACATTTTACCTTCTCCAGCAGCTGCCACCTGTATGCCCTAAAGTGTTTCCTTTCTACCCAACCAGCAGAGAAGGGATAAGCATTTGCTTTAAAAAAAAATGAAAAGTCTATCCCAGGGGTAGTTGTGAAATGTTCCCAGTCCTCACATTGTGACCTGAAAAGTCCTGAACCATCCAAAGCTTTTGGAACCAGAAAGATAAATGCACACATCAAAAGCTGTGTGCACTTGGAGGCAAAGCAAACCATGCCTCATTCACAAGCTGAACTTTGCGCCAAAAGAAGCTGCATCTTGAACCTTCCAGAAATCAAGCTCTTTTACATTTAGTTTTTGTTGGGGCATATCTTATTATTCTTGTTGAAGAACGAATGCTACTGCTAGATATGGTGGGGGTGCAGAAAATGCTGTGTTGATTTAAGTTCTGCCTCTCTCTCTCCTTGTGTGATTCCAGAAGGCATCACCTACTCATGCTTGGGCCTCTTGTGTGCGCAGATGTGCAAATTGGAAACTCCATTGAAAATCACACATTCTCAAATTACATATTGAATTGCACCCCACACGTGGACTGCAATAGTAGTCAGAGAAAATAAGTACATACATGTTTATTTCACTTAACAAAGGACTTTGCACGAGGCTGATAAAGTGTAATTACAGGAGCATGAAAGTGCCTCTGGTTGGGTTTATCACACAATGTCATGTCTTTCTCATAATTGCTTTACACTTGAATCATAACTGGTCCATCTGTTTTCAGTGTTGTAAAAGGATATCCATGAATTAAATATTACTGTATCTATGGACAGCAATGCAATTCCCACCCCTTTGTCTACATCAGTGATTCCCAACCTTTGGTCTGTGGACCACCAGTGGTCCGCAAGCACTAAAATATGGTACGTGGCCTCACCATTACTACATTGTTGCAATGAGAGCAACTGGTCTTGTGAAATATTCTTTTAGTGCCAAGGCTTATTAAATATGGTTTTCTGTGGGCGAGCAGATGGCGACTACTGGATGGCATATGTTCTGTATCATAAACTAGAACTGTTGTGGTCTATCCAATGCCAATTTTCTGAAATAGCACCCCAAATAACTAAACTGAATCTAAAGTTGGCCAAAAAGTTATTTATAACCCTTTTGGTACTAAAGTTGGAGAGTGGGCCCTGGTCAAAGTGGTCCCTTGTCAAATTGTCCCTGGTCAAAAAAAAGCTGGGAACCACTGGTCTACAAGATGGATGTGGTGAATCGTACAGGGACTGTGTGGGGTAGCACCCAAATGGGCACACCAGATGTCTAAAATTGACTTGCAAACCTTTGTACTGTTTCCATGACAGCCTAGAAGGTTGGAATAGTGACCAGGTAGTGGCACAATGCTGAAGGTAAAACACTGTCTCCTGGGGACACTCAAACTACCAGTGATATAACATGAAAACAGGCAACTAGAAATCTAATGCCTTCCTCCTGTTTGCATATACTGGGCATCAGCCATGCTCCTTAATCTGTGTGGCAGACTCATTTAGAAACCCCCTTATATCTGTTGCCTGTTGGGAGGTATCTACACTACAGAGTTATAGCAGTTTGATACTTCATTAAATATGCTTCTCTTTTCAGGAACCTGGAATTTATAGTTTGGTGAGTACTTGAAATATTTAGCAGATTCCCCTGAATGCTACCGGCTGAGAATATAATATTTCTACTCAAACTACAAACCCCGGGATTCCATAAGCCATAATCATGGCAATTAAAGTGCCCTCAAAGTGCTATACCGGTGTAATGTGGATGCACCTTTATTTCTACAACACCTGATGAAATTGCTTTTCATGAATATATTAAAAAGGCTTCAGAGCAGCTTTTAAACTGATTCCTAGGGGAAAGTCGACAGGAGCTGGGCAGCTTCCGGTTCGAGAGGGTGAATCGCCAAGTATGGAGGATGAAATTTACGCACAAATGGCTGAGTCAACAGAAAAGATAGAAAGTAGTCAAGAGGTAGGACATGGTAGGCCTTCTAAAATTTCTCATAAACAGCCAAAGTTGAAAGGGCATCAGAGCAATAAATATAAATGTCTGTACGCAAACGCTAGAAGCCTTCGAACAAAAATAGGGGAGTTGGAATGTTTGGCAAAAGAAAAAAATATTGATATTATTGGCATAACAGAAACCTGGTGGACAGAGGAAAACAATTGGGACACAAAAATTCCAGGTTATAAACTGTACAGGAAAGACAGGAGAGGGAAAAACGGTGGCGGTGTGGCCTTGTACATAAATGAAGAGCTAGAATCTCATGAATTAGAATTTCAAGAAAATTCAAACTCACCTACAGAAACATTGTGGGTAAAAATCCCAGGACAAAAAACTAATCTAGTATTAGGGATCTGCTATCGCCCTCCCAACCAAACTCCAGAGGCAGACTGCTATCAGGAAAATGAAATTAAACAGGCCTCAAAATGGAATAAATTAGTCATAATGGGGGACTTCAACTATCCCCGAATAGATTGGCTAAATTCTTGTTCTACGCATGAAAGAGAGACAAGGTTCCTCGACATGCTAGCTGATTATTCCCTTGAGCAGATGGTCATGGAACCAACCAGGGGAAAGGGGATCCTGGACTTGGTGCGAACAAATGAACAAGATCTCGTTCAAGATGTCCTTGTAACTGAGCCCATAGGTACCAGTGACCACAACACAATAACCTTCAACTTAAGTTTGGATAGCAAACTGTCAGTGAAAACTAACACAGAGACCTTAAATTTTCACAAAGGGAATTTCACCAAAATGAGAAAAATAGTAAAGAACAAACTAAAAGGAACAGTAAAAAAATCAAATCCCTCCAGAATGCTTGGAAACTGTTTAAAAATACTTTAAAACAAGCCGAACTAAAATGCATTCCTAAAATAAGAAAGAGGCCGGGAAAGTCCAAGAGGACATCGGCATGGCTTACAAATGAAGTAAAAGATGTGATTGGAAAGAAGAAAACTCATTTAAGAAATGGAAGGCTCTTCCTACTGAGGAGAACAGAAAGGAACACAAGCTCTGGCAAACTAAATGCAAAGCAACCGTCAGGAAAGCCAAGAGAGATTTTGAGGCACATATAGCTAAGAATATTTAAAAAAATAGCAAAAACTTCTTTAAGTACATCAGAAGTAGAAACCCAACTAGAAAAGCAGTTGGGCCACTTGACGAAAAATGGTAAGAAAGGGACAATAAGTGAAGACAAGGAGAGTGCTGAGCGGCTATATGACTTCTTTGCCTCCGTTTTCACACAGGAGGACAGACAACATATGCCTGCAGCCGAGTCAGTTTTTTCAGGGAGGGAATTAAATGAATTAAAACAGATAGAGATAAACAAGGAAGATGTTCTCACATGCCTTACCAAACTAAATGTCAACAAATCACCAGGGCCAGATGGCATCCACCCCAGAGTTCTTAAGGAACTCAAGTGTGAAATTGCTGAAATTCTAGCCAAAATATATAACCTTTCTCTAAGATCAGGCACTGTACCCGAGGACTGGAGGGAGGCAAATGTAACTCCGATCTTCAAGAAAGGATCCAGGGGTGATCCAGGAAATTATAGGCCAGTTAGTCTAACCTCAGTTCCAGGCAAAGTGATGGAAACCATTATTAAAGAAAAATTACTAAGCACATAGAAGAACAGGCATTGCTGAAGGAAAATCAACATGGTTTCTGCAAAGGCAAATCATGTCTTACTAACTTGATAGAATTCTTTGAGGGTGTAAATAAACACATAGATAAAGGGGACCCAGTCGATATTGTTTACCTTGACTTTCAAAAGGCTTTTGACAAAGTCCCTCACCAAAGGCTCCTAAATAAGCTCTTCAGCCATCGAATCAAAGGACAGGTCTTGTCCTGGATTGGAACCTGGCTAAACTGTAGGAAACAAAGGGTGGTAATAAACGGACATTTCTCTGGGTGGAAAGAGGTGAGAAGTGGCATACCCCAAGGTTCAGTTTTGGGTTCGTTACTTTTTAATTTATTCATTAATGACCTGGATGTAGGAGTAAATTCTGAGGTAGCAAAGTTTGCAGACGACACTAAATTGTTCAGGGTAGTTAAAAATGAAACTGATTGTAAAGAGCTCCAGAAAGATCTCTCGAAATTGAGTGAATGGGCAACAAAGTGGCAAATGCATTTTAACCTAAACAAGTGTAAAGTCATGCACATCGCGGCATAGAACCCCAACTACACCTACCAATTGATGGGGTCAAAGCTTTCCGAGACAAACCAGGAAAGGGATCTTGGGGTTTTGGTGGACAGCTCAATGAAGATGTCAACCCAGTGCGCTGCAGCAGTGAAAAAAGCAAATTCTATGCTTGGCATGATCAGGAAGGGAATCGAAAATAGGTTGGCAAATGTTGTATTGCCTCTCTACAAATCTATGGTAAGGCCACATTTGGAGTACTGTGTACAATTCTGGTCTCCGCACCTTAAGAAGGATATAACGGAACTGGAAAAGGTACAAAGAAGGGCAACAAAAATGATCCAAGGGATGGAGCAGCTCCCTTATGAAATCAGTTTGCAACGCCTTGGTCTTTTCAGCCTTGAAAGACGGCGTTTAAGAGGTGACTTGATCGAAGTGTATAAAATCATGCATGGGATAGAAAAGGTGAATAAAGAAAAAATATTTTCTCTGTCACACAACACAAGGACTAGGGGGCACTCCCTAAAGCTCCAAGGCAGGAAAGTTAGGACTAATAAAGGGAAATATTTCTTCACCCAGAGGGTCATTGGGTTATGGAACTCACTTCCAGAGGAGGTTGTGACAGCTGTCAGCCTGGACAGCTTTAAGGCAGGGTTAGACAGATTCATGGATACCAAGGGAATCAGTAGCTACTGAAATGGACATCCAAGTGCCACCTCTGTGTTGATGGAGGCAGGCAGGATTTTCCCTGGGTACTGGTTGTGGGGGGTCGGGAGCAGGCGAGGGTTTTGCCCTCCTTTCTGCTAGAGATCCCTGTGTACAACTAGTGGGCCACTGTGTGACACAGAATGCTGGACTAGATGGGCTGAGGCCCGATTCAGCATGGCTCTTCTTATGTTCTTATGAAATAAATACACACACTACTCTAAGATCACATCGTTTCATAGCATAGAAGTAACTAATTCTAAACAAAGTAATTCATAATAATTCCTATTGCAGTTACTACGTTAAATATTAAATGCAATGTTACAAATGTAACCTTAATGAGGGATAACAACACTTTTCATGGTATAACTGCAACGTTTTGTTACTTTTATCATTTTGGCCTCACTAAATGGAGGAAGAAGAAGTAGTCATGTGACAAATGCAGGCTTGCCTTTGTATCATGCGATGTTAGATGTGTGAGGCAACAGGGAGGCAAATGGGAAGGAATTGTGTTATGTACTACAAACTAATGGCTTGCAGCACTTTAGTGCACTGCTTAGAAACTTCTAAAATGTATTTATTGTATCAGGAGCAAACCAAGGGTACAGTTGTTATGTATTTTTAAAAACACAAAGTTTTAAAACTTAGCATTATATTAAATGTCCTTTGACCAGTAGCTGGCCACTGTGCCTCTGGTGTGCCTCTGGTGTTGCTATAAGGAGGTCCTCCGTTGTGCATGTGGCAGGGCCCAGACTGCATTGTAATAGGTGGTTTGTGGTTTGCTCTTCTCCACACTCACATCGTGGTTTCCACTTTGTGGCCCCATCTTGTGGTGCCAGAACACAGTCGGTTCAGTGCCTTCCAAGTCGCCCGGTCTTCTGTGTGCCCAGGAGGGAGTCTCTCATTTGGTATCAGCCATGGTTGAGATTCTGGGTTTTAGCTTGCTACTTTTGGATTCTCGCTTGCTGAGGTGTTACTGCGAGTAGCTCTGTAGATCTTAGAAAACTATTTCTTGATATAAGGCATTGACGTGCTGACTGATATCCTAACAGGGTGTAGGTCGGAGATGTCACTACCTTGGTCCTTTCATTATTGGGTGCTACTTCCCGGCAGAACTTTTTAGAAACTGGAAAACAATTTAAAACCTGTAAATGTAACTATCTCAGTTAGATATTGTTAATTAAAATACCACTGTAATCAGATATGGAAGTAGGTGAGTTACTACGTCATACTACTCTTAACAGAAAGTTTGGTACTAGAGGTAGAAAAAACATGCAAAAATAGAGATAATTTCTGTGATCATTACTTTTGCTTTTCTTGGTGATCAATGGTAATCCTGCCTTTGCTCTTTCATCCCTCACTTTCTTCAATTGCCATTTCAATACACGGTATTTTAAACCTTCCAAAACAATGCATTCCTGAATGCAATGGCAATATTGTTTCCATTTCAACCCCTTCCCTCCCAATCCCAAGCTTGCATCACTTGAGTTTGTAGGCTGCTTTTACGTGCGTTTGCTTGCTCTGTACTTCATATTTTCTGGGGCTTTCCATTCTCCTATGGCACTTTTCTTGGCATGATTTAGGGCCGGGTGGCTGCTTTTCTTCCTTCTGCCTTTGATCTGCCTTCTTTTTGGACGTGTGACAAATTTGAACACCAGTAGGCAAGTTGTATGCCTTTATTTTGCCTTTGTTATACCTGGGAGAACTTGGCTCTCCCTCATTCACATTCCACAGAGAGAGCCGAAATTCTAGCAAAGTTGAGAGATGACTTGTACAAAGGCACTTTGATAACAAGTACATTTCTAAAAGCCTTTAAACATTCATCTTTTAAATATTTTTGGACTACCACTCTTAGACTCCCCTAGCCACTATAGCCATGGACCACGCTAGCTAAAGAATTCGGAGTGCTGTCATTTAAAAAAAATGAATGATGTGTAATTCCTTCTAAAGTCATTACAATACTGGGGGGTGCTAGCATTTCATTGCTAAAGTGTTTCTAAAATACAGGCAACGAAAAAAATATTACTATAAAGAGAGTAAAGAAATTTTGTTACTACTCCATTATAGTAATTGCGCACAATTACTACAGCTGGGGAAACTTCAGGGGCTCTTTTTCTTACTCATTCACAGCCATTGGGGTGAAACTCACTGCAGTGGTATAATATATTTTCCACTCTTAGTCCACCAAATTTCAAAACGTTTCACTCATCCATGGACTTTTGGAATTTTTTCAAATTTTTTATAAATAACATTTTTAAAAATAATAAAGAAAATATTTCCCTAATTTGAAAGTATTGTTTTCTGTTTAATGGTGTGGTCCTTACTTTGTAAGTAGTGGTTCTACACTGGGAACTGTACCCAAAACTTTGTTAAATGGGTGGATGAGGATGTTAAATTGGTGGACTAGATGGCAAAATGTGCTATAACATCATGTATCTCATGCAAATACAAAGTTTTAGCAGTTTAATAAACTTTCACCATTTTTTAATGATAGAAACAATTAGGAAATGACATTTATAACCCAGGAACACAAACCATAGTGTAGAAATAATCAAAACATCCCCAACAGATGGCCATCCAGCCTCTGAATAAAAATAACAACAACAACAATAATAAAGCATGTTCCTATTTTGAAAGTGCTATTTCCTGTTTAATTATGTATTCCCTCATGCAAAGACAACGTTTTTGCAGCTTAATTAACTTTTGTCATGTTTTTATGATAGAACCAATTTGGAAATTACATTCATAACCCAGCAACAAAAATTATTTATTGGAACTCTAGCTGGCTACAGAAGTGCAAATTTTCTGCTGCTGAGCAGTGCGCTGCATTCAGGGAAATGTAATTTAGGGCAAGTCCTTTTGAATTCTCTGCAGCAGATCTCCTTCCTTCCCAAACTACATTTCCCAGAGTTCTGTGCTGTCCCCAGAAAACACTGCTCCCTCTGTTCTCCATTCCTAATGGCAAGAGGCCATTAATTTACAAAGGCAAGGCAAGGCAGGCCCTAAGGCAGCCTTTTTGGCTTTGCTTTTTGAGCTTTGCTTTCTTGCACTGAATATGAAACCGCCTTTGTGAACCTTCCAAGATTTACAAAACTAAAATGAAAAGGTGTGGGGTAAGTTTTAATTTCTTAATTTCTAGTGCGGACCACATGTGCACAATGGATATTTCATCATAAGTACGACTCATACGAAACAGATCCGACTTACGACACTTTCTGATATTTTTTTGCACATGCCTAGTAAGCTTTAGCACCCCTGTACATCCAAACAATGCCCAATAAGAAGTGGACTAAATAGGTGTGGTTTTATTACTTAGCTTTTGTAGTTGAAGGCTAGAAGATGTATCACCGGCATCTAGTGCACAATACTTACTTATGATGCTACTGTATACACAGAAGAACAACCTTCATAAACCTTGATTTGACCCAAGATTACATGTTCTGGCTTTTTTCAGAACAGTAAACCAGGATTTTGGATTCGGACATCGCAGCAAGCTTTTCGTCTTTGGCCATTTTAGTCACTTATAAACAGGAGCTTCCAGGCAGAAACAAAAGTCCCACACTTACTATAAATGTTATACTTCTTATGCTCCTAAGTCACTGATTCTCAAAGTGGGCGGTACCACCCCTGGTGGTGGTGAGGGTCAAGAGGCAGGCTCAGGAGAATTTGGGGGGCGGTGAACCCCTTTAAGGGGGCGGTGAATGATTGGCCATTTAGGAGGGATCGCACGGCCCTCTTCTTTGGCCCGGCCCCCTTCATTTTGACCTGCATATTAGATATTTGGATTAGAATTCGTAAGAGTAGCAAAATTATTTATGAAGTAGCAACGAAAATATGGTTGAGAGTCACCACAACATGAGGAACCTTATTTAGGGGTCATGGCATTAGAAAGGTTGATAATCACTGCATTACTACATATATCTTTCTGTTTAATTGCTATTAATTTTTTAAAAAATCTAGGGGGGCGGTGAGTAATTTTTTTCCTGGAAATGGGGTGGTAGGCCAAAAAGGTTTGGGAACCACTGTCCTAAGTGATTAAATTATGTTGCACAAGCATTGTGAGCCTATAAGGCCATTTTAACCTTATTCTCAGGGCAATTAGAATCCTTCGCTGTCTGTAATGTGTGCGTAAAGCAGGACTACACCATTGTATTCTGGTGATATTTGCTTATAATATAAAGATCACAAAATGAACTCAGGCTGACTGTCTGAAAATGTAAAATAAACTCAAAATGTAATTGCGCAGAATATTCTGAGATGTGTGTCGAATGCAAACAGCATGCCCAATGTATATAAAATATCTTAAGAAAGCATTCATAATGGATGGAAAATAACCTCGAATATGGACATTGTAGAATGCATGCTGAATGAGGATGGTGTGGTTGTTTGTACATTTGACTGTGACTGGAGACCAGGCTTTTATTCCCAGCTTGGCCATTGAAACCCACTGGGTAACCTTGGGAAAATCATATGCTTTCAGCCTCAGAAAACCGTATGATAGGTTCATCTTAGGTCACCATGTCAGGAACCAAAAGGCACACATTAACAACGAAGAATATATTTGAAATGCATGTAGAAGGCATATAAAGTAGCATCCATTAGAAGTGCAAAATGGGTGTCTAATACTCTCATAATGAATTTAGCACAGCTTTTTCTTCCTTACCATTGTCTGGTTTCTTCCCCCTTTTCTCCCTTTCACTTTCCATCCCCCTCCCTTTCACTGCCGCTCACCTGCACCATCACCAGATTAATTAATTTGCAAGTGTTAACTTGCCCACTTTGCCAAATGGCTGTGCACTTCAAGAAAGAAAGAAATCTGGGTCCCATAAAGATACAGAAGGCCCTCAAAATGCCACACAGAAGAGACACCGGAAACAATGGGCACCTAAGCATGCTTGATATCAGTCTTTAACGCCAAGAAGCTTCCAGACTTGATGGAGGAACTCTAAGACAAATTAAAAGGAAAAGAACAAGATTTATTTTGGAGAGGGAGGGGACAGGCATCTGTGTGTATCTGTTCTCTACATCGGTGAAGCTGTCTCTGTAGCTAATATTAACGCTAATATTAAGGGATTTAGGCCATTATATGATGACATTGATAAGCTCAAAGTGCTATAATACACACAAACACTCTCTCTCTCTCTCTCTTACTAGCTTGGGTACCCGGTGGTGCCCGGGTTATTTGAAAAAGGCATTGTTTGTTTTGGGGTGTTAGGTAATATCATTTAGTTAATTAGTAACAGTGTTTATTAGGAAAAAGGCGGTCTTTGATTTTGGTTTTTTAAAAATAATTCTCCCATTAGAAAATACATAACAATGTGGGTGAACTACAGTTCCCTGGATCATGGAACAATCCTCCCCAAGCCTGGCCTGTATGCACAGTTGGTCATGTTGGGTTTTTGTGCTAAGTTTGGTCCAGACCTGTGGTGCAGTGCTCTCTGGATAAAGGTGAACTACAACTCTCATATGCCAAGGGAAGTCACCTCCAAAGCCTGCCAGTATTTACAGTTGGCTATGTTGGGTCTGTGTGCCTGTTCAGTTGCTGATCAATTCCTCTGTTTTCTGTGTGCCATAGGAAAGGGTAGAAAAGGGTTAAAGGAGAGACAGTGGGTGGGGTAATGCAAATTCCACATAAGGAACCCTGGGATGCCTGCCTGTGTGGAGGAAACACATAAAAATCCAGGATGAAACTCTCCACGAATGAAAGCATTCCTTAGGTGATGGGCTGTAGTGTTTGGAGAGGACATGGGCAGGGTTTGGACCATATGTCCATGGCACTCGCTCAAACCTGCAGTGTCAATTGAGGGAGTGCCTTTGGAGGCTTCTCAGCCCTTGGACCGATAACCTGTTTGTGGAGATGGGAGGCTGTCTGTGTAACTAGACACCTCCGCCACATACACATTTTTCTACACACAAACACATTTTTCACTTTTATTATGTGTGTGTATAGATATGTACATGGAAAGTTCTCTACCAGCCCGCACCACAGGAAGAACACCATTATACCCACGTCAGCATAGGCAAATCTGTGCTTAAGTCCGTTCAGCAGTTCACCTACCTGGGAAGGATCATCTCTTCAGACACCAAGATTGATAAAGAGATAGATCACAGATTAGCAAAGGCATACAGTGCATTTGGAAGGCTTCACAAAAGACTCTGGAGCAACAAGCACCTGAGGCAAAGCACCAAAATCAGTGTGTACAGAGCTATCATACTGTCTATTCTCCTATATGGGTCTGAAACATGGGTCACCTATCGCCAACACCTACGACTCCTCGAACACTTTCATCAGTGCTGTCTTCGCACAATCCTAAATATACACTGGACCAACTATGTGACTGAGTAGGGCACGTCTCTAGGATGGAGGACCACCGCCTCCCAAAGATACTACTCTATGGTGAACTCGCCACGGATCAGTGCAAGAGAGGCGCCCCCAAAAAGAGATATAAGGACTCCCTGAAACAACTTCTCAGGCTTGGCCAGATTGATCACCAACAATGGTCCACCCTGACCTCACATCGGGAGGCATGGAGATGCACTATCCACAATGCTGCGGCCTCTTTCGAGAAGACATGCCGAATGGGTCTCAAAGAGAAAGGACAACGCAGAAAGAACTGCAACTTGGAAACAGCAACACCCAAGGAGACTTTCTGCTGTGCTTTCTGCAACCAAACTTGACTATCTCAGATTGGCCTTTTTAGTCGTCAACGCGCTTGTAAAAAGTGTGGGATGAGTCCTTCCTAAGAATCTTCGTTCGCGTAGAAATGCAGAGGAGTATAGATATGTATAGAGAGGGAGTGTGTGTTTGTGTGTGTGTGTATGTATATATATATATATATATATATATAGAGAGAGAGAGAGAGAGAGAGAGAGAGAGAGAGAGAGAGACTGTTTTAAAATTTTGGATACTCACGAATTTCGGATACTTCCAACTTTTTTAGCAATTTCGAGAGCAGCCCTTCCAAAAGGAATTCTGAATTTTGGAATTCCGAATTTTGGATGTCATTTCCGAATTTTCTTGCTGATTGCTCATTGGCTGATGGCCAACAGCTGACTCTCCCTTCTGCTAATTTTTTTGCCCATTTTTTGAAAGCGGAAGCCATTTTTGAAGACTTCCAAAGACTTCCCAATTTCGGAAATACTTCCCAATCAATTTCGAAATTTATCGTAATTTTTTTGGAAGTCTAAATAATCCGAAATGCTATCTATGACTAGATCTGAAACGAGTTTTGAAACGTTTTTTTAATCAAACAGCCCTACTATAGAGAGGGGGGGAGGGGGGAGAAAGAGAGGGAGGGAGGGGGGAGAGATATGAAGGGGAGGTTGTGGCTAAACCCCCAATCTGATGCACTTAATGTCCCACAAATTATCTGCTAGCAAGTCTTAAGGCTATCAACACCACACTGTTCCTAGTCTGGTTTGTTGTTACACATTGGGGGTTTAGCTACAACCTCCCTTACACACACACACACACACACACACACACACACACAATATAGCATTTTGATCAAGTGCTCCCTTCTGTTTTTTATATCTTCTTTTCTCGGCTTCTACATAATCACAAGGTAACAAAACCAGCTTGGAAAAATTGTATCATTCTTCTGCTGATAGAAGAGTGCTATGCAGTCTGAAAACTTGCTATGAAAGCAGAATGGACCCATTTTGTAAAATCTGCATTTGGGTCACCAGACCCCCACCCCCCAATTGGATTCTTGTCAAATTTCCCTCAATGTCTGCTTTTCATTACTGTCTCTCCCTGGGACTTTGATATCTCAGGGAAATGGCGTAACCTGGTTAGATTCAAAATTTGCACAGTGCCTTGAGATTTCTGAAAATCCTAGCACCGTGTCATCGCAGGAATCTCTCTGTAGCTCCTACACTGAGAACAATGCATTCCTGCGGATGTGCTCTAAGAGAGGCTTTAAGGATTCCTACGCTCTCTCTCCGTCAGAGCAAGGGATTCAGCTGTGCTGAGTCACGGCAGGTTCCTTGCGCAGCAACTCCTGCATCTAAAACATCCTCTTATGAAGGCCTTTGAATGCAAGGAAAGGAAGGAGACTGTCAGTGGCTGCTGAGGTCCCAGCTCGGCCTGCTATCATAATGCAATACATGTTGGGATGATAGGGCTGGTGTGATGGTGGAGGAGCACAGCTGGATGTAACTGGGCCATCAGTTATTTTAGGCTTCTCATTTTGGTCAGACTCACTAGGAGGGCAAGGCTGCAGCGAAATCCCTTCCTGCAAATACCATTTTCACAGATCACAGAGGCCGAAGTTCCAATTTAGATTCTTCCCCAGTCTTTGTTTTCAGGTAGTCAGTACAGATCAGAGTTAACTCTTGTTTGGCCAGCTGCAACGGAAAGGCCATAAAACCAAAGTATTCCCCTCTTTTGGGTAAATAATTTTCAAAACCCCACAGCCTATATCAGTGTTTCCCAACTGCTGTGACGCGGCACAGTAGTGTGCCGTGACGGACCTCCTGCTGTGCCACGAGAAAGGCTCTCTGCCCGCCTTCCTTCCCCCCTCCTCCTGCTGAACTCCTGCTGCTTGGGGGAGGAGGAGGAAGGGCCAGGCGGCGGAGAAGAAAAAGAAGGGGCCGGGGCGCCGCCTCCTTCGGCCGTTTCCCCAGCCAGCCTCCAATCTGCCATGACTCCCGCCCCTCGCTCACTGAAGCCACGCGGGGGAGGAGCCCCACCCCCTGAAGCCTCCTCCTCCGTGCAGCTTCAGCAAGCGAGGGGCGGGAGTCATGGCAGAGAGTGGCGCTGGGGACGGGGGCCATGACTCCCGCCCCTTGCTCACACTGCCCCCTCAAGGCTGGAGAAGCTGTGGGAGAGCTGAAGCCAGGGGAGGGGGCGGGGCATGGCATGGCCTGGCTCCGCCCCCTCCCCCCAGTTTCAGCTCTCCCACAGCTTCTCCAGCCTTGAGGGGGCAGTGCCAAGCCAGCATTGTGCTGGCTCTGCCACCGCTGGCTTGGCACTGCCCCTCAAGGCTGGAGAACCTGTGGGAGAGCTGAAGCCAGGGGGAAGGGCGGGGCATGGTGCAGCCTGGCTCCGCCCCCTTCCCCCCAGCTTCACCTCTCCCACAGCTTTCCAGCCTTGAGGGGACAGTGCCAAGCCAGCATTGTACTGGCTCTGCCACCGCTGGCTTGGCACTGCCCCCTCAAGGCTGGAGAAGCTGTGGGAGAGCTGGAGCTGGGGGGAGGGGGCGGGACATGGCGCGGCCTAGCTCCTCCCCCTCCCCCAGCTTCAGCTCTCCCACAACTTCTCCAGCCTTGAGGGGACAGTGCCAAGCCAGCATTGTGCTGGCTCTGCCATCAGTGGCTTGGCACTGCCCCTTCAAGGCTGGAGAAGCTGTGGGAGAGCTGAAGCCAGGGGGAGAGGGCGGGGCATGGTGCAGCCTGGCTCCTCCCCCTCCCTGGCTTCGGCACTCCCCGCAGCTACTCCCAGCAGGCCACCATCCCCAGCCGTTCTTTACTGTGTTACGAGTGTCATTTTGTGCCATTTTGGTTGGTGGTGTGCCCCCGGGTTTTTTTAATGTTAAAAGTGTGCCACGGCTCAAAAAAAAAGGTTGGGAAACACTGGCCTATATGTCTTAATTTTTATTCTTTAAAATAAAAAGGAGAATGTGCCTTCTCCTTCTATTCTTCAGCAGCTGCGCACTTGCTCAAAATGTTCACTGAGCACAGCACGGCCCTAAGGTCTCTCAATTTGTCAATAGCTCAAAGCAATGTTTGCATCAAATTTATATGCTCTGTTTTAGTTCTAGAGTACATAAATTGAATCTTATTTATCATTGTAATGCCCACTCTCCCATTTTAGAGAGATTATTTTCGAATTTATCACAAACCAGTTTTATACTCGCCATGCTAAATAAATTGATCTCATCAGAAACTATGGCTACCTCATTGCTTATCCTTATATTTAGGTCATTAATGACTCAGTGGAAAATACAGATTCCAGGTGTGCCTTTTGTTTACATCCCAAAAAGTGGCTATTTATTCCTCATCCGTGTTGTTTAAACAGTTTTCAGTCTGGGAACTGTTCCAATCTTATCCAGTGAATGACAACTATCTTTGCTTAGGAATCTTTTGTGAGCATCCCTCCCCCCTACACACACACACACACACACACACACACACACACACACAAAGAAACTTAAATGTCCATTTAAACAATTTTCATCACATCACTTGTATGAGGGTTATTCAGAAAAGAATGCATCACATTTGTTTTCTGAGCATGAACAAAGATAGAAAAGCTAGCAATCTGATGTTTCTTCCAGTCGTGTAACAAGTTTCAAGTCATTCTGATGGATCATGGAGCGCCAGTGAATTGTTAAAATAATGTCTGTTGCAGACTCCCATTACAAGCAACACACTGTAATTGAATTCTTGGGTCATGAACATGAAAGTGTGACAAACATGCATAAATGTTTATGTGCTCTTCAACATACTTGAAATGTTAATATCATTAAGCATTATTTTCCCCAATCTATCCGAAAGAAATGTTAAACTTGTTGTCATTTAATTTATTGGAACATACTTGGATCCCTTTTAAGTAATTAAGTTCATGTTCAACACTTTGCAGGCCATTGGTACAGAAGCTGATTTTTAGAGCAAGTTGTATAGTTAAATTAGAAGAGCAACAATTTAATGTATGAATTCTTGATGATCTAAGAAATGGGTGCTGTTTGTTTTGGAAAAACGATGCCATAATCCAGTGTTTTTCAACCTTTTTTGAGCCGCGGCACATTTTTTACATTTACAAAATCCTGGGGCACACCACTAACCAAAATGACACAAAATGACACTCTAACACAGTAATACATATAGTTAATATGTTTTTAAATGTATTTATAGACTCAGTGTGAAACCTGGGCCTGTTTCGATGAACACAACATAGATATCCTGGCAGGAATGGTAGAAAGACACACACGAAGGCCTTGCTCAACAGCTGTCAGTCTCTCTCTGCGTTTAGTTTTTAATCGCAGTCAAGCTAGAGAAGCTCATCTCACACAGATATGTGATTGAAAATGGGAGCAATGTTAAAATAGACCAACAGAAAATACTGGAAGGGTTTGGTGGGCATTAACCTTGAGTTTTGGAGTTGTAGTTCATCGACATCTAGAGAGCACTGCGGACTCAAATAATGTTGGATCAGAACCAAACTTGGCATGAATACTCAATATGCCCAAATGTGAACACAGATGGAGTTTGGGGAAAATAGACCTTGACATTTGGGAGTTACAGTTTCTGGGATTTATAGTTAACACACAATCAAAGAGCATCCTGAACTTTTGCAACAATGGAATTGAACCAAACTTGGCATATTGAACTCTACCGACAGAAAGTACTGAAAGGGTTTGCTTGGGAATTGACCTTGAGTTTGGAAGTTGTAGTTCACCTACACCCAGAGAGCACTGTGGACTCAAACAATGTTATGTTATGTTGTTGTTTGTTTTCTATCCAGAATCACAATGTTGGAAGGAGGCTCACCACTTTAAGGTCCCTAAAACAGGCATGGGAAAACTTTGGCCCTCTGGGTGCTTTGGACTTTAACTCTCACCATTCCTAACAGCCTGAGGCCCTTTCCTGCTTAAGTGGCTGAGGGGAAAAAAGGAAAAGGGCCTGAGGCTGCTAGGAATGGTGGGAGTTGGAGTCCAAAACAACTGGAAGTCCAAGTTTGCCCATGGCAGCTTCCGACAGAGACCTCTTCCTCCCCCTTCGTGCCCTTTCTTCCCCCTCCTGCCGAGGGGGGGGGGTTTAGGGGGCTTCAGCCCCCCCCCCCCGAAATTCTCAGGGTGGTCCACGAGAAGGCCTTACTGGTACATTATTTAAACTGTTATGTTTATTCATATCATGAGCTGATCACCATGCTCATTATATCCCACATTCATGGGGTTATTGGGATAACAATACAAAAGGTTTGCTAGGGGTAGACCCTTTTCCACCCAGTCTCAGCCCCCCAACCAAATTCAGCCCCCTCCCCTGAATCAAAATCCTGGCTATGGCCCTGCCTCACTGTTACTCTTTTATGTTCCAGATTTCTATGATGCAAATTGTACCTATAGTTTTCTGTAAACTAAACACTCTCCTGAGTTGGCTCACAGTTTTCTAGCATTTATACAGAAAGCTCCTATACAGCCCTCTGTATTTGACTTTTAAGAGGGACTTGAAGACCTGGCTGTTTAAAAAGGTCTTTGAAAATGATTGGCTTAATATCCCTTAGTGTAGATTAGGTCTTTGTATACTTGTCTTGTGAATATGCTTCGACTCGGGTATATTGGCTTTTATTTAATGTATTGGAACTGCTGTGTTTTAATGGATGTTTTATGTTGTTTATTGTCTAATCTGTTTATTTCGTTTACTCTGTTTTATCTTTTCTTTTGATTTGTCATTTATTTTGCATATATTATTTATTGTATTTATCAATGCTGTAAGCCTCCCCAAGTCCTTTCGGGGAGATGGGGCATCATATAAATTATTATTGTTATTATTATTATTATTATTATTATTGGCACAGAACATGGAAGTGAAAAACCATGAATAAATAAATTGCTGGATGTTTTTTCCAATCTGAGGTAATATCTCCCTATGAATTTCTAGGTTTCTGGTCAGTGTGTACTGGAAGCTAAATATACAATCACAGTGGAGGACCTAGAGATTCCTAGAGAGGTGTTCTTTCTGGAAATATCTAGGTCCACCATCATGACTGGAGGAAGTTGATCTTAGAATCACACTGGGAAAATGTTAAGATTCCTAGACGGAACATTTAAATCATATCCGTGAATAACAACATTTGATTTTTTTCTCCTGTTCCCAATATAAATGTGTTATTTTCTATTTAATTGTGCGGTACTTACTTTGAAAGTAGTTGTTATACTCCAGAAACTTCATTTTTGCCACAAACTATGTTGAATTGGTTGAGACTCTATGAGATATTCATTGAAAAACCATAGCAAATTGTGCTACAGAATTTCCCACAAAAACACTTTCCATGTTTTTATGATAGAACCAATTAGAAAATTACATTTATAACCCAGGAATAAAAATCGTGTTACATAGTGCAGTCAAGTGTGTCAAAGTCAAAAACACCTCTATTTGGTCTCACTCCCTAGAGATCTACGGTGTGTACCTTTTCCCCATTGGGCTCTTTGGCTGTGTATGTTCATGGACTATTGTTACCTTATCCTCATTTGGACAACAGGAAACATCATTGCCTTTGTTCATTAAGGATGATTTAATTCAAACCAGGTGTTTCTCAGCTCTTGATGACTTCCCTCCAAGATTGAGTGTAAAAGTTCTATTTGTCACCTTTTAAATATTAAATGACAACAGCCTGGCTCCATGCTGATTGCCGTGGGAGCCCATCCTTTCTGTAGTAGAAGATCAATGTCACCTAAAGCATTCTCCAGTGTCTAAGATGTCTGAACTCTTCCTTTCACTCACACAGGGTGACTTTCCAGCACGAGGACTAAGCAACGTATAAGAGAAAGCTACTTTGGAAGTCTTGGCTCTTAATCACCTACTTAGCAACTTAAACCTGCGAACACCTCCCAACAAAGAATCCCCCCAGGCAGCAACCAGCCAGGCTTAGAAGCTGAGGCCATTGAATGCTAATCAAGGTGGTCAATTGCAACATTCACACTTGTCTCAAACAGACCAGAGTTCTTCCTCCCACCCTGGACATTCCACAGATATATAAACTTCACTTGCCTAGTTTCCAGCAGGCCTCACAACCTCTGAGGATGCCTGCCATAGATGTGGGCGAAACGTCAGGAGAGAATGCTTCTGGGAAATGGCCATACAGCCCAGAAAACTCACAGCAGCCCAACTTAAACCTGGTTTCCAGGATCTCATGATGACTACATTTCTCCATGTTATGGGTTCCACCCTGGATGATGGCCCCTGGCTCTACCTGAGAGCTAACAGGCTATCCACATGATGTGTGGTGTCTGCAATCTTTACCTCAAGCAATCTTCAATTACAAACTGTAACTAAATTGTAAATGGCAGCGTAATTGTAATTGCAAAACAGCAATGGTTCTAACAAGCCTAGGGCACAAGAGGATCTGTGTCTATCCTGCAAGGGATAGATTCCTTTTAAATACCTACACATCAATTTAAACTTGGTTTTAAAAATGGAAGTAGTACAATATTTTCCCAACCCCCCTCGCTCTCCAGCCCGTGGAGGGTCATCAGGTGTGCTGTGGGAAATTGCACTTGTCTTGAATAAGCCAGCTTTAGTTCCCCATGGGCCAATGTGTGGCTTGTGACTCCTGCCCAGGCACCAAGATGGCGGAGGCATTTTCTGCCTCGCTTTAAAGCGGGGACGTCCAGCTGGAGTCCCTCATCTGCAGGCGCATGTGTGGAACGGGTGTGCCACATACCGGGCCTGACCACGCCCCTGGCCCTAAGCGGGAGCTACTTTACTTACCATTAAATCTGCCCCTGCCTACACATCAATTTAAACTTGGTTTCCAGATCCCCACATGAAGTAGTAGATTAGAGTAGCTTTATTTTTCAGGGCAGAAGATAAGGGACACAATTTGGCTGTCTTTATTATCCCATTGAATGCTACGAAAACATGCCCTGTTCATTTAAAAATAATGCAATATTGAAATTATATATTTTATATTTTTATGTCCCAATATAGTTTGGTTTTGATGTAACAAATGTAAAAAATTTGTGTTCTAGATTAGGGGTTATTAATAAATTAATGTTAGTTGAAATTCCCTTTGGTTTTGATATCTGTTCTGTCATTAATAAATAATTTGTTGTACTGTTTGGTACTCTTTCCCCATGTTCAATAGATTTAAGGGAGAGTTAAGGAGATGGTATGATCTGACCTCCCCTTGGGTTGAAAGAGATGAGTCACTCTAAAACTGACTCAAAGTATACTTCCTACAGCTAAATTATAGCTTTTTTAAAACCACATTAACTTTTGGCTTGGGCTAAGGTCTGCATCTAAGGGTGCATCTACATTGTAGAATTAATGCAGTTGGACACTACTTTAACTGCATACTATGAACTTTAACTCAGTATTATGGGATCATGAAGTTGGAGTTTTACAAGGTCTCTAGTCTTCCCGCCAAAGGCTGCCGATGCACCACCAAATTACAACTCCTAGGATTCCATAGCATTGAGACAAGGAAGTTAAACTGGTGTCAAACTGCATTGACTCTACAGTGGAGATGCAACTTGAGTGTTATTTTTTGAACTTCAGTTTAGGTTCTAAAAACTGGGACTACATCCACCACCATTTCTGATGTCTTTCTCCTGTGAAAAGCAAAAAAATGTCTATCATACTAGTCCATTATTTCAGGTTGTCCATTTCAACTCTACTTCACTTGTACTCATTAAGCCATAATAATATGATTACAGCACAGTGTCATTACAGTGCAATATATCACTGTCACATCTCACATTGTGAAAAGTGACTTGCAAAGAGAAATTGACAATACCATCCTGCACCATTGCTGATACCTTTCACCTGTGAAAAACAAAACTATTTATCTTGCTAGTCAGCTCTTTTAGCTTGTCCTGTTCAAACCCCTTTTAGGACCTCATCAGATGGGTGGTTTACTCCGTCTCTGGGCACTGTCAACAAGCTGCTGAGACAGAGTCCACCAGAGACCATCAAATGACACAGGGCTCCATTGGGCATTGTGCTGGCAGTGTACTGGCAGTACACAGAGATGAAGCCCTCAGGAGTCAGGTAACTACCGACTCATCATAGAAGAAGCCAGGGAGGAAGCAGAAGGAAGCTGGGGACCGTGGGGAAATGTTGTGGGATGGCAGTCCACGGCCAATGATGGCAAGGGGATGAAATGGAATGCTGCCCCACAGTTTTCCTCGTGGTCCCCTGGCTTCTGGACCTTGGTGTGATAAGGTCCTTACCTTGCACTCTGTAGTAATGCTGTTATGGCATGATGTAATGTAGGGATCCTCAAATCACAGCCTGCTGCTAGGTGAAACTGATGAGCCGCAGGCTTTGTAGTAGAGAGCACATGGTCTGTAGTTGTTGTGTATGCCTTTAATAGGTAAACATTTGGCAAACCCTTTCTGTTGCATTTAGGACCCTGAACCCTTCTGCTCTTCCAGCTGAAGGGGATCCTGTCCTTACACTCTGGTATTTCTGGATTATTCTACCTTGAGGCATCTTTGTGAAGATTAGATTGTAAATACTACCAACCATTTTTTCCGGCCATCCTGTGCAAAGGTTGGGAGGGCCTCTTTGCACAGTTAAAGCTTGTGCGCCAGCTGCGATCGTACCTTAACAAGACGGATTTGACCATGGTGGTCCATGCTTTAGTTACATCAAGATTAGATTACTGTAATGCACTCTATCTGGGGCTGCCTTCGAAGATGACTCGGAAACTGCAATTGGTGCAAAGATCTGCAGCCAGGCTACTAACTGGAGCCAGATATAGGGAGCACACGATGCCCCTACTAAAGCAGCCCCATTGGTCCCAATTCAGAGTGCAAATTATCACCTATAAAGCCCTAAATAGCTTGGGTCCTGCCTATATTCGTGACTTCATCTCCCCTTGAACCGGCGTGGACTTTTAAGATCTGCAGAGGTGGCACTCCTCTCGGTCCCACCACTGTCACAAGTGCAATTGGTGTGGGCAAGAGAGGGGGCTTTCTTGGTGGTAGCCCCAAGAATTTGGAACTCCCTCCCCAGGGAGATTAGGCCCCCTCCACTGTCCTCCCTTCATAGGAATTTGAAGATGCTGCTATTCAATCAAGCCTTTGAGAATATTTAGTCCCTAGTTGTCCTGCGTAGTAGTCACACATCCTGCACTTTATCCCATGTCCTCTCTCCATTAGAGCAGCTGGCACTTATTTTATTCCTAATGTTTACAGCTTGGTCATGTTTACAGCAATTTACTGCCATGGTTGGAGAACTGCAATTTGATTGAGTCTGAGTTGATGTTTTTATATGTGCATGTGTTTTATTTTATTGTATTTTATATTGTGCTCACTCTTTATGTTTCATTTTTAGGTACTTTGTGCCATCTGTAAGCCTCCCTGAGTCCCTCCGGGAAGATGGTGCTGAGATATAAGAATGAAATTGTTGTTGTTGTGGTTGTTGTTATCCTTTACGTTTCAATACTACTCCAGTTATCTCCCCCGAGTTTTTTAAAATATTTTATATGAATGAATGAATGAATCTTTATTGAGAGACCATCAGTCATATCAATATATATTACACCAATAAAACACCAATAAAACAGAATAAAATAAAATATAGTAGGATAAAATGTAATATAATATAGTCAGATAATCATTTCATCCTCATCTGGTAACTAAAATTGGTTTGAGACAGTGTGAAAGCTAATCACTTGTGTATCTATCTTTGTTCTTTTCAGCAGTTGGTTTATGTACATGTTGCCCACTCTGTCATTTCTGCTTTGGAGTCACTTTGTGTTTACTGTTCTCGATGTTTCTGATATTTTGTGATGTGTTGTTCGGGCACGGCCCCATGTAAGCTGCTCCGAGTCCCCTCCGGGGAGATGGATGCAGGTTAGAAATAAAGTTTATTATTATTATTATATTGTTGTTGTTGTTATCCATATCTGAGAACGGGAGGAGCATTTTTGGAACCTACATAGCTATTATTATTAGTTGCTGGGCACAAACAACCAAGAACGCCCTGTTTATGAGCTTTTAATCTAAAGGGTGCAAATGACGTCTGGATGTAGAAAAGTGGATGAAGAAAAACTTTGAAGGAATATCTTGGCACAGTAGTTCTCATGCTCTTAACAGAATGGCAGCACATCTCAGTTTCAACATGCTATTACCTCTCTGTCGGTGATTCAGATCTTCCCCATGGTGTTATAATGATGGATCTATCATGTTTAAAAGCAGGAAAGTGTTGCAGTATAGTTCAGGAATGACTTTGCCCCAAGCGTTGAAATCATTTTGTGTAGCTGCCTTACAGAAGTAGAATAACCTGAGCATTAGTCTGTACTTATCTCAGGAGTAGGCTGCGAGTGTTGCAATTAAGTGAAGCTTTTGTAAGCATGTCTGCACCTGCCTTTGTGCAAGAGCTGACATACAAGCTGGTAGTTGTGAATGGCATTCAGTTACTCAGGGATGACTGAAGCATTTCACATTAAAAAAAGACCCTCCAAATGCCTGAAAGAAAATGTCTCCAGTGATCCAGTCTTTGTTGAGACCCCACACTGAGTATGAAAAATGCTTCATCTGTGTTCAAACAAGAGGTTGTGCCATTCACATGGATAATCAACAATTTGTGCATTTTTGTTCTTCTGTTCTCACTATGGGGCTGAATCACAGGGTCACGCTAGAGGCAGATGAAACAGTATCAAGGTTTCCGTGATAAAGTGGGTAGTTTCCAACATGGCAAAATTGTAGGTTTCAGTGAACTTGTCAAAGTAAGGTTTCTTTGCCCCCGGCCCCTGTATAGTGGCATAAGTAAACTTGCACCAGAGTGGGAAAGCTTCTGCAACAATATGATTCCAGATGAATTTGAGAAAGAATGCCTTCCTTAAATGGTGGTCAGCTGTCCATGTAAAAATGGTCCTATTCAGAAATGTTAAGGGTTTGTTGACACTGTAGAATCAATGCAGTTTGGCACCACTTTAACTGTCATGTATCAATGATATGGAGTCAGAGAGAAGAGTAGTTTTACAAGGTATTTAACCTTCTCTGCAAAATAGTTCTAGTGCCTCACCAAATTAAATTCCCATCATTCCCAAATCATTGAGATATGGCATTTAAAGAGGTGTCAAACTGCATTAATTTTACAGTGTAGCTGCACCCTTGAAGGTTTACACTAAATGTGAAGAGTTATGCTAAACATATCTTTGTGAATGCTGTCTATCTTTTTAATTCATAGCAGGCATATGGGTTTTTTTTTTTAAAATGGGGACAGTAAGCAGAAAGGGTCACTATCACTCTCCCCACTGCCAACAACAGTAACACACTGTTATTGGCTATTGTCAGGTGCCCTTGCCATGAGGTTTGGTTGGCAATATGTGTTCAGAGTGGGTTTACCTTTGCCTTAATTTAAGGCTGAGAGTATTTGACTTGCCAAGGTCACCCAATGTATTTTCCATTTCAAATCCTGGTGTCCAGAGTAATAATCCTGCACTGAAATCATGGTGGCTCATTCTCAGTGAAAATAAATCCCTGAGTGCCACACTGGGAATCTGGGGTTTTTTCCCCAGAGTAATTTTTCTTTAGTAAATACTATGAAAGAAAGTTTACTTTCAATATCACATCCTAGACAATCCTTCATGGTCAAGGATGATTGTCTTCCAAGTGAAGAGTCTTGGCGATGGGTCTGTAAGTGACTGTGGAGACCTATCCTGGAACCACATAGTCTTTTCCAATGAGGGTCCCCCCCCAATGCACCATTCTGGAACAGCTGCCAGATTTCTTATACACACACACACACAGAGTGGACCCTTGATATCTGTTGTGGTTTGATTTTAGAGTTTCCTGTAGAAACCAAAATCAGCGGAGACTCAAGTCCCATTATATACAATGGTATATTAAAATAGCATCCCTTATCCAAAATGGCAAAACCAAGGTTTAATTTTGGGAATATTTTGAAACCATTGATGGTTGAATCAATGAATGCAGAATGTGTGAACATGGAGGGTTAACTGTACTTAGTATACTTGCGACAGTGCGTTCTAAGTTTTAAAACATTTGATAGAGGCTTGTGAAATTTGCTAGATCACAACATGAAACTCCTTTCCAAAGCTTTATAATTTTCTTCCCAGAAAGTCCCTGGGAAGAAAGGTGGATGGCAATCTCTTGTATGTTTTAGTGATCCTTGATTAGTGAATTATAGCTTGGTTTTGATGGTGTTTTGTCACAATCTACACTGGAGATATATATATATATATACTAGCTGTACCCGGCACGCGTTGCTGTGCCCTATTTAGGAGATGCGAGAAAGTCCGAGTATGTAAGGGTTGGAATTGATGTTAGTTATGGTCTTGGTGGGGTCATGGCTGTGTCATTGTGGGTTGTTCTGGTGGGTGGGATGTTGAAGTCCTGTGGAGTTGTCGGTGTGTGGTGTTGAAGGAAGGAATGGCATACAAATGGGTTGAGCAGTAGACGCAAGGTTGTGTTATGTGCGTATTGTGTTGTGTGTTGGTATTACTTTTTTGATGAGTTAGTGGGTGTGTGGTGGCATTGTGGGTGGTAGTATGTTGTGGAATACTTGTGTGGGTGGGGTGTTTGTGTGTGTTTGTTGAGTATCAGTGCAGTGTTGTGTTGTGGTTGGAGTATAGGTGGAGTTGGTTTTTGTTTGTGGTGGAGGTAGGTGTTGTGTGTGCAGGGTCCCGTACGGTTGGGGGGATGGGTTGTGATAGGAAGTTGTGTTGTGTTGTGTGGGTAGGAATTTCTGGAGTATTGTGCCTGGGACGTGTGTGTATTTGGAGGTGTGTGTGGTGGTGAGTAGTGAGTGCAGTCCTGGGTTTTGTGTTGGGGAAGTTGTCAGGTATTTGTGGGGTGTATTTTGTGTGTGTTGTGGTGACATAGTTGTCTCAGTCTGGCTTTGTGCTGGTTGTGATGTGGAGGGGGTGTTGCTTTTGCCAGTGGTGTTTGTTGTGAATTTTGGTTGGGATGGGTTTTTGTGTTTGTTTTTTTTTTGGTTTTGCAAGTTTGTGTTATTCCGGCAGTATGTGTTTGTCAGTGGTGCCTGTGTCCCTGGTGCCCTATTTGTGTTAGTGTTATGTCCTCCTGTGTTAGTTGGTTGTACTGTGTAGGTTTCTGTTTAGCAGTGGTATGTATGCGTTGTGTGTGTTGTGTGTCTGTTGTGTTGTGGGTCTGTAGAGGTAGGCATCGCGATTTGTGTGGCTGCCATGTGTGGTATTTTGTGCTGGCTTGGTCTTTTGGATTGTGTTTCTCGAGTGTGGGAACCTGCTCCCTCCTAGAGCTTGGCCTTGACAGTTTAACCCACAAACACCAACTGACTAAACTCAAATCACTCAGCATTCTATCCTAGCCTTGGCTGGCTCCGCCCACCGTTACTATGGGAACTCAACCTCCCTGCATTTTGTGTGGGCCGATGTTGGCTAATGGGATTTGCTGGCGGCCGCAGAGGACGCTGGGAAATGTAGGTTTTTTTATTGTTGTTTTGGAGGCCTTCTAGGTTTTGGGGGGGAAAGTTTCTTTGCTAAAAACCTTCCTTGCCTGAGGCCTATTTTTGTTGGCAAGTTTGGTGTCTCTGCCTTGGGAGGTTTCTCTGCCTCTGGCAGTCGTTCGATGATGGGTCTTCCTTTTTATATATAGATATACAGAGAGAGAGAGAGAGAGAGAGAGAGAGAGAGAGAGAGTTGTTCATTCGTTCAGTCGCTTCCGACTCTTCATGACCTCATGGTCCAGCCCACGCCAGAGCTCCCTGTTGGTCATCACCTCCCCCAGCTCCTTCAGAGTCAAGCCAGTCACTTCATGACCTCATGGTCCAGCCCACGCCAGAGCTCCCTGTTGGTCATCACCTCCCCCAGCTCCTTCAGAGTCAAGCCAGTCACTTCAATGATATTATCCATCCATCTTGCCCTTGGTCGGCCCCTTTTCCATTTTCCTTCCATTTTCCCCCAGCATCATTGTCTTCTCTAAGCTTTCCTTTCTTCTCATAATGTGGCCAAAGTACTTCATCTTTGTCTCTACTATCCTTCCCTCCAATGAGAAGTTGGGCTTTATTTCCTGGAGTATGGACTGGTTGGATCTTCTCACGGTCCAAGGCACCCTCAGAACTTGCCTCCAGCACCACAGTTCAAAAGCATCTATCTTCCTTCGCTCAGCCTTCCCTATGGTCCAGCTCTCACATCCATAGGTTACTACAAGGAATACCATTGCATATTGTTTTGCATATTGTTTTGAACAGAAATGGAGGATAGGAATGCATTACTGTGATCACCTTAAGGCACACTTCACACATGGTTTTGTGTCCTTTCAGAACATCATTTATTTTACTATAGTCTTTGTGAGAGAGGGAGTTAGGGGAGGAAAGAGAGCTGTTTGATATCCTTCCTGCACTCCTGCCATGTTCCTGCCTGAGCCTGCTCCTCACAACTGCCTCCACACCCTGGCCCCAAGCATGTCCCACACTGCAACATCTCCACTCCCTGTTAAGCCCATCCCAACCTTCTTCCTTCTCACAAAAGAGATGGCGTTCACCTTGAAATAGAGGTGTTGAAGTGTCTATGTTTCATGAAGTTCTGCTAGCATAAGGGATAGTAGGCCCATCAAGGTATGCTGAACTATTCAGAAAGAACAGGAAATCTTGATTCCTTCTTTCACCCATGTCAAGTCCTTGGCTCATTATTTTCCTCCAAGAACTAGTTTTGATAGAAGGCAGTGCTTTATTAATTTTATGTTAATTACGGCTTTAGTAAACAGGTACAAGATGGGTGTGGGGGCTAGCAAAGCAAGGAAAAGTCAAACTACAGGCAGGTGTGGTCCTGTAAGGAACTTTAATAGAACAGATGGTTTTGCCTTAGCGTTAGTGACGTTAAGGGCTGAGTCACTTGTATATATGGGTACCCAGCTTTGCTCTTTGTCTCATCACTTAATAATACACTGTTGAACTTGCATATGCTCATCATTTAGCGGTTTTTATTTCAAGGGATATAGGAACCATGTGCTGTTGTTACCACAATGGAATAGGATCAGGGAAAGCAACTGATTAAAGCCGGTGATTTTAAAGGGCCCAAATGCCCTGCAGATACCAGGTCCTAGAAGCTAAACCGGGTCACCAAGAAATACCAACTTCTGTATGCTATATTCAGAGGAAGGAACTGGCAAAATCTACTCTGAGTATTGCTTGTTTAAGAAAATGCTATGGAATGTATGGGATCACCATTGCATTGACTTTGGGCTAGTCAGCCATCTAAATCTAATCCACTGCATCAGATTGTTTATAAGGGCAAAAGTATGTGTGTTTTGCTTTGGGAATGGTAGAAGACAATGAGCTTGTGTATTTCTCCTGAGCTTTTTGTATGAAGAGTACAATCTGATATTTGTTGTTCTTGCATGGCAACCCTAAGGTGAACCTACCATGGAGTTTTCTTGGCAAGGTTTGTCCAGAGGGGTTTGCCAGTACCTACAGAAAGCAAATATGTTCTCTTAAGTGTGGGGCTTTATGTAACCATGTTTAGTACTATTTGTGCACAAGAAGAAGGCACTATCAGAAGATGTTAGAAACTCCCAGGTTTGCAGAATTACCGGATCTATGGGGAAGAGAGATTCCTAAGGGCATGGAAACATGAACAGAAGAATGGAGGCGGAGTATATTCTATAAGCATAGAATGCTAATTGATGGTTGCTGTGGAAGAAAAATGGGAAATACAGAGGGGAAAGCTGAAAGAATGGAGTAGCTTAGAACAGTGTTTTCAACCTTTTTTGAGCTGCGGCACATTTTTTTTACATTTACAAAATCCTGGGGCACACCACCAACCAAAATGACACAAAATGACACTCTAACACAGTAATACATATAGTTAATATGTTTTTAAATGTATTTATACACTCAGTGTGGAACCTGGGCCTGTTTCGATGAACACAACATAGATATCCTGGCAGGAATGGCAGAAAGACACACACGAAGGTCTTGCTCAACAGCTGGGAGTTATAGTTCTCCCGCAATTAAAGAGCATTCTGAACTCCACCAATGATGGAATGGATTCAAACTTCCCACACAGAACTACCATAACCAAGAGAAAATACTATAAGAGTTTGGTGGGCATTGACCTTGATTTTTCAAATAAAAAACTTTATTACGGTCACAGACCAGCACAAAGCGGGCACAAGCACCCTAAGAGGAGAAGGACAACTCCCCAGTAAACAGTTATTTAAAATCAGACTATAAATCAGTATAAAAATATATTTTAAAAGACAGGATATTGTTGCCTTACAATGTCAATCATCACCCGTCTGATATTAAGGGCAGCAGCACAGAATTTAGCAACACTGTAAGTCATTGCAGTATTAGAGTCCGAAAGCAGCAGGGTGGAATAACATCTTTCACTGCGCCCCAGGTACTTTAAAAGCCATGGTCCAATGAGATTGGATCTAAGATCTCTGTAGAACATGCATTGAAGAAGCACGTGCTCAGTTGTTTCCACATGACCAGACTCACAGGGGCATAGTCTCTGCTTGAAGGAGGTCTTCTGATACCTCCCCTCCAATACAGCTGATGGAGGGCATGGCATCTTGCCAGGGTAAAAGCCCTCCGGTGTTTGGGCACCTCCAGGTCTGTTAGGTATGCCATGGGGGCAGTGAGGTATCTAGTGGCTTCTCTAACAATGAAGGCTGGGGAACAGGCTAGGTCTGATTGGCGCTCTATGTCCAGGATCTGTTGCTTAATGAGATCCTTGGCTTGGTCCCATATCATGCTTAGCAATGGTCCCCCTGATGCAGATAATAAACCACTCCCTGGAGCAGGGAATTTTCCCGGATGCCCTAAAAGAAGCCGTGGTCCGCCACTCCTGAAAAAAGCCAACCTGGACCCTGCGATGCCAGCGAGCTACCGTCCCGTCTCAAACCTCCCGTTTCTCAGTAAGCTGATCGAACGCGCGGCAGCAACCCAGCTACAAAACTTCCTTGAGACCTCGGATGGCTTGGACCCCTTTCAATCAGGGTTCCGCCCCGGGCACGGGACCGAGACCGTCCTGGTGGCCATCTCGGACGATATCCGCTGCCAACTGGGACAAGGGAGGCTCAGTAGTTCTGGTATTATTGGACCTTACTGCTGCATTCGACACGGTGGACCAGGACCTGCTGGCACGACAACTTGCCACCATAGGGATACAAGGAGCAGCTTTAGCTTGGATTAGCTTCTTCCTGCGCGGACGTAGTCAGCGAGTTGAATGGCTAGGCCAAACATCCAGGAAATCTTTCCTCGAGTGCGGAGTACCCCAAGGCGCCATACTATCACCAACGTTGTTTAACATCTATGTCCGGCCTTTGGCTGGTATAGCCCGGAGCTTTGGCCTAGGGTGCTACCAATACGCCGATGACACTCAGCTCCTGCTGAAGTTGGAGCCTGGTGCAACTTCGGTGCCCGAAAACTTCACTTGAGGCCTGGAAGCAGTGACAAAATGGCTCCGCGCCCACAAACTCAAAATAAACCCATCAAAGACGGAGATTTTATGGCCGGGCCGCCCAGAACCACCTTTCCCACTGCCCCCCTTCGAAGGGGAACCGTTGATTCCATCCCCCTCAGTAAAGAGCCTTGGTGTTATCCTGGACTCCAAATTGTCGATGGAGGCCCAGGTTGCCTCCACAAGCAAAAGGGCCTTCTTCCACTTGCGCCAAGCGAGACAACTGGCGCCCTACCTCCCGACGGAAGCACTGGCTACGGTAATCCATGCCACGGTTACATCACGGCTGGATTACTGTAATCGCTGGATTACTTATATGTGGGTCTACCCCGGTCACTAACCCGCAGGATCCAGACTGTGTAGAACGCGGCCACCAGGCTTCTCACAGGAACATCGATGAGATGCCACATTACACCATCCCTGCAGCGTCTGCACTGGCTGCCCGTTGAGTACAGAGCCCTACATAAGACCTTGACCTTGGCTTTCAATGCCCTGCGGGCCGGGCCCAACATATCTGAAAGACCGCTTGCTGATGCCTGTCTACTCAAGGACACCGCGCCAGCAAACAAGAACCTTCTTTGCGCCCCGAGCTTGAAAGAGGCCCACTTGGAGGCCACGAGACGGAGATCGTTCTCCGTTGTGACCCCGTTCTTTGGAACTCGATGCCACCGGACCAGAGAGCCTCCTCGACCTGCCCCAGTTCCTGACCGCTCTGAAGACCTGGCTATTTAGGAAAGCCCATGGCTAATGCAGAACCAGGAACTCAACTACCTGAGCCTGGCTCCTGCATTTAACTCCTGAATCTAATTTTAATATTTAATTGTTTGAATTGCTGTGTGTAAGTCGCCCGGAGCACTAACGTGGAGGGCGACTCAGAAATAATAAAGTCAGTTCAGTTCAGTCCTTGGGAGAAACCTAGCGTTGCGATCTTTGCTGCTACTGTTTTAACCCATGTGGACTGGAAGTCGTCTCTCATGATGAGGGGGGCAAGACCAGATGGGGAGAAGCATAGGTGTAGCCAGTAATTGAGAATAGCTGTCCATATTCTCGCTTCCACTTTCACGAAGCCTGTCTCCAATCGCAGGGTAGCGTTAGGGAGACATCTGGGAGCCTGTAGAGGACCTTGAGTTTTGGAGTTGTAGTTCACCTATATCCAGAGAGCACTGTGGAATGGAGGTAGGAAGACGTGGGGCGAGTCTGCGCAGTAGCGCCCGCACGGGTCATGTCTTCCCCCCTCCCCCCTCCTGCAGAAGCGGCAGCGTGAGCAAAGCGAGGCAAGGCAAGCAGAGCGAGGCTGGGAAGAAGGGAGCCCGAGTGGAGAAGAGTTCGGCAGGAGGGGAAAGAAAGGATATTGGAGGTTCCAATTTCCCATGGCACACCGGTTGGGAAACACTGGCTTAGAAGACAACATGAACAATTGACCACAATTTTGCACAGAGCTCCACTCTGCAGGTGTCTCCTGTAAATCTCAGCCTGTAGGGACTGTTTTATATTGGCTCCTCCACCCACAAAAGTATGGCCACCAACTTTTTATAAAACAGATCTTGCTCCAGTACTCTTGACAAAATATAAATTCAATAAGAGATGATTTCCCCATCCCTCCATCTCTTTTGTATTCTGGGAAAAGCTTCATCTGCTGGATTTCTGCTTGTCACGCAGTTGCTAAAAACATGAGCGCTCTGCCAGTAAAAAACAACAACAACAAACAGTTGGCAACCCTATTATTGAGAGGTAATGAATATTTATGTGCAAACTCATTGTAACATACATATCCAGTGAAATGCCTTCCAGAAGAGGAGCTGTATTTAGCCTGTTGCAACAACCAAGTGCCTTGTGGCATCTTAAAGACCAACAGGTGTATTGTGACATAATCTTTTGTGAATCAGAGCCCTCTTCATTAGATAAATGTCATTCTATCCAGATTTCAACCTTTTGGGCCATGTCTAGTTGCAGAGCTTATTTGCCACTCTCAATGTAGTAGCCTCATCGTTGTAATCAAACAAGGTATATTTTCCAAGCTCTGTCTAGATGTTTAACTTTCAAAGGTCACACTTTTGTCGTAGGACCATAATACTTTGAATATAGGAAGATACATGTCTTTTCTCAGATAAAGATTGAGCATCCTTTCCTTGGAATTCCATATTCCAAAATACTCCAAAATCCTAAATTATCCTTGTGGGTGGCTGAGATAGTAACAGCTTTGTTTTCCGAGTGTTCACATACACAAACTTTGTTTCATATAGAAAATAATTTAAAATATTGAGTGTAAAATTAATTTCAGCTTTTTGTGTATAAGATGTACATGAAACAGATGCCTTTCATATTCAGACATGTGTTCAAGATAACTCATGTATGTATATGCAACTGAACATATTCAAAGTCCCAAATATGCCTGGTCCCAAGCAATTTGGATGTGGGATACTTAACCTATATTACAATAATTGCTGTTACACTTATAATATGGAATGAGATTGCATAAATGTCATGGCAACACTCTGGATGCCCGATGTGATGAAATCAGTAATGAGTTAAATAACACCTTGTCCCAAATACAGGCAGTTTCTCAATACTTCTGTTTCTTTTTTCTAGTTCAGTCTTTTTTCCCCTGTAGCTACCTGTTCCAGTCCTCTGCAGATCCAGTGGAAGAACTAAGTATTTTTCCCCACAGAAGTAGGACACCTATGGTGCTTCAGCCATATTTGGCTTTGACCTCCAGAAAGTCTTAGCTAGAATAGACAGTAATAGGAATTATCGGCGTCATTACCAAAACATCTAGATGTCCAAGGCACTGATTCCAAAGTACTTTTCATTAGCATCCCTTAATGTTCCATTGCCCAGTTTGTGTATCTGTATGTTCATCCATTTATGTTCTTCCAATTACTGGGAGGGGGATTTAGTTGCCAAACTAATACAATTTTTAAGAGGAACCCCTTCGTAAATTTAACAGGTGTTTTGACAATCTGACATAAGAACAGCCTCGTTCACAAAAATCTGAAGACCGCCTAACACCACATTATCATGTAATGTCTTTTCTGATCTCAAACATTGCCACACAGTTCTGTGCTTTTTAGTTTGACTGAAGATGGTGTGATGTATTTATTTACTTTATTTCTATTCCGCCCTTCTCACCCCGCAGGGGACTCAGGGCGGATTACAATGTACACATTACATTTAGACACACAAACACACAAGACAGACAGAGGCAATTTTTAACATCTGGCCAACAGGGGGAGCTGTCGCGCTCCTTCATTTCTCAGCGTGTTTTCTGGAGATCATTTTATGGCCTCGTAAATCAGTTAAATTAAGCCTCCCCACTAAGTGGTACCTTAATTTCCTACTTGACAGATGCAACTGTCTTTCGGGTTGCAAAGGTCGACAACAGGCTACACAATAGGTCAAGAGCCCACCTCGACCCGGGCAGGCCTCAAACTAATGACCTTCTGGTCAGTAGAGATCTTATGCAGCTGACACCCAGCCAGCTGCGCCACATTCCCGGTGTAGTATTTATTTATTTCTTTATCATGTCAGGAGTGAACCAAACAGTTGTACTGTATTTAAAAAACCAAAAATGCAAAGTTTGCAAACTTGGCATTCTATTAAATGTCTTTTGACCAGTAGCTGGCCACTTGGAGCGCCTTTGGTGCCACTGTAAGGTTCTCCATTGTTCATGTGGAAGGACTCAGGTTGCATTGTAGTAGGTGGTCTGTGGTTTGCTCTTCTCCACACTCGCCTGTCATGGATTCCACTTCATAGCCCCATTTCCTAAGGTTGGCTCTGCACCTCGGGGTGCCAGAGCGCAATCTGTTCAGTGCTTTCCAAGTTGCCCAGTTTTCTGTGTGCCCAGGAGGGAGTCTCTCATTTGGTATCAGCCATTGATTGAGGTTCTGGGTTTTAGCCTGCCACTTTTGGGCACTCGCTTGCTGAGGTGTTCCAGCGAGTATCTCTGTAGATCTTAGAAAACTATTTCTTGATTTAAGTCATTGAAGTGCTGGCTGATATCCAAGCAGGGGATGGGTCAGAGATGTCACTGCCTTGGTCTTTTCAGTATTGGCTGCTACTTCCCGGTGGATGTCAGGTGGTGCAATACTGACTAAGCAGTGTCATTTATCCAGTGGTGTAGGGCGCAGACACCCTGTGGTAACATGGCATATATCTCATGAAGAGCCACATCCACTGTTTTAGTGTGGTGAGATGTGTTCCACACTGGGCATGATGTGATGTAGTAATAATAACAACAACATTTTTTTGTAGTCTGCCCTATCTCTCTGAGGCATATTCCAGCATATACAGACATAACACAAACATTCAATGCCTAGAAACAATGAAACGCAGATACACAGATAAAGGTAAAGGCTTCCCCTTCCGGCTCTGAGAGGTGGTGCTCATCTCCATTTCTAACCCAAAGAGCCTGCATTGTCAGTAGGCACCTCCTACGTCACATGGCCGGCATGACTGCATGGGGTGCCATTTACCTTCCCATCGAGGCAGTACCTATTGATCTTCTCACATTTGCATGTTTTCAAACTGCTAGGTTGGCAGGAGCTGGGACTAACAGTGGGAGCTCACCCCGTCCCACGGATTTGAACCGCTAACCTTCCAGTCAGCAAGTTCAGCAGCTCAGTAGTTTAACCCATTGCACCACCGTGGCGCAACCCAATGTAGTGGTTTGAATGTTGGACTACAACTCTGGAGACTAGGGTTCGAATGCCCATTCAGCCAGGAAAGTCCGCAGAATGCATTTTGGGCAGGCCACATACTTTCAGCTTCCATGGAAGGTAAAGATTTTCGCATGAAAATCCATTATAATGCTGTAAATAGGAAACAAATGGAAGGCACACAACCCCAAGAAAGAGGCTTCTTTTAATATTATCACACACATTTTGTTTTTCTTCTTCTTGTGGCCAACATGGCTATTTATGTTTTTAATAACTAACTATTTTTAGTTAGTTAGTTATTGACCATGGAGTCAATAGCATCTGGTAAAAGGATGGAAGATTTGGGCTGGGAGAACTGTACAGTACTGCAGCTCCAATTCATTAGAGAAATTGGTTCATTGGTCTTCTGATAGTCTAGCTAGGAACTGGTTGACTCTGGTGAATCACTCTCTCACCCTGCTTCAGAGTATAAAGTCCTTTACATTGTCCTAAACTCATTTAAACCAACATAGGACTTGACCAAAATAGGTAGGAGTGGACGTACGTCATGATCATGCACTCTGATACACAACTAAGATGACCCAACTACTCGTATGCATAATTCCTTCTTGATTTTTTTCGCCTTCAAGTTAACTTTGACTTATGTTGATCCTATGAATGGGAGACTTCTAAGATGCCCTGTTATTAACAGCTCAGTTAAGATCATACAAAATCAGAGCTGTGGCTTCACAGATTGAAAAAAAACCCACCTGTAGTATGAGTTCCTTTTCTTCCCATTACCTTCTACCTTACCAAGCACTATCATCTTTCCCAGTGAGTCATATCATCTATATGGTACAGCAGCCCAAGTTTAGTTATCTTCTAGTTGATTCGCTCTAGAACTCATTCATTCATCTTTTTAGCATTCCATGGCATTTGTAGAACTTTTCTCCAGCAACCTCTTCCTTGCCCCATTTAAACCCAGTCTCTGGTTTGTCAGCGTCAAACTCAGATTTAACATGTTTGGTGCTTTTAAACTGAGGCTGGTGGGCCATCTGTCAGGGGTGCTTTGATTGTACTTTTCCTGCATGGCAAGGGGTTGGATTAGAAGGCCTATGCAGTTTCTTCCATGATTTTATGTTAAAACAGCCCCCAAAACTTGATGTAGAAAAGATATCCATAAATCTAATTAACAAGCAAATTAATAAAATTATTAAATATGACTGCGGTAGTAAACAAATAATATTAAGAGTCCTGTCACCTCATGCAATACTGAGAATACTGCATCCTCCCAAATTCCCTTAACCAGGAGAATAAATGGTGAGGGATGGTGGGAGTTGCAGTCCAACAACATCTGAAGGGCTAGTTTCCTCTGCTGCCTCAGGACTCTTCCAAACAGGCCCTATATCCCAATATCTGAACCCAGGTTTTCTGTTCATCCAAGATTATTTGGCAGTATGGACTCATATAATCTAAATTAAAACAGAAAACTTGAGATCAGATCCTGGGATATAGAGCCTGCCTGGAAGGGTCCTTGGTGACTGCAGCAGGACCTTGGGATTTGCTGGGACCTGGCTCCAGAAGATCCCAAAACCCAAGAATGCTCACGTCCCATTATATGCAATAGCATAGCAAAATGGTCTCTCTTATATAACATTTATACAAGGTTTCCTCTCTCTCTCTCTCTCTCTCTCTCTCTCTCTCTCTCTCTCTCTATATATATATATATATTCAAGCCATGGATGGTGGAATCTGTGTATGCAGGTTCCAAGGAGGACAGGTTGTACTTTGTGACAGCATGATGACATTAATATGTATCCCTAATTCATGCCTTCTGGCATGGGAAAAGAGCAAGGTGGGAACTTCAGCAGTTGGAGAGGATACCTAATACATCTGTACTGTAGAATGTATGCAGTTTACTTCACATGCTATGGGTCAATGCAAGGGAATTGTGGGATTTGTAGTTTGGTGTGGTCCCCAGCATTCCTTGGCAGAGGAGGCAAAAGATTTTGTAAAACTGCAGCTCCCATAATTCCATTGTATTGAGCCATAGCAGGTGTCAAACTGCATTAATTTTCAACTGTGGCATTATCCACAGATGACTTTAAGAATTAACTCACTGAACTCATTTCACAGGCTGTGGTCCTTTTACAGATGCATCTACACGGTGGAATTAATACATCCTGACACTACTTGGACTATGTGTTGTCAAAGGCTTTCATGGCCAGAATCACTGGGTTGCTGTGAGTTTTCCGGGCTGTATGGCCATGTTCCAGAAACATTCTCTCCTGATGTTTCATCCACATCTATGGCAAGTATCCTCAGAGATTAAGGGGTTTCAAACCTCACAACCCCACTTGCCTAGTTTCCAATTTTCTTAAGTTTCCAACAAACCTCCCAAATTCACTTGCCTAATTTCCAAACCACATGGCCCCACTTGCCTTATTTCCAACTTGCCTAGTTTCCAAAACTCAGAACCCCACTTGCCTAATCCCAATTTGCCTAGTTTCAAACAAACACTACCCCACTTGCCTAGTTTCCAACTTGCATAGTTTCAACAAACCTCACAACCCCACTTACCTAGTTTCCAAATTGCCTAGTTTCCAACATATCTCACAACCCCACTGGCCTCATTTCCAACTTGCCTAGTTTCCAAACCTCACAACCCCACTTGCCTAGTTTCCAAATTGCCTAGTTTCAAACAAATCTCACAACCCACTTGCCTAGTTTCCAACATATCTTGCAACCCACTTGCCTAATTTCCAACTTGCCTAGTTTCCAAACCTCACAACCCCACTTGCCTAGTCCCAACTTGCCTAGTTTCAAACAAACACTACCCCACTTGCCTAGTTTCCAACTTGCCTAGTTACCAAGAAACCTCACAACCCCACTTGCCTAGTCCCAACTTGTCTAGTTTCAAACAAACACTACCCCACTTGCCTAGTTTCCAACTTGCATAGTTACCAAGAAATCTCACAACCCCACTTACCTAGTTTCCAAATTGCCTAGTTTCCAACAAATCTCACAACCCCACTTGCCTAATTTCCAACTTGCCTAGTTTCCAAACCTCACAACCCCACTTGCCTAGTTTCCAACTTGCTTAGTTTCCAACAAATCTCATACATAACACCACTTGCCTATTTTCCAACTTGCTAGTTTTACAGTTTGCCCAGAAGTGGGTGAAACGTCAAGCCTCACAACCCCTAAGGGGGCTTGCCTCCCCTAGTTTCAACAAACTTACTGGTACAATGTGCATTTTCCGGGGATGCCTGCTCATTATATCCCACAGATGTGGGTGAAACGTCAGGAGCGAATGCTTCTGGAACATGGCCATAGAGTCCGGAGAACTCAGTGCAACCCTCTACTTGGACTGCCATGGCTCAATGCTATGGCATCCTGGGAGTGGTAGTTTTATAACTTCAGTTCCTCGGATCCCTCTTAGCCCTGAGCCGTGGCGTCAACCCGCATTTAAGTGCAGATGCACCCTAAATCCCGCTTCATGGCCAAACAAACCTCCTTCTCGCATCTGCAAGCGTGCACAAGCGCCCCTTTCGAGCCGTGGCGGCTTTCCCTGCAGAGGACTGTGCTGTGTCTGTGTGTGTGTGTTTGTGTGCGGTGCTTGCAGCGTGCGCGTGCGGACGGCACCCTCGCGCCCCCCTTAAGGTGCGCTTCTTTACCTGCCGCTGCAGCGGATACAGAGATTCTCTCCCCCCCTCTCTCTTCCTCCCCGAGGCGAGTTGGCATCGGCCCCTTCTGATTGGGCGCCCGAGTTGGCGCCGTGACCAATTGAGAAGCAGGGAGGGCGCGCGCGAGAGGCAGTCAGCCTGCTAGCCCAGCGCGCGCCGGTCCGGGGAGGGAAGAAAAAAAAGGAGGGGAGGAAGGATTTGCTGCTGCTTCTGCTGCTGGATGCGGAGCAGGCGCCGCTGCTTAGCTGCACTGACATTTTATTATTATTATTGCTATTATTATTTTGGCGATGCCTGGCAGGACCCAACGCCTCTCTCCTGGCTTCGCTTATTAGTTAGCCCCGCAGCGGACACGGAGGAGGAGGAAGAAGAGGAGGAGGAGGTGGGAGCAGCAGCAGCGGCGGCGGCTTTTGGAGGCGGCTGCGTTCCCTGCTGCAAGGTGCTGCTCCGGCGGCGGCAGCGGGAGCCCCAGCAAGGATGATCCTAGGTGAGTGGCGCCGCCTTCCCATCGCCTGGGTCACGTCCCCTGCCCGCCCGCCCCCTCCCCGCTTTGGCCCTGGCAAAGACTTCTCTCCCTCCGAGATGATCCCCTCTTTTGCTTTGGGAAGAGGATCAGAAGACCTCCTTGAAGCCAGAGAGTGAGCAGTGCTTATCGCCTCCTCTCTGGGCTCCCTTCCCCAAATCCAGATTGAGAAGGGGCCTGTGTAGACGCCCTCCCGGGATGCTGCGGTCCTCCTGCCCTGGCTGGTAAGGAGTGAAGGGCAGCATCCCATGCCAGAGAGCTTCCTTCCATCCCTTTCCCCCAAGTAGATAGGGCAGGAGGTTGGGCTGGATGGTCCTTTTGCTCTCTCCCAGCTCTAGGCTTCTAGGTATCCCTTGAAAGAGTCCAAAGGGTCTGGATGACTCTTCAAGACGCCCCTCGACTTGAATCTCATAGGTTTTTTCCCCCCATAGGCAAAGAATAGGCATAGGCGATGAAGTCCTGCCTTGTCGGTCTCCCCTCCAAGGACCAACCAAGGATGGCCCTGCTTAGTATCCAGGATCGGACAGAATCTGGTGCTTTTAGGGTCCTTTGCCCTTATTCGTACCTTCACACACACACACACACACACACACACACACACACACACTGTCAAAGGCGGTTGAGGTCTGCGTCACAAGGTGGAAGTTACTGAACTGTTCAGATTTGTGGGATCTGAGGGAGTGGGAAAGGAGGAGGTGAAGGAAGTGTGAGGACCATATAGGTTCCCAACGCCCTATGAGTGTGTGTAGGGGGTGATCAGGGCTGGACTGGATGGCCCTTGGGATCTGAGGGAGTGGGAAAGAAGGAGGTGAAGGAAGTGTGAGGACCATATAGGTTCCCAACGCCCTATGAGTGTGTGTAGGGGGTGATCAGGGCTGGACTGGATGGCCCTTGTGGTCTCTTCCAAATCTATGATTCTCAAAGAGGAGTCCAGGGCATAGTGGTGTGAACTCAGTGCTGCTTGATGGGAGGCTGTGAGTTTTCCGGGCTGTATGGCCATGTTCCAGAAGCATTCTCTCCTGACGTTTCGCCTGCATCTATGGCAGGCATCCTCAGAGGTTGTGAGGTCTGTTGGTAACTAGGCAAGTGGGGTTTTATATAATAACCAAGGTGGAAAAAAAGAACTCTTGTCTGCTTGAGGCAGGTGTGAATGTTGAAATTATTATTATATTATTATTTACTTTATTTATATTCCGCTCTTCTCACCCTGAAAAGGACTCAGAGTGGATTACAGTACACATACTTGCAGACAATCCCTGCAGTTCAACATATGACATATAAACATGTGACATTTATCACAGTACAGTACAGTACATACATTTTGACATTTGACCACCTTCATTAGCAGTTAATGGCCTTGCAGCTTCAGGGTCTGGATCCTTACTTGGTTGATCTTGCCCTATCTTTGGGCACCGCCATGGAAGACAAGGCAACTGGAGAAGCCCCTTCCTTGCCTTGACTCCCTTGCTGAATCAATCTCTCTCTCTCTCTCTCTCTCTCCCTCTCCCTCTCTCTCTCTGTGTATTCCTCCTTCTATGGTGTTGCTTGACCAACAGCTGAAGGCCTTGGGGGTCTGGGGGTGGGTAGGGTATTGCTCTGTCTGCCAGGCAGGCAGGAGATTGGCAATGGTGGGTGGCTGGAGGGGGGGGGGGGAGGGGAGGGAAAGAAGAGAATAGATGAATCCCTTATTTTGACAAACTGTCTAAAGCTTGAAGCATCAGTGTTGACCTAGATCTCTGTGCATGGCGAGGGAGGGGGTCCCTACACGCAGCAGCCAGAAGCTCCTCCCCCCTCTCCTCTTTTCCTCCTTCCCCAGCTCTTTCCTTCCCTGTTTTGGAAAGAGGCCTGATCATCCAGGCAACCCCAAAATTGGAGGTTATCTATCTATGTATGGAGGGATGGCTTATTCCCTTGGCTCCATTATCCCATTTGAGTTGAATGCTGTTGTACTGAAGGGAGGGGGTTTGAGTTTGAGCTCCTGTAAGCAGGATACAGGAAGCAACCTCAAGGTGAGGAGGATGCTCAGGGTTATTAGTCGCCCTCTCCCCAGCCGCCCTCCCCCCCCGCATCTTTGCATCCTCTCCATCTCAAGGGAATAAAAATGGCTTTCTATTTATATGCCTAATGGGTGCAAGAGAGGACTGTATCAAACTGGGTTCTAGGCCACTCTCCATTATGTAAGGGGGGTGTCTTTCTATATAATAATAATAATAATAAAATTATTTATAGACCGCCTTCTCTCCCCGAGGGGACTCAGAGCTCAGGGCAGTTAGATATTGTTGAATTGTAGTTTCCATAATTCCTCACCATGGGCTAAGCCTAATTAGGATTGTTGGGAATGGCAGTTCTACAATGTCTGAGAAACCAGATTGTCTCAATTGCTATATAAGATGCAGCGAGGCAGTTCCTTTGGGCATCAGATGCGGAGAGATGTTGGAAGGCTGAGTGGAGCAATTCCAAGCAACCTGCCCTGGCTTGCCTAAGTGACACGTTCCCCAGCTTTATGTGTTTTAGACTTCCACTCCCCAAAACCTCCGCTAATAATATTAGTAATAATATAAAAAACTATTTATATTCTGCCCTATCTCCCCAGGGGAATTCAGGGCAGATTCCAACATACAACGGCAAACATTCAATGCCTCCATAAAACAAACAAAAAATCCCAGAAAACGATATAAAACTTAATTTCAAATTTAACCTAACATCAAGAAATCAAACCTAACATCAATAAATGTGGCGGGAATGGGGCACAGCTGGCTGGGTGTCAGCTGCATAAGATCTCTCTGGCCAGAAGGTCATGAGTTCGAGGCCTGCCTGGGTCGGGGTGAGCTCTCGACCAATTTGTGTAGCTTGTTGTCAACCTTTGCAACCCGAAAGACAGTTGCATCTGTCAAGTAGGAAATTTAGGAACCACTTTGTGGGGAGGCTAAATTTAACTGTTTTCTGGAATGTTAAATTGCCTCTATGTCTGTCTATATATGTTGTATGTCAATGGCATTGATTGTTTGCCTGTCTATGTGCATTGTGATCCGCCCTGGGTCCCCTGCGGGGTGAGAAGGGCGGAATATAAATGACGTAAATAAATAAATAAATAATAATAAATTGAACATATGTAGCTTGACAAAAAATATATAATGACATAAAATCTGAGCAAACATACAACCTTAATTTACAGAAGGCAACTGGAGTTCACGGAGTTGTGTGGCCAATGATGGTAATTGGGCTGACACGAGCTAGCTTGGCCAGTGGTGGTGGATTCTGGGAGCTGGTCCCAAACCAAAAGAGCTGGAGCACCATTTTTCTTTTGGGGGCGTTGGCGCATCAAAGTCAAATTCAGTTGCCAAATCCCCTTGCCTTCTTTAGTGAGAAAATCACAATTTTGTCCTTCATGTAGCAAAACGTTTTGGTTCTGGATTGCTTGATTAAAATGCATGTGGGGGTTTTTTTTGTACACAGTAGATGAATAGCCCCTCCCCTTCCTGAAGTCTGTTTTGGAGGGTACCTTGAAAGTGCAAGAGGAGGCAGGTGCTTGTGTACAGATCAGATGCCAAAGTTTCCTGATGGGAGTAGGTCCAAGCTGTAGAGCAGGCCTAGCTGCATGCATGCATGTATGCATATTCCTTCACTTATTTATAATTTCCTCTAGAGACAATCTGGGTAACTGCCTACAGTGCATGCTTCACCTGCTTCACATGCCTTGGAGAGAAAAGAGGGAAGGCAGGGGGAAAAGAGAGAGAGAGAGAGAGAAGTAGCTCAGGCTTTGAAGGAGGTGCACACAGAGGAAGCCTGTCCTCGGCTGGGTGATATTCCACCCTCCCAAACGCCACCCCACATTCCAGGACACATAATTGAGCGCTTTTTGATCTCCGCTGCCTTGGGGCAGAAACGGAGTTTGTACAGGGGTGGAAGTAAAGAAATGACAGATATCAGAAATGAACAGGAGAGAGGGAAAGAGAATAAGGTAGTATTCTAGGCCTCGGTTGATACTGCACTTCTGATAAGGCTATTCACTGCGTGTTGGCACGGAAAGGAGCAAAGTGTTAATTTGCCTGGAAAGAAGCAATCGCTGTGGGTCCTCACAAGCCTCCGTTGAAAGGGATAATAACTTCCCCATGACAATATCCTTCAATTCCCATTCCCAGCCCAGTAGATGCCCATTCTGACTTTGGATCACTTGCTTTCTAGCTAACTCTCTTTGGAGCAGATTTACCTTGATAATATGAACCTACTCTGCCCCATATACAGTATCTTGCCTTCATCCTATGGAGCCAGGCTCCTGCTGTTTGGGCTTTTCTCTCATAGTAGTTTTCAGAAGGAACAGGATTTTGGTTGTATGGCTCTACTGCCATGATAGCCTTGCCAGAGAAATCTGGCGACCACTTGGCTACTCTGTTGGACTCCTTGGTGAGATTGTCTGCTAGCATTGCAACATTATAATCTTTCCATTTGTATGCCTAGCATGTATATGTAAGGGTCACAGACTTCTGTTTGATTGCTGACTGTTACCTATTTAGGAAGGGTGCAGTCACTATCCTAACATCTGTGCCCTTCACACCTCACCCCCCAACATCGCTATTTGCTTGGTTTGAATTTTCTACTTTATTTCAGATACTCCTACATTTCTCTTATATGTGTCTCTTTGTATGCACACACACACACACACAGCCTCAGTGCTGGGTAACAAGCTGCCAAGTAGCTTGTATGTGAGAGAGACATGGAATGGGACCAGAGTCCCAGATATTTCCCAGGTAGATGACAGACTTCCAACCAGAGTGGGAAATGTCCCATAGATATTGTATGGTATGGTATGGTATGGCATGGTGACCCATAACTTCTTTGCATTTCACCTGTGGAAGATGAGTGAGATATTTGTTGTTAATTGCCATCAAATCAATTTCTGCCTAGGGTGTCCCTGTGAAAAAGAGACTACCAAGTCACCCTGTCACCAAGTCACCCTGTCACCAAGTCACCAAGTCCTGCTCAGGCCTTGCAAACTCACCAGAGTGCAGAATAACAGCTAGTGCTGCTTTCCGATGCTGTGGGAAATCTTGGAAAAGTCCGACAGACGTATTACAGCAAGGATGTCCCCAACTGCTACTAAATCTAAATAAATCTAGCCATTTACCAGAGTATGACCAATATGTATTCCAGTCTGGGGTGCCACCTTTTTGCAGTTCAGGACAGTCATGGATTTGTTGGACAAATGATTTTTGTTGTCCCACATCTGTGAAAATGGGACCGGGGGATCATGATTTGCCATTGAGAGGATTTGAAGAGATAGATGGCAAAGCATGTTGATTTCCAAAATATGGCTAAAAATTTGTGTGAGGGAGGAGGCACAAGGCAGTTCTATATGTGAGTGTATGCGTGTGTACGCATGTATACATTTATTTTGGGGATACCTCATAGAAAGGATAGGGGAAGCAATCAAGGAAAAAAGGTGAAACGAAGAAGCATTGCAGGGCGTTGTGGACTTACCGAAGTCAGTGTGCCCAGCAAGAGGTAGAAGTACAGTCGGACCCTTGTATCTGTGGATTCTGCATCCAAAGAGGCAACCATCTATGGCAGTGGTTCTCAACCTGTGGGTCCCCAGATGTTATGACCTTCAACTCCAAGAAATCCTAACAGCTGGTAAACTGGCTGGATTCTGGTGCCAGAACTCTGTGCTATACATCCCATTCCAAATCACTGAGTACTGGGTTCCCATTCCAGCATCGTTGTGGAGAAAAGTTGTTTGTCTCCCTAGCATTCTTTATCGTCTTCATTGCCTTTTGACAGCTGAGGTAAACTGGCTGGGATTTCTGGGAGTTGTAGGCCAAAACACCTGGGGACCCACTGATCTATCTATAATAATAAAAATAAATAAATACTTTATTTATATTCCATCCTATCTCCCCTGGGCGGATTCCAACATACAATGGCAAACATTCAATGCCTCTATAAAGATAATAATCCCAGAGAAACCCCACATATCAAAACAACATAAGAGCCCAAGATCAATAAACTAAACCTAACGTAGTAGTCAAACAAATATTGTATAATAGCATAAAATCTGAACATATTTTATGTTTAGCATCTATGGCATGAAAAAAAAAACTAAAAAAGCAAAACTTGATTTTGCAGTTTTATTTATTTATTTATTTATTATTAACTTCATTTAAACCCTGCACCCATCTCCCCAAGAGGACCCGGGGCGGCTTACATGGGGCCAAGCCCAATAACACACGATTACAAAACAATAGCAATTATAAAAACAATACAACCAATAAAACTCAAACACAAGCAGTAACAGACAATTTAAAAACCATTTTGGGCGGGCCACACGTGATTGTTAAAATTTTAAAATAAATAAACACTGGGTGCAGACAGAGGTAGTTTACATATAGCAGGGAGGACAGTATGGGGCAGACACACAACAAATAATTAAAGTGCTTCTGAGGACTTTTGCAGAGAATGAACATGGCAGGGCATCATTTACTTCATTTAGGGAAGGCACATCAGAACAGCCACATCTTCAGGCTCCTCCTAAAGACTGCCAAAGTGGGGGCTTGTCTGATATCCTTGGGGAGCGCATTTTATATAGGGCGTAGCATTATTACGATGCCTTTATATTAAAGGACATGAGCATCTATGGATTTTGGAATCCGTGGAAGGCCCTGGGACCAAATCCCAATAAATGGCAAGTCCTCACAAGAAGAATTTGTAGCCAATGTGCAACTTTGGTGCACCCGGGGCAATAGTGACTGTAATACGGATGGCAATCAGTCTGTTGCATTGTCAAAGTGAATGGGAAGCCACTGAGCACAGTCCAGTCGCAGCAGGGCCACGGGAGAGCAGTGTATGTGCCCAAGGAGAGGATCACACAGAGCAATGAACAATGACAGCAGGGAACTGGGAGGGGGAGAGGGCAGAGGATGGCATGCAGTGCTGAGAGGATGATCATAATGCACTGTGAAAAGTGGCAGTGGAAGTCCTGTGAGCAATGTTGGTCCCTGGCAGGATAACTGCAGCTCAGCAAATCTACCCACACCACAGAGTCGATGGTCAGTGAAGAATCTCTGTTGATCAAGTGTGCTCTTGGGGAGGGTTGGGCTAAAGTTCAGTCTTCCCTCCTGGGGAAAAGACACAACCTCTTGCCTTTGTTTGTTTTTTTATTGATTTATTTTTCAGTCTGAGCTGTGGGAAGCCTTTGCTACATGCTGGTTTATTATCTGCTTAGCCTATTTACTCTGAACTGTGTATGTTTTATATGAGCTACATTTATAACGTAGGATGTACGGCTGTCTGCATTTTCAATCTCCACTTTGTCCTCAAAACACAATCCTGTGAGGTAGGTCAAATGGATCGTGGTTGACCTGAGATCACCCAAGGGGTCTCATGGCTCACTGGGGGCTAGAACCAAGTCCTCATTCCAACAGCTCTACATTGCTATGCCACACAGTGACTCTCTTTCATAAGTAAGTGCATTGCAGGGTGCAGTGTACTGGTGCATGGAAACCTGATTTAAATTTGGCCCGTCTCGCAAAGACTGACAGGAGAAACTGGCCCTGCTCACGCTTCGTTTCCCCTGCCCAGTTCCTCAACCAGATCTGCTTTGGGCATCCTTTGGCTTAGATAACAAGTTAATGATGATCATAATGATGCCAAACACCGAATGTTTTCATGTAGCCCTACAAGATGGGTTTTGTTTGGCTTGTAATTGGAGGCAGAGCCTGTTTGCTGGTTTGCCTTTCTTTCTTTCTTTCTTTCTTTTCCTTTCTTTTCCTTTCTTTCTTTCTTTCTTTCTTTCTTTCTTTCTTTTCTTTTCTTTTCTTTTCTTTCTTTCTTTCTTCTCCTGAATTATGATGTGTGCATTTTTTGAGGATGTGGGAAGAAAATGCCATGGGACCTAGATAGATGGAGTGACCTAAGTGCACAACCACAACATCTGAGCCTTTGGTTAAAGGAAGGAGCCGGGGAGAGCAAGGTTTGGGTACTTATGTTCTTTCACGATGGCCTTTGGCTGGCAGAGCTGTGAAATAAATATAGCTCATTCTGTGTCAATTTGGATCATCCCATACCAAGACTGAGAGATCAGCTTTCTACCCTGGAGGAAGAGGAGAAAAGAGCTTCAGCAGAATCAAGAGAACTACTCAGGGCTGGTGTTTTGTAGGGGGAGGGCTTGCCCAGCCCAAGTGGACCCTCTGCAGAACTTCTTGTTCTACTGTGAAAATAAAAAAGCTTATGCCTGTAGTGTCAATTACAGCCAGACTTTGCCACTTTTTTTTCAAGATTTCCCTGGCATTCAATCAGTTTTTAAATTGCATTTCATGACAAGTGGAAAAATAGCTCCTCCTTTCCTGCGATTTTGCAAAAGCTCATCTGCACCATATTGAGCCTAGGTGTACAGGCTTAGGTCCAAATAATTTTGAAGATAGAGTTCAGTTTCCAGGGTCCTTCACAGTGAGGCAAAAGACTTGACTCCTCTTTATTCAGGTGAAGGTGGCTTCCATTAAACTTTGGGGGTTTTCTTTGCTGGGCTTGGGAGCAATTCTGAATCTCATATTTGCTGGAGTTTTCCTTCGCCCATATGCGAGAATTAAAGGGATGAGTTGACACAAAGATAGAGAAGAGATGGGGTAGGACAGAAAGGGCAGAAAGAGAAGAAGGGGGGTACATGATAAAATGGCATGGAGATGCAGTGAACAGAAATGCAGTGACACATAGTATAACTAATACTGCAATCGGTTACCACTACTGGCTCTGACTCTGTTTACCAGCAGTATTAGTTTTCAATTAACCTTTTCATAGAGAAAATAAGGAGTATAATACCCTGAAGGCATCTAATCCCACCTGATCTTATAATAACCAATAATAATAAAACTTTATTTATAGACCACCCTCTCTCCCCGAGTGGACTCAGGGTGGTTTACAACAAAAAGGCAAACATTGAATACCTAGAAAAATGCAAAAAAAATATATACCGTGGGGGGGGGGGTTAGTCAGATACCAATTGTACAAGTTCTCCTACTTAAAAAGATGAGAGAGGCCTGTAATTGACATCATAGATAGACCTCAACAATGAGAGACAACATGAGAAAACACATCTAGAAAATCACATTGTCTGATTTTTAACTAATTTATTTGCAAATTATGGTGGAAAATAAGTATTTGGTCACCTACAAAAAAGCAAGATTTCTGGATCTCACAGACCTGTAACTTCTTCTGTAAGACTCCTCTGTCCTCCACTCATTACCTGTATTAATGGCACCTATTTGAACTTGTTATCAGTATAAAAGACACCTGTATAAAAGACAACCTCAAGCAGTCACACTCCAAACTTCACTATGGTGAAGGCCAAAGAGCTGTCGAAGGACACCAGAAACAAAATTGTCACCTTTCACCACACTGAGAGACTGAATCTGCAATAGGCAAGCAGCTTGGTGTGAAGAAATCAACTGTGGGAGCAATAATTAGGAAATGGAAGAGATACAAGACCACTGATAATCTCCCTCGATCTGGGGCTCCACACAAGATCTCACGCCATGGGGTCAAAATGATTACAAGAACAATGAGCAAAAATCCCACAATCACACGGGGGAACCTAGTGAATGACCTGCAGAGAGCTGGGACCAACGTAACAAAGCCTACCATCAGTAACACACTATGCCGCCAGGGACTCAGATCATGCAGTGCCAGACTTGTCCCCCTGCTTAAGTCAGTACATGTCAGGGCCAACTGAACTTTACTAGAGAGCAGTTGGGTGGTCCAGAAAAGTATTGGGAGAATGTCATATGGTCAGATGAAACCAAAGTAGAACTGTTTGCCAGAAACACAACTCATCGTGTTTTGAGGAGAAAGAATGCTGAGTTGCATCCAAAGAACGCCATACCTACTGTGAACCATGGGGGTGGCAACATCATGCTTTGGGGCTGTTTCTCTTCAAAGGGACCAGGGCGATTGATCCTTATACATGAAAGAATGAATGGGGCCATGTATCATGAGATTTTGAGGGCAAACCTCCTTCCATCAGCAAGGACATTGAAGATGAAACGTGACTGGGTCTTTCAGTATGACAATGATCCCAAGTACACCGCCAGGTCAACAAAGGAGTGGCTTCGTAAGAAGCATTTCAAGGTCCTGGAGTGGCCTAGCCAGTCTCCAGATCTCAACCCTATAGAAAACCTTTGGAGTGAGTTGAAAGTTCGTATTGCCCAGTGACAGCCCCAAAACATCACTGCTCTTGAGGATATCTGCATGGAGGAATGGGCCAACATAGCAGCAACTGTGTGTGCCAACCTTGTGGGGACTTACAGAAAAGGTTTGACCTCTGTCATTGCCAATAAAGGATATATAACAAAGTATTGAGATGAACTTTTATTACGGACTAAATACTTCTTTTCCACCATAATTTGCAAATAAATTTGTTAAAAATCAGACAGTGTGATTTTTCTGGATGTGTTTTCTCATGTTGTCTCTCATAGTTGAGGGCTACCTATGATGTCAATTACAGGCCTCTCTCATCTTTTTAAGTGGGAGAACTTGTACAATTGGTATCTGACTAAATACCTTTCACCCCACTGTAACAATGATGCAAACATAATAATCATACACCTTGGAAGTTAAGCATAGTCAAACCTTATTATTCCTTGGTTGGGAGGCCACCAACAAATACCAGCTGCTGTGGGCTGTATTTTAGAGGAAGAAATGGGCACATGACCTCTGAAGATTCCTTTCCTAAGAAAACTCTATGACATTCAGGCTATGTGCTACACACACACACACACACACACACACACACAGAAGCAGTTTCCCATCTCTGTCCTACTAACCTATCTGCCATGGAACCCTTTCCTGTTGCAAAGGATTCAGGTTCTGAAGGACCCATTCAAGTCCTGCTGGAAGGCAGTAACTAGAATTCCTGTCCATGGCCTCATACACTAGATAATGAATCCACTTTAAATCTGGTTGCTGCCTTCTGCAGAATTATGGGGTTTGTAGTTTAGGGAGGAGCCTTTAACAGCCTCACTAAACAACAAATCCCAGAATTCTGCAGGAGGCAGAAACCAGATTTAAAGTGGATTCATTCTCTAGTGCAGTGTTTCCCAACCGCTGTGAGGCGGCACAGTAGTGTGCAATGACGGACCTCCTGCTGTGCTGCAAGAAAAGCTCTCTGCCCCCCTTCCTTCCCCCCTCCTTCTGCCGAACTCCTGCTGCTTGGGGGAGGGGGAGGAAGGGCTGGGAGGCGGCAAAGAAAAAGAAGAAAGGGCCGGGGCGCCGCCTCCTTCGGTCGTTTCCCCAGCCAGCCTCCAATCCACCATGACTCTGGCCCCTCGCTCGCAGAAGCCGCGTGGAGGAGCCCTGCCCACTGAAGCCCGTCCACCGCTCATGCTTCTCCTCACAGCCTGGCTCCACCCGTCCCCTGGTTTCAGCTCTCCCACAGCTTTGCCAGCCTTGAGGGGGCAGTGCCAAGCCAGTGGTGGCAGAGAGCTGTGGGAGAGCTGAAGCCGAGGAGAGGGGGCGGGGCATGGCACGGCCTGGCTCCTCCCCCTCCCCTGGCTTCGGCACTCCCAGCAGCTGCTCCCAGCAGGCCACCATCCCCCAGCCGTTCTTTATGGTGTTAGAGTGTCATTTTGTGTCATTTTGGTTGGTGGTGTGTCCCCGGATTTTTTTAATGTTAAAAGTGTGCCGCGGCTCAAAAAAGGGTGGGAAACACTGCTCTAGTGTGATGAAGTGGATGGCATCTCTATTATTCCAGGTGAACAAAAAGCTCATTCATTGACCGATGCTCAATGTTGCCATATGGCATTATGGTGTAAGACTGGTCATATTGGGCCAGTTCTCTTATAGAGGTGGGGGTCTTGCCTGTCTTTTCCAGTCTGAGAACCTCTGGCAAAGCTTTCAAGGAACCACAGAGAAGGAGGCTCAAAATGTGTGGTTGTCTGAAGAAGAACAGCAATGATGTCCCTGTTAACCCAGTTCATGGTGCATAGTACCAAAAGCCAACCATCTTGTGGTCAACAAGCATCTCTCACTCAAACAGAAATGCAACAATAATAAAGTAAAATAACTTGTTTGCTGCCCATTGATACCTGGAACTTAGCCTGGGGTGATAGCCAATAATGAGACTAGAGGCAAATAACAACATATTTAGAAACAATTCACATTAAAAACTGTACAAAGTGATTAACAAAGTATAAATATAAACATATTTAAACAGTGATTAAACAATTCATAGAGTTAAACACGTTGAAGCTCTCTGCCCCCCTTCCTTCCCCCCTCCTCCTGCCAAACTCCTGCTGCTTGGGGGAGGAGGAGGAAGGGCTGGGTGGTGGCGAAGAAAAAGAAGAAGGGGCCGGGGCACCACCTCCTTTGGCCGTTTCCCCAGCCAGCCTCCAATCCGCCATGACTCCTGCCATGACTCTCCTCCCCTGGCTTCGGCACTCCCAGCAGCTGCTCCCAGCAGGCCACCATCCCCCAGCCGTTCTTTACTGTGTTAGAGTGTCATTTTGTGTCATTTTGGTTGGTGGTGTGCCCCCGGATTTTTTTAATGTTAAAAGTGTGCCGCGGCTCAAAAAAGGTTGGGAAACACTGTTCTAGGGAGCTGCCACTGAGAAACCCATCCCCCTTGTTTTCACCATATGAACCTGAGAAGGTGGTGAGACAGGTCTTTAAGCTCTTCCTAGTAGCAGGGCCGGCTCTGCCCTAGGATTAAATGGCGCATTCTGAGGCCCCTTCCATGCAGCTGAATAAAATCCCACATTATCTGCTTTGAACTGGGATATGGCAGTGTGGACTCAGATATCCCAGTTCAAAGCAGATATTGTGGGATTTTCTGCCTTGATATTCTGGGTTATATGGCTGTGTTGAAGAGCCCTGAATAATACTGCTGTAGGATCTGTGGTTCCTGCCCCCTTTCCCATGCAATTCTTTAAAATTATGACTGTTGAAAGTGTAACCTATTATAAAAGAGTAAATCAGTGCATGCAAATATATACGCCTTGTCCTGAGAATTAAATTTGTTTTTCCTGAACCAATTTGGGAAGGAAAGAAAAAAAGTTATTCATTGAGGAGTGCTCAGGCATGTGACCGAAATGGCAGCGAAGATGTGACTGCCTCTGTTCTTTGCTGCACCCGCTCTGTGGGGGCTGCAGTAATCCCCCAGCTGCTAAGTCCAGCCAGACAGCAGGGTTAACTGAGGATGCAGATGGGATCTCCAAGCAGCAGCAGCAGAAGAAGACCCTGGCCCTTGATTTGACTCATGGAAGCTGCCGCTGACTTCTCTTGTTCCGTTTTTGAGCCAGTTATACTATCAAGGAGCCTGTGGGTTCAGGTAGATGGGGTGAGGGGGCTAGGATGCAAAGGTCAAACATGGGTTCAGATCACTAATCTGTTTATGGCTCCAGCTCTTGTCAAATTGAAACCACACTATTCTGTCATTCTTCTAGTCTTGCATTCTAAGCTCACAACAAAGGAAAATAAAACAGGTGAAAAATGTTGTCCCTGTTATTGTTAATCACATACATATTATGTAAACATAGCTGTATTGTCGAAAGCTTTCATGGCCAGAATCACTGGGTTGTTGTAGGTTTTTGGGCTATATGGCCATGTTCTAGAAACATTCTCTCCTGACGTTTCACCTGCATCTATGACAGGCATTCTCAGAGGTTGTGAGGACCTCACAACCTCTGAGGATGCCTGCCATAGATGCAGGCGAAACATCAGGAGAGAATGCTTCTAGAACATGGCCATATAGCCCGAAAAACCTACAACCCAAACATAGCTATGTTTCCCCCCCACCAAGGTTTACATTCAGATGAATTCTGATTCAGACTTTGATTCAGCTGTATTGGTTAGGTAGCAAGCCTCTAGATTCCACATAAAATTATTTTAAAATGCTGTGCAGGAATAACTATTTTGTTTTGAAAAACATCCTATTTGTAGCAAAAAATATTATAAAAGTTTTTCATAATTTATTTATTTTTCCTACCTGAATTTTCAAGAAAAAAATGCTGTGCATAATATAGGAATATTGCATTATATTATTTTATTTTGTTTTAAAAGTACCTGGAGATTTTTTAAAAGGATACTAAGGAAAATATCCTTAGTATTCTTTTAATTTGAAAATCTTCAATTGGCTTGGTGCCTTTATCTGTGATGGGAACTAGAGTTTTGAGGCGGCTGTGCCTAGATCCTGGCTGGGTGGCAGACTTTCCCATTCCCATCCCTTCTGAGTGCTGTTTTGACTCAGGCAGGGTGTTGTTGTATTCAAATGTTGCTGCTTATAAATGGCCGCCCACATTTAGCTCTTGAAGCCGGGAGAGGGACTTGGGAATCTTGATTCCCAACATTCCCACTCTGTCTTGATGATGCAATGTTTGAGCAATTGTGTGTGTGCCTCAAGGAGGGGTTCTCCCATGTTCAGTAGCATGCCTCTACACCAGGTGTGGGCAATTGCCGGCCCTCCAGGGGTTTTGGACTTCAACTCCCAGAAATCCTAGCCAGTTTACCAGCTGTTAGGATTTCTGGGATTTGAAGTCCAAAACACATGGAGGGCCGGCAATTGCCCATGCCTGCTCTACGCTCAGGTGGCTGGGATCTGGGCTTTGGAAGCACAATGTACATAAATGACTTCTCTGTAATTCTTGGTGTGTTTCCATTAGCCTTTACAGATCAATGACGTTTAGTGTGTTCATTATTGCATTCTTAACTTTCTTTTACTTTCCCACACTGTATTGTGTTGCTAATTCAGATCCTGCCTCTGATATGCATTGAGCATTTGCAACCCTGATTTCTGGGATTTTGAAGAGAAGGCTTAGCTCCCTTGTTTCTTGTCTACATACCTGTCTTTCTTAATTTCCAGTTCCAGTGTTGAAGTATGAGGTTGTTTGGAGCTTCTAAGGATGACCTTTTTTGGACTGCAGCTTCTAGAATACCTTGCAACTGTGGCCTGTTGCAAAAGTATTCTAGGAGCTGTAGTACAAAAAACATGTTTCCAAACTCTACACCAGTGGTTCCCAAACTTTTTTGGCCTACCGCCCCCTTTCCAGAAAAAAATTCCCTCAGCCCCCCTCTAGAAATTATTTTTTAATTTTTTTTGAAAGGAATTAAACAGAAAGATATATGTATTAAAGTTTCTACCTTTTTGTAAAATATAGTAAAGAAAGGTGTAAATTACAAACATTGAAATAATCACTAAAACAATATGTTTGGGGGAGTATGAGCAACGGATGATGGGATTTGCAGTACCTTCAGCCAATTCAGCTCTGACTTCCACAGGCCACTAAGAGCCCCATGAATGACAGATCTGGATCAAACCGCAACACCTGCCCGGGGAATCGCGCGCTTGCGACTGTGTCCCTGTGGGTTGGAATCCCCGGGCAAGCATTGCCATGGAAACCTCAGCGCGTGGCTCCTTCCGCTCGTCAACCCCGCCCATGGTGCAGTCCTATGTATTGGCCTTTTTCTTCCAATGGGGACGTCCTCGCAAGCGCACGACCCTGCAAGTGGCAAGCCTGGCTCACGCCACCGCCCCCTTACAGGGGTTCAGTGCCCCCCAAATTCTCCTGAGCCTCCCAGCGCCCCCTTGGATTGCCCCACTGCCCACCAGGGGCTGGTACCGCCCACTTTGGGAACCACTGCTCTAGGCTTTGTAGCAACCTTTGTCAAATTAACAATGTTTCCTCCTAGTATGGAAAACCCCTTTCTATGTGTATTTTGGCAAATGAAAGTCGGTTTTAAGAGGCTCTTTGGAATGGTTTGGTAGAGCATCTTCCATTCTCTTTAATCTCTCTCTGCCACAAGAATCCCATGCCCCAAATGGTGCAAAAGGGCTCAGTTGGCACTGATGCTTGAATTTGGAACATGAGCTGCTTTCGCTCCTGCTAAAATTCTTCATTGTGCAGTACGAAGCACAGTGAGAATTACAATTGATCTTTAGAAGAGGACATGGTGAAGCCCTACTCAAATTCCACAACCACGGGCTTTCTATTCCTCAAGGGCATCAGGGTCAAGAAGAGATAGTTAGCCTGTAGACCAGGCAAGTTTACAGAGTGTCTTTCCCGAAAATTAGTGCATTTTAAAATGGAAAGCATGAATATTGCAGGACACATTTGTAAATACTCTGGTAATATAGGACTGCCCATCAGAGAACCAAGGTGGCAAAGGTTGGAGTGACAACTTGTTACATCCCAGATGTTATTGAACTGTAATCCTCATAGTTTTTCGTCATTGGCCATGTTAGTTGGGAATCAAGGGAACTAGAGTGCAAGAATATCTCTAGAGTCATAAGTTATTCAATCTTGGGTAGAGGCTTTCTCTAGACTGGTGTAGGAATATGGTAGGTCTGGATATATTATTAGCTCTCTTGCAGTAACATGGCGTAGGAATTGATTTCTAGTTGTATTGTGACGATGATGGTGATGATAGTAAAACGATTTCTCCTCAAGTAACCTTAAATGAGCGTAGAGAAAGTGCACCTCTAAATCCTTTTTGCAGCTTCCCAATTTAAGAAATGGTCCAACTTGCAACACAATTGCGTACGAATGTTAGAATTTGGCTTGATTTGTTTCCTACAAGCCCATAGGATCTCTGAAAAAAGAGCCAGCCAAAATCAGAATAGAAAGTGATGCCATATTGTTTCCAAGTCACCTGGAACTCATGGATGTAGCCCCCTGGGGTGGGTCAAAGAAGTGAAAATTGTCCCCGTCCTCGGTCTGTCCACACCTGCACGAAACTATTTTACAGACATCAATTACATGGCAAAAATAATATAATTGGGATAACCAAGGAGTGGCTTTAAATTGACAGACACCCAGTCAAACTGGGAATCATAGTGTGTGTTGAAGGATGTCTTTACCCTTTTCCTCAAACCCCATTCTGATTAGAATCACAGTCTCTCCCCCATCTCCTGTAACTGCTACTTGAAGCAGGAGGAAAGCTCTACTTTGGTGCTTTCTTCCCATTGCAAATAGTAGGAGGGATCTAATCAGAATCACAAATGGGTTAAAACATCTGGTTAGCAACCCTATGTTGGGGTCCCTTTGTAAGATATGGCCATATAGGATTAGACTTATTATTAGGCAGAAGGAGTTGGCCAGGCAATGCAGCTGATGTTGGATGCTGTGAAATCATAACAAATTATGGGTTATTTATTTTTTTATTATGCTGTTCCCTTTTTTTAAAACTATCAGGGATGGAAGTGCATTTAAAAGTTTCTGCCTCATGTGCCAAAATACTTTGAAAAAGTTCAGATAACTTAAAGTAACCAATGCAATTATAAAATGTCTATTTTAAGTATAAATTGAATTCTGTGGGGCTTAGTCCCAGGTAAGTGGATGTAAGGTTGTGGATAAACACAACCATGTGGGGCTAGTGCTTTTCCATTTTGTATGGTCAGATCTGAGCCATGAAGGCTTGGGCATATTTAATGCCCAGTATCTGGGGTTTGGTTCAGAACCTCCTCGTGGATATCAAACTCTGTGGATGCTCAAATCCCATTGTATACAATGGCATGGTAAAACAGTGTCCCTTCTGTAAATGACAAATCAGTGTTTATTATTTGGAAATTTTGCACAGTATATTTTCTTTTCTTTTGTGATTTAATTTTTTATTAACATCAGAATTCACCATAACATTCAAACAACAAGATGACGTATTACATAGTATATTTTTACGCTGTGGATAGGTGAATCTGTGGCTTCAGAATCTGTGGATATGGAAGACCAAATGTATTAAGGCCAAATGCACCAGGAATGTGGCGCAGCTGGCTAAGTGTCAGCTGCATAAGATCTCTCTGACCAGTAGGTCATGAGTTCGAGGCCTGCCTGGGTCGAGGTGGGTGCTCGACCTTAAGTGTAGCCTGCTGTTGACCTTTGCAGCCCGAAAGACAGTTCATTTGTCAAGTAGGAGATAAAAGTACCACATTAAGTGGGGAGGCAAATTTTGACTGATTTATGACGCCATAAAGAATCACTGAGGATTGCGAAAGAACAACAAGGGATGCTGGAAGGAAAACACTGAGAGAGATAAGGAATGCGTCAGCTCCCCCTGGTGGCCAGAAGTTTGCCTCTGTTCATCTATGTTCGTCTAAATATGTCTATATATGTCTAAATATGTCTATATATGTTGAACTGCAGGGATTGTCTGCAAGAATGTGTACTGTAATCCGCTCTGAGTCCCCTTTGGGGTGAGAAGAGCGGAATATAAATAAAGTAAATAAATAAATATTAATCTTTTAAGTAGACAAGATATTACACAATTTTCCTCCTACCTTTCCCCCACCCCAATAACAGGCAAACATTGCAAATCTTCCAGAATGTCTTTGTGCCACCACATGTTCAATAATCATTATCATATTGGTTGGTTTCCCAGTCATATTTGCAAGGCGGGGTGTGTAGGTGTTCTTATAAATTTTGTGAATACTGTAGCCATTTGTTCACCACGCTTCTTCACGATGGTGTCATTGTTAGTGGAGGCTTTAACTTTTGTCATAGCCTTAACTTTCAGGGCATCCCTCTCATAAAAGGCAATGGCAAGGAAGCAGGCGCTCTGTTCCAACATATGGTCTTTGATTTAGCGAAGTTGGTCTAAGAATAGTTTGATGTTCCTCCTTTTGATTTATTGGATTGCCAATGAAATGAGCGTCTCAAATTTAACTCTGAAATCAAAACAATCCTATTTATATTGTGGGCATCATTTGGTCTTGGGGTGGGAATGGGATCCCAATGGAACTCCTCTAGTTTTGTTCTGCATTTTTAGCGTTTTTAACCTGACCAGGAAAGTATTATGTTGTGAAATGTTATTTTAGGTTTTTTTTTAAATAACGCTCCCCCCTCCAGAAGAACCTAGTTGGTTTTTCTGCCATTCATTTCCACACCCCACCCCAAAAGAAGGTTATTTCTTTATCCTACTGTGCCATTTATTCAGTCTTTAGACGTGATATTATGCCATATTTTGTAAATGACTTGGAGATGACAAACATCAGATGATGGTCTCTGTACTGAACCTTTATACTGCTTTGATAACCCTGGAATTGTATGTTGGGGAGGGGGTACTCCATATTTCTGAATTAAATTTCAGATGTTCTTAGTAAACCACAGTTTGCAGTTTCTTCTTTGGAAGAAGCCATAATAGTTTTAAAAAAAAGTTAAATAGAAGAAGGGGGCTGTAGTAAAGATATATCTAATTTGCACCTATTTAAATATTTAAAGCAGAAGAGGTTGATAGAATTGATAGTGTCCCCATTGTTTGCCTTCCATTTTTGTAACTTGGGAAGGGGCTATTAAGAAGTTGGGGGCTTATGTGTTGCTCAAAAGACCTATTTGTACAGGAAAAAGCCTTTTTGCTGCCATGAAATATGCACTATGAAAAGTGACCCTCTCTCTATACACACACACACACACATGCACACAGACACATGCATACAAACAAACATACAAACAGGAGATCTAGAATAATGACTATAACTGTTACAGTATCAGTCATCAATACTCAGTTTATGGTTGTGTCTGTATTGTAGTAAAGATATATATCGCTTTTACCATCCACTGTAGAGGTGATTCAGATATTTGATTCCGATCGGGACCTTGTTAACGGCTTGTTTATTTTCCACTGTAGATTTTGGTTCGGGGGGCTGATTCAGATATTTGACCTTTTGTGTTGTTATCCCAATAGCCCCATTAATTGGGATATAATGAGCATGGTGATCAGATTGTTGAATATTTTATAATGTACCAGTCTTGTGAGAATTTCAGGGGGGGTTGTACATGCCTGGGTTGTATGCTGCATGTGTTTGTCAAATGTTTTTGATACGGCCAATGGGCTAATCAAATGTATTGCCTTGGCTTTTACCATCCACTACATGACTTTAAAAAAACAAATGTGGGTCTTTTTGGATGTGATTAACTGCAAGTCCCATTTTCCCTTATTTGCATAGATGGTAATAAGAGACAGTCAAGAGCTGCAGCCTGACCACAAAAATAAAAACACTGGGAAGCCCCAAACCTGGCACCATTAAGTGGGTTCACCCATCCCTAGGTGAAAGTTTTCAGTGCAATCAATGTTCATACTATTGAACACACTGAAAACTTTCACCTAGGGATGGGAAAGGTTTGGGGCTCCAGATGTGGTCAGGCTGCAGCTCTTTCCCATAGGTGAAAGTTTTCAGTGTGTTCATATACATATTGCATACATACATACATACATACATACAGTGTGTTATTGTTAGATCTTAAGTGAGACCCACTTAATGGTGCCAGATTTCAGCAAGGGTTGTCTCTTGGGATCAGCTTCTTCCCAGTGTTTTTATTTTTAGCTGATGTGCTCCAAGATTATTCTTGGAGCACATCTTACAAGATTATTCCTCTCTCTCTTGTAAGATGTTTGAGGATTTTGACTAACTCATCTGAATGAAGCATCCCAGCAAAGTCAGTCCTCCTCCTCCTCCTTCCCCCCCTGCTCCTCCCCTTTTCCGTGCTCTCTGTGTCTATCAGAGTCTGAGCCAGGCGCCCAGCCGGCCTTTACGTAACCAGGTATCCACAGCTTTAGCGGCTATTTTTATCGCCTGAGCAGGATCTCATTTGTGGGTTGGTTTGTAACAATTGCCCAGATTTTCAGCTGTGGTAAATCTACTCTGCCTGGAGAGATAGCAAGCCTTGATGCTTGGCTCGGCTGTGTCCCAGGAAGGGAGGGGATCAGTTCCAGGCATTGCCAGCCCAGCTTGTCATCGACTTTGTTGCGACCTTCAGTCTCTGGGCCCACACTGCAGTGATGCTGTCTGCAGAGTGTAGCCAGGCTGCAATAGCAAGCTGGATTCTAGTATCTCGGGAATGCACTGTACCTGTATACATAGGCAAGGATTTCAAGGACTTTCCTAAAGCAAGGGAATTTTGTGAACATGCATGACTTCCCCAAGTAACAAGGACAGGAGTCTCCTTGTTTTCTTAACAAGGACAGGAGTCTTCTGGTTTTCGAACTATGTTTCATTCAGAGGACAGAACATAGTACTTCGGACCTAGAATCTTTGGAGTCATATTTTAGTTTGTGCAATGAATATTATGAATATTATTTTCCACCACTCTGTTCCTCGCTTTTAAAATGGGGATAATCAACCGAGATACTTGGAACACATCTACACAGTAGAATTAATGTAGTTTGACACCACTTTAACTGTTTTTGCTTAATGCTATGGAATCAGGGGAGTTGTAGTTTTATAACAGTGAGTCTCCTTTGAGTCTCCAGGTGTTTTGGACTTCAGCTCCCACAATTCCTAACAACCGGTAAGATGGCTGGGATTTTTGGGAGTTGAAGTTCAAAACACCTGGAGGCCCAAATATCGGGAACAACTGTTTTATAAGGAATGAGCTTTCTGTGTCAAAAGGTGTGATTCTTCATCAGATTACAATTTCCAGGTGCCAAGCTTCACTAATTTTACAGTGTAGAACCATCCTGGAAGTCCAACCTATGTGCCAGGGCAACTCTATATGTTTGTGGCAAATTGTGGGAAAGATGTTGTGGCAATATAAAGGAAATCAGAAGATGGAAATGCTATCTTTTGAACTAGTACTTCCATGGCCATGCTGACTGGGGTATTCTGGGAGTTTTAATCCAGAAGTAACTCTAGCTTTTTGAAGGAAACTATATCCAAAGCTTTCATAATTCCTAACAGCTGAAACCCCCAGTGGCACAGTGGTTTAAACTGCTGAGCTGCTAAACTTCATAACCAAAGGTTGCAGGTTCGAATCTGGGAGCGGTATGAGCTCCCGCTGTCAGCCCTAGCTTCTGCCAACCTAGCAGTTCGAAAACATGTAAATGTGAGTAGATCCGTAGGTACCGCTCCGGCAGGAAGATAACAGTACTCCATGCAGTCATGCTGGCCACATGACCTTGGAGGTGTCTACTGACAACGCCGGCTCTTCGGCTTAGAAATGGAGATGAGCACCAACCCCATAGTCGGACACGACTGAATTTAATGTCAGGAGAAAACTTTTACCTTTACATATCTCCAAAGTTGTTCCTCATTTCTGGGTTTCTGTGAATAGAGTCTCAAGCAAAGCTGTGGTAATACCAATAGGATCGACAAGAACTGTCAAGTGTATTTAATTTGATGAGTTTGGATCGTAATAATAGCTAGTGTTCATATACTGCATTGGGTAAAATATTGCAGTAAGTCTGTAAAATAGGTCAGTGTTGTTTACCTTTTTGCCACTTACAAGGTACTGAAGTTGAGGAAAATTAACTAGACTATAGATGCCTAATTATTTCTTGGTAGGAGGTAAGATTTGAATTGGGGTCTTCCTGACTCGCATTCTCTGTCACTACTCGGCTAACCTTGGTCATTAATTCTCTTAATTAAATAGTTGGCTATTTCCTCCAAATTTGGAGACTGAGGGTAGTAACTCTGAAAATATGAAGAATGCTATTTGTATGAACATCTTAAATATGTAGAATGTTGTTTGCACAAACCTCTTAAAAAGATGTAATAAGAGTGCAAACACAACTGTTTTTGTTCACTCCTGAAGATTCTCAACTTGCTAAACCCACCTCACTTGTTGCAAATCAAAAAGAATATAGTAATTTGGAATAAAATGCTTTTCCAACCACTACTTATTGTGCTATCAAATATGGTATATTGTAATTTCCGTTTGTTTTGTACTTCCAGGAAAACTGGAGAACTTGCCTCATCCATTTTGGATTCCAATAAATATGGTGTCCATCCTGGCATGCCTTCCAGTCATTTCCTTATAAGGCAGGAAACAGATGGGCAGGAAGGTAGAACCTTGCCCACAAGTTGAGAAGAAAGTCCTTGGTGGGAGATCTGTAGGCATGGGATAATATACAAAAAGGCAGAAGGTGTAAATGAAATGCTTCTTCTGTATTTTGATCATAATCCTGACCTTTTGTGCCAGATTGTATTACCCACTGAATGTTTGCTTGCATTTATATATTCATGCCCTGGTGGCGCAGTGGGTTAAACCGCTGAACTGCAAAACTTGCTGACCAGAAGGACAGCAGTTCGAATCCAGTGAGTGGGATGAGCTCCCGCTGTTAGCCCCAGCTTCTGCCAACCTAGCAGTTTGAAAAGATGCAAATGTGGGTAGATCAATAGGTACCGCTTTGGCGTGAACGTAACAGCGCTTCATGCAGTCATGCTGGCCACATGACCTTGGAGGCACCTACGAACAACACCGGCTCTTTGGCTTAGAAATGGAGATGAACACCACCCCCCAGAGTCGGACACGACTAGACTTAATGTGAAAAGGAAACCTTTACCTTTACCCTGCATTCACAGTCATGCTTCATGTACTGATACATATGTTGTAGCCATGTTGGGAGCACACCACATGGTGAAAGACATATGCAGATATGCCTGCCACTTCAAGTATTTAATGTCATTTGAAGATAACTTTTGGGTTGTATTAAAATTTAGGACATAAGTATGAGGTAAGATTCCGTTCCAACAAACTGGTCTACATTCTGATGCAATATTTCAAAATGAATATTACCACTGTGAGTAATTCAAGATTCAAATGTGAGTCTCCCAGTACATATTTGGCCACTAGATCACAGAGGTAACGCAAGAAAAAATGCCTTTTACCTGTCAGAAGAGGCTCGTGGCCATAAACTGAGAAGGATGAGCTGGAGCGGTAGCATTACTAGAGATGCCAGAGATGTGTGTGATAACTGCACCGGGTAACTATCTATAAAAAAATAGTTGTGCAATGTTTCACCAGATATTTACGATTTCTTTCTAAAAAAAAATACAGTATATAACTGTAGTTACTAGATATAATCACAAAACCATTTTATATGTTCTGTATAAAAGATAGAAATCAATGCTAATTTAGTTTTTGAACCTTTTGATGTACATGTACTGTACTCTGGACAGAGATGTCATTATTACCCTATTACAATGATACACCATATCGTATGGTTTTCTCTGCAACCATTGTTGCTTTCATTCCTGATTTTTAAAAAAAATAGTCACTGATTTTGCCATGTTTCCTGGTATTTAACTACAATGTTGTAATATGGTTTCTACTTGAGATGGTCCATGGGGGGTGACACCATCGGTTTCCATACAAGATTATACCAATCCCAGTAAACCCACTGAGATGGAGCCTCAGAACAGGAAACCTATGTTGCCATTTGCTTCACTCCAGTTCCGAGCTAGACTTGTTTACTAGTTAGTGCTGATTCTCCTGATTGTTGCTGGTATCTCTGCAACTTCTCCTGATGTATGGCCACCCTCTTCATTTCCTACCTCCTCTATTGCAACAGCAGCATGTGAGTCCATCTAATATCATGAGGCTTTCTGGAAGCTTGGCCACCTCCATCTTTCCTCCTGAGGAAGGGCTTGTAAAAGTAACCAACCCCTGAAACACTCAGTTTTGCCTCTGAGGTGGGGAATCACAGAGCCACTCAAAGCTGCTTGTAGCATAGATTATTCCAATTCATGCCTACAGTGGTATATCCACTACAAATAAGAGAGAGAAACTTCCTACTACTGCTTAGTTGTGGATGGCTTCCGCATGCCATTGTAGTTATTATTCTGGTTTGCAATGTTTGATACCTTTCAGGGCCAACCTGCTTCTTTTGTTATGTGAAGTATGTCAGTGTGCATGAACAGCTTGCATTCATGATCATACTTTCAGCTTTTGGCGCAACACTGGTCCATCACTGAGCATCTCTCTTTCCGCCTATTCCGGATTGCAGCATAGCTGCCATTGCTGATGCATTACTTTTAGCCCACATCACTGTGTGGAAATGTTCTTCTGGATCAGCTGGGGGATTAATTTTGTATACAAGTTGGTTTTTATGCCAGGCAAAAACTGAATTGAGGCATTCACCATCATTCCCCTCATTCCTTTGAACCTGCGTGTTTAATAATAATAATAATAATAATGATACACTTTATTTATATTCCACTTTATCTCCCCAGAGGGACTCAGAGCAAATTACAATACACTATAAGGCAAACATTCAATGCCTCTGTACACAACGAACAATGACATACAATACAACCCCTTTTCATTTCCGTGACGGGAGGCAATGCTCAACTCTGGCCATGGGGAGGTGCTCTTGTTCCATTTTCCATGCCAAGGAGCCTGCTGTCCATAGACATTTCTAATCCTTTTGCCGGCATGTCTGCATGGGGCGCTTTTTTACCTTCCCACCAAGGCGGTACATACTGATCTACTCACATTGCATGCTTTCAAACTGCTAGGTTGGCAGAAGCTAGGACTGACAGTTGGGAGCTCACCCTGACTTGTAGCTTCAAGCTGCTGACCCCCCATCAGCATCTTATCCTGCAGCTAGCAGCTTAAACTGCTGTGCTACTGCATATATGTGTAGGGGGCAATATGTATATATAGTAGGACAAAGTAGTTCAAGACAATTGAACTACATTGGGATTTGGTGTCATTTATTACAAGGGATTTGGTGTCATTTCATTTATTTATTACGAGCAATAACGGAGTTACAGGCCTTCGGGAGGGCCTGTAAGACCACCCTGTTCTGCCAGACGTTTAATCTCTAAGGTTGGCTTTCCATTCTGGTCCTAATCTGTTTTTATTCTTTTTTTTAACTACGTCGTGTTGTGTATTCATTGTTGTGAACCACCCTGAGCCTTTTTGGGAAGGGTGGTATAAAAATCGAAATAATAAATAAATAAATAAATAAAGTTATTACTTTTGTATCTTTCACTTTAGATTATACCTGTCTTCCAAAGAGCTCATAGCAGTGTATATGTGGCGATCCATTTTTATCCTCTTAGCAATCCTGTGAAGTATCTCAGGCAAAGAGAAAGACTGGTCCAAGGTTTCCTTGTTGGGATTTGAACCCAGGCCCCTGTAGTTCGGGTTTATCACACTATCCATTGTACCTTGCTGAATATCATGTAAGTAATGAAACACATGGTCCAAAATGTCATCTAAAAATCTGGAATGATATTTTTGTCAATTCCTTGGCTGAAAAGGTGCAAAGAAGCAGAAAGTATTGTATGTGTGCATTCTAAGCTTGGTTGTTTGCACCATGTAATACAAACAAAAATGATTCCTATAATTTCTTCTTTTTTGTTGATATGGAGTAGAACTCTGTTTTGACTATGATTTAGGTTTTATGTATGCCGCCCTCATTTCCCAAGTTATTATCTGTTTTTAATGACAAAATAAAACATAACAATGTATTGAAGGCATTTCAAACTGTGAAATAGACTTAAAAGCAACCCTAAGAACCAGTGCTTAACTGTTTGCCTCTCAATAGCTGTTCTGCTCCAAATCCTCTATCTTTGAGCTTTGAGGTCTGTAATGATTCACATCAATGATATGCACAAGGTAACTCTTGACTGAATTAGATAGAGGTCGTGCAGAGAGAAGAGACCTCAGGAAAGCAGAAGGAATCAGGACCCATGTATGTAGAATAAATCAAAGTTCAGCCCATAGGCATTATGAACGTACATAGGTGGTTTCTAATGTGAACTGCATCTTAAATCATAGATTTGGAAGAGACCTGGTGGGCCAACCAGCCCAACATCCTGCCAAGAAGCAGGAAAATTGCATTCAAAGTACCCCCAACAGATGGCCATCCAGCCTCTGCTTAAAAGCCTCCATAGAAGGATCCTCCACCACACTTCAGGGTAGAAAGTTCCACTGCTGAACAGCTCTCACAGTCAGGAAGTTCTTCCTAATGTTGAGGTGGAATCTCCTTTCCTGTAGTTTGAAGCCATTGCTCTGCGTCCTAGTCTTCAGGGCAGCAGAAAACAAGCTTGCTCCCTCTCAGCCTTCCCTTCTGCAGGCTAAACATGCCCAACTCTTTCAGCCACTCCTCATAGGGCTTGTTGAGGTTTTTGTGATTAGTTCACCCTGTCTGCTCTTCCTTCTCACTTCTCTGCTATCTTTTTCTAAAACACCAATTCATAATAGCCCACTGATTCTCAAAGTGGGAGGTACCACCCCCTAATGGGTGGTGAGGCAATCCAAGGGGGCGGTGGGAGGCTCAGGGGAATTTGGGGGCAATGAACCCCTTTAAGGGGTCGGTGAACGATGTGGGGTTCTGTGTGCCAAATTTGGCTCAATTCCATTGTTGGTGGAGTTCAAAATGTCTTTGATTGTAGATGAACTATAAATCCCAGCAACCACAACTCCCAAATGAGAAGGGCTATTTTCTCAAAACTCCACCAGTGTTCAAATTTGGGCATATAGAGTATTTGTGCCAAATTTCATCCAAATCCATAGTTGTTTGGGTTCATAATTCTCTCCAAATGTAGGTGAACTACATGCCCCCTAAATCACTACCAATTCCTCCCAAACCCCTCCAGTATTTTCTGTTGGTCATGTGGGTTCTCTGTGCCAAGTTTGGTCCAGGTCTGTAATTTGTGGGGGTCTCAATGGTCTGTGGAATCAGAGCTGAATCGATTGAAGGTACTGCAAATCCCATCATCTGTTATCCATACTCCCACAAACATATTGTTTTTGTGATTAATCACTATTCTTTAATTATGTTCAATTTGTAGCAATGAAAATAAATCTTGCATATTAGATATTTGCATTAGAATTCGTAGGAGTAGCAAAATTATTTATGAAGTAGCAACGAAAATATGGTTGGGGGTCACCACAACATGAGGAACCTTATTTAGGGGTCACAGCATTAGAAAGGTTGAGAACCACTCCATTAATACATATATCTTTCTGTTTAATTGCTATTAAATTTTAAAAAAAATTAATTTCTAGGGGGGCGGTGAGTAAATTTTTTTCTGGAAAGGGGGCCGTAGGCCAAAAAGGTTTGGGAGCCACTGATATAGCCAGGTAAGGGAATGGGATAGTGTTACTATTTTCATTCCTTCAAGAAACTAAGGATCAAATAAATTGCTCCCTTTCCATTCTGTTTATGTGGTAGTTTAGGCTGAGAGACAACTATGATGGGTGTGTGCTCCCCAAAGAGGGCTTCACAGTTGAGGGGGCCTTTGAACGCCACTCTCACTTGTCTTAGTCTGGTGTCTCTCAGCTAGGACACCGTTTTGGCAATATTCTTATGTAATTGCATTTTAAAAGTTTCTGGTCTTGCTTTTTATGCCTGTAACAACCAGCCTGGCCAGCAATGATTCTAGGATTAATTCATTTGGGTGACATTATATTTTGTTCCTCTTTGTGGCCAGCCAATTCTTGGGGAGGAAACCTGGCTGCAGACCTACTGGCAGGGAAGCTGTGCTCACCCCAACTCCTGGCACTCCCGTGATGGATCGGATGTTGGAAGATGGAGGCTTTTAGACATTTCTGTTTCAATCCTCAGTCCTTATTCACTTGATGTCAACTTGACTGTAACTTTTCTGTGCTTTCTGGAGCTTGCCGTTTTTTGCAGCTACATCTGAGACGCGGAGAGGAAAGAAATGGGAAATAATTTTTGGTGGACTTGCTACATTTTTTTCTGTTTTGCTACTCTGTGTGGCCATGGTTGAACTTGAAGTCTCACTGGTATCACTTTATATAATGCTAGGAAAGGCTTCACTTGCTAAATTGCAGGTAGGCGAAACTGTAGCCTGCCTGCAATTTATCCACTGTCGCTACTTGTACCTCCAGGATTAACTCTATCACAGAGGTTCATAAGCATTATTTTTTTCAGACGTGGTCTGCTGTTGCCTCCATCTGAGGCTGAGGATATGAAATCCAAAGGTCATTTGTTGGGTTTCATATCCAGCCTGGATTGCAACTTTGAGAATCTCTTGGCATTAGCTATGATGGCTGGAGGGTGATGGAGAACAAGAGATTTCCTACCTATCTTCAAAATATTGGCCATTCTATCACGAAGCTCTGTGTGTGCACAGATGATCTAGGGCAGGGGTGCTCATTAGGTAGATCGTGATCTACTGGTAGATCGTGTAGGGCATCCTGGTAGATCGCAGGCAGGGCGGGAGGAAGGCTCAGTCCCGCTCCGCAGGCTCCCGACGCCGCCCAGGTGCAGAAGGAGGTTGGACTGGATGGCCCTTGGAGACTCCTCCTATTCTAGGAACCAGGGCCGTAGCCAGGATTTTGATTCGGGGCTAAGTTTGGTTCGGGGGCTGAGACTGGGTGGAAGAGGGTCTACCCTAGCAAACCTTTTGTATTGTTATCCCAATAACCCCAGTAATGTGGGATATAATGAGCATGGTGATCAGATCCTGATCTGAATAAACATAACAGTTTAAATAATGTACCAGTAAGGCCTTTTCGCGGACCACCCTGAGAATTTCGGGGGGCTGAAGCCCCCTTAGCCCCCCTGGCTACATGCCTGCTAGGAACCCATTGTTATTATTATCAAAGGCTGAATGGCCATCTGTGAGGAATGCTTTGATTGTGTTTTTCCCTTATGGCAGAAGGAGGTTGGACTGGAAGGCCCTTGGAGGTCTCCTTCTACTCTAGGAATCTATTGTTGTTACTATTATTATTAGTAGTAGTAGCAGAGGCTGAATGATGATGATGATGATTATTATTATGAATAAATTCAGGGGCTTATTATACTCACATTTAGTTGAATTCAGTCTTAAAATACAGTATATTATATGGTTCTCACTGAAATAAATTTCCAAATATTTTGCTTTTATGGCTCTCTGAGTAGTGGGTACATAGATCATTTTGATTTGGTTGTTTTATAAGTAGCTCGCATGCTGAAAAAGTGTGAGCACCCCTGATGTGGATGTTTCTTTTCTCAGGGAGGGGACCGATCTTATATCCCTAGGTAGGGCGTTCCACAGTCGAGGGGGCACCACCAAGAAGACCCTGTCTCTCGTCCCCACCAAACGCATCTGCGAGGAATGCGGGAGTGAGAGGCAGGGCCTCCCCAGAGGATCTTAATGTCCTATATTTCTTTTTTCCTTCAGTGAACTCAAAATGGTATATGTTGTGCATCATCTCTGCTCAACGCTATCTTCACAAAAAAGACATAGTAACTGATCCAAGGTCAGTGAGTTTCTTGAACCAGTGAGGACTTCAATTTGGTTCTCTCAAATCACACTCTAATTTATGCATTGTGAAACTGCACTGAGCCTCCGGTGGCGCAGTGGGTTAAAGCGCTGAGCTGCTGAACTTGCTGACCGAAAGGTTGCAGGTTCGAATCCGGGGAGTGGCATTAGCTCTCGCTGTTAGCTCCAGCTTCTGCCAACCTAGCAGTTCAAAAACATGAAAATGTGAGTAGATCATTAGGTACCGCTCCAGCAGGAAGGTGACGGCACTCCATGCAGTCATGCCGGCCACATGAACTTGGAGGTGTCTACGGACAATGCCAGCTCTTTGGCTTAGAAATGGAGATTGGCACCAAGTCCCAGAGTCGGATACGACTAGACTTAATGTCAGGGGAAAACCTTTACCTTTACTTAAACTGCACTGAATTTTGATGGGATGAGAAATCTTTGCTATGCATGTGTACCCATCTCTGTGGATATTTGTCTTCTGGTTAAAAGCCTGGAGATCTCAGGTGAGGGACTGGACTCGATAACCCCCAACACTTTCTCTTCTAACGGTGTTAGCAACAAGATTATCCAGACCCTGAGATTTCAGGGAGGAAACCTATGGGTGACGTTGCAATCCCTGATGGCATCATTAACCATGACATTTTAAACTCAAATGAGCATGACTTTCAAGTAAAAAGCACCAAATCTGACAAATTAACACACACATACATATTTTCAAAGCAGTGATCTTGCCTTCAGATTCTTCTCAATTGCCTTGGTGACTTGAAATCTAATAAACTTAATTAGCAAGGGTAAGAGGGATAAAATAAGGACAATGAATTAACAAGAGCAGGTTGTTAAAAAAGTGTGGTCCAGAAAAGCACTATAAAAATGGATTGTTAGATTATACGTGTTCTCTCTTAATAGCACTGTTTATCACCTGAGCGGGACTACTTTAAACACACATATGCTTGTATCTGCATAGAGTCTTAGAGTTGGAAGGGAGAACAAGACCCATCGTGACGGACCTTCGGAATCAGCTGATAAGCTCTTTATGGAGGCTTATGAGCATGCTACCAAGGAGGCGAAAAATTCTTATTATGCCTCCTTGATAGCGTCTGCAGATTCACGCCCGGCTCAATTGTTCAGGATAATTCGGCAGTTGACGATGGTCCCTACCATCCCAAATAACGATGATCAGGTCCTTTCTGCCGAGGCTTTTCAGAATCACTTTGCAGACAAGATTGCGATGCTCTGCTGGGACCTCCCTACTACGCTTGATACAGTACAGGAACTTGAGACTCCGTGGCCCTCCGCCGGGTCCACCTTCAACCGGTTTCAGCCACTGGACGCAGAGGATGTTGACAGGATTGTCGCAGCTCTTCGACCAACCACCTGCTCCCTCGACCCGTGCCCCTCCACGCTGATTCGAGCTTGAACATAGTCAACTGCTCCCTTGAGCAAGGAGCTTTTCCAGAGGAGTTAAAAGAGGCGGTGGTTAGTCCATTGCTGAAGAAGCCCGGGCTAGACCCCGCGGCTCCCTCCAATTACCGCCCAGTGTCTAATTTACCGTACCTGGGCAAGGTAATTGAGAGGGCAGCAATGGACCAGCTGCAGACATTCCTGGATGATGCAACCTGGCTAGACCCCTTCCAGTCCGGCTTCCACTTGGGCCATGGGACAGAGACCGTCCTGATCTCCATCACAGACCTACTCCGCTGCCACTTGGACCAAGGCGGATCGGCGCTGCTCGTGTTATTGGACCTCATGGCAGCGTTTGATACTGTCGATTACCAACTTTTGACACACCACCTGGCGGTAGCGGGGGTGAGGGGGACAGCCTTAAACTGGCTGTCCTCCTTCCTCCAAAACCGCCTGCAGCGAGTGAAGTGGGGAGGGGTGGCCTCCGAGGGCTCCCCCTTACATTGTGGAGTTCCTCAGGGGGCCATCCTTTCCCCGCTGTTATTTAACATCTACATGCGACCACTCGCCCAACTGGTACGGAGTTTTGGGCTGGAGTGCCATCAGTACGCTGATGACACCCAGCTCATTCTGAGGATGGACCCCGGGGGAATCTGTACCCGATAATTTCCATCTTTGCCTTGAAGCCGTAACTGGATGGCTGCGAGCCAGTAAGTTGAAGGTGAACCCGGCGAAGACGGAGATCTTGTGGCTGGGCCGCCTGGAGGTGGTAGAGACCCAGTTGCCGACGTTTGATGGCGTGGCACTTTGCCCGCAGCCGCTAGTTAAGAGCTTGGTAGTCCGGTTGGACCCCCAGTTGTCTATGGAGGCACAGATTGCCTGCGCCTGCAAGACAGCGTTTTACCATCTGCGGCAGGCAAGACGTCTGGCTCCTTACCTCTCCCGCTGTGACCTGGCCACGGTGCTCCAAGCCACGGTCATCTCGAGACTCGACTACTGTAATGCGCTGTACATTGCCCTTCCCCTGTCGGCGATCCGGAAACTCAAGTTGGTGCAGAACGCAGCAGCACGTCTGCTCACAGGAGCCCCAAGATTTGTTCATGTCACCCCACTCCTGCGCGAACTGCACTGGCTTCCTATTGAATTCCGGGTCTCCTTCAAGGTGTTAGTCTTGACTTTTAAGGCCTTATATGGTTTGGGGCCAGTGTACCTGAGGGAGCAGCTTACCCCATACGTGCCCAGAAGATCACTGCATTCATAGGGGCTTAACTTACTGGAGGTGCCTAGTATTAGGACCCACTGGTTGTCGAGTACGCGGCAGAGGGCGTTCACGGTGGCTGCGCCATGCCTCTGGAATTCGTTGCCTGCGGAGACGCGAGCTCTACGGAGCTTGATGGCGTTTTGCAAGTCGGTAAAGACTTGGCTATTCAGGCAGGCATTTGGCTCCGACTGATGCCTGTCACAACCGGCCACCTTGCCGTATCTTGCCATCTGTATTATTGTCTGCTGGGATTTTAAGGCTGGGAGCGGAGTTTGAACTTGGTTTTATAATGCTGTTTTATGTGTTTTATTTGGTTTTATCTTGTAAACCGCTCTGGGCTCCAGAGAGAGCGGTATACCAAATCGAATAAATAAATAAATAAACAGTACAGCACAACACACAACTAAAGCAGTCCTGAAAGATGCTCATCCCACCATTGATTAAAGATCTCCAAAGATGGAGTAGTCCATTCCACTGTTAAATGGCTCTTATGTTAAGGAAGTCTTTCATTATGTTTAGCAACCTCACCAGACAGGGTACTTTTTGGCGGCATGCGCCAATACTTCTAGTTTTACCCCAGAGCCTGTTGGTTCCCATCCCAAGACATAGGACTACTTCTGGTGAGTTCTGTCATAAAATTATAGAGCCACTTTAGCAGCTGTTAGGATTTCTGGGAGTTGAAGGCCAAAACATCTGGGGACCCACAGATTGAGAACCACTACTGTAGTAGAGGAACCAGTTCATTCTGCCATGGCAGCAGCACACGATGCTTCCTATGTTGCATTGGATCAGTGGGGGGATGGTGGATGCTTCCCCCTGTGGGATAAATAGGGTGGAAGCTGCGTGATGTGTGGGTTCCCTCCACTCCTACCAGGCATTGCCAGATTCACCATAATACGTGGAAATTCTGGCGACCCATCAGATGAGGTTGTTAGTAAAATCTCTTTTCATGTAACTTGAATCCATCAGTTCATGATATTGTCCAGAGCAAAATATGTATGTTTAAAGACACTTGATCCTGTAGGGCAGTGTTTTTCAACCTTTTTTGAGCCGCGGCACATTTTTTACATTTACAAAATCCTGGGGCACACCACCAACCAAAATGACACAAAATGACACTCTAACACAGTAATACATATAGTTAATATGTTTTTTAATGTATTTATACACTCAGTGTGAAACCTGGGCCTGTTTTGATGAACACAACATATATATGACTTCCTCTCACATATTTATACATGGTTATCATGTCTTCTCTCAGCCTTCTCTTCTTCAGGCTAAACATGCCCAGCTCTTCAAGCCGCTCCTCATAGAGCTTGGTCTCCAGACCTTTGTGAAATTTCACCGTGAGTGAAACTTGCTTCCAGTTAACTATTTTATGTATTTATTTATTTATTTAACTATGGATGTCTAGTATGGATGTCATGAAGCTGTTATAAACAGTTCCTTGGGGGGGGGGGAGGCAACTCTAGAAAAATCCAGTAAAATAGTAAAAAAAACCCCCAACATTTCCAAGCAGAGAGTCTCAATTTGTTTCTTGGAAACCTGTGAGGGTGCTGATAGGAGTGGGGAGAGTGCCAATTTCCCACTGCACACCTGATGATCGCTCACGGCACACTAGTGTGACATGGCACACTGGTTGGGAAACACTGCTGTAGGATACATGAACCCACGTTAAGAGAGTTCAGAGTCATAGCCATATTGCTGTGGATTAGTATGCAAAGCCCCCAGTGGCGTAGTGGATTAAACCCCTGTGCTGGCAGGACTGAAGACCAACAGGTCGCAGATTGAATCCAGGGAGAGCATGGATGAGCTCCAGCTCCTCATGCGGGGACATGGGAAAAGCCTCCCACAAGGATGGTAGCACATCAAAACATCTGGGCGGCCCCTGGGCAACGTCCTAGCAGCAGCCAATTCTCTCACACCAGAAGCGATTTGCAGTTTCTCAATTCGCTCCTGACATGACAGAAAAAAAGTATGCAAAGGGATCTTGTATCACCGTTAAAACCGATTGAGAGAAAGAAGTAGGTAGTGTCAGCCTTTGTAGACTAAATCTACTTATAGACTTTGTAAACTTAGTTTATGAAAGTTGATGCTACCAACTTCTTTATCTCAATTACTATCAAAGGTGTCACCAAATCCTCAGGGTAAGATAGGACATCACCACTGGAGTATTCTTGGGATTGTGATGCAAAAAGTAATTTCCTGCAAGTTTTTAAAACTTCTAATACTTAATTCCCCAACTTCCCTCTCTGGAGGAGGGAAGACTGGAGTGGGCTTCTACTTGCATTTTCCTCACATTCTCTTGGATGATAGTAAAATCTTTTGAACAAGTGGAGACCCTGATAAAGTAGGTGCCTCGGGCACTTGGAGGTTTCTGCTTGCATTATGCCAACATGAGTTGAATCCCCCTCCAACACAGAGGAGCTGGGGACACTGGAAGCAGGGCTGCATGTCCGTATTGCTCAGAGCTTGAGGATTTTACTCTTTTGGACTGCATTGTCAGAATCCTTCAACCATAATGGTCATTGTCTCTGATGGTTGATGGATTCTGGCATTTGTAGTTCAAATAGGTAATTCAACCTATTTGGAGTACAATAGGTAAAAGTAAAGGTTTCCCATGACGTTAAGTCTAATCATGTCCAACTCTGGGGTATGATGTTCATCTCAATTTCTAAGACAAAGAGCCAACGTTGTCCATAGACACCTCCAAGGTCATGTGGCCAGCATGACTGCATGGAACGTACAATGGAATACAATACAATAGGCGACCTAATATTAGAGCACTAATATATAACAAAGCCATGGTTTATGTAATCATCATACTCTTTTATGTGCCCTTCTCTCTTACACATTATAACGTCTATTTTCCAGAGTTTGCTAAGTCAGGTTCCCAGTAATCTATACTTTGATTCTAATATATCTTTGGTCTTATTTTACAAGCTTGGATCTTAACCAAAATTAAATTACAGT